>CAJQUW010006584.1:0-580180 GCA_907163375.1 Prostheceraeus crozeri | reverse complement strand
TAGGCTCACGTTTGAAAGCTAAGAGTGAGACAAATTCAGTGAAAGAATCGGCTTCTTCCTATCTGTCTTCGTTTAGATGTGAGACGCCATTTAAGATTTTAGGTCGGAGCTCACCTGAAAAAATCCTAAGTGTCAGAGTGACTTTGTATGGGAAAAATTAAAAATTTTCCAAAGTGTGGAATTTCGACCTGGGACCTTTACCAAAGTTTGTTTCATCAAATTTCGCTGACCCCCCCCTTTGTTCTAACTTTGGTTCTAGTGGACGGATTTGTTCGTTCGACTTGCATTGGAAAGAGGATGAAACACTGCTTCGACCACATTTTTGGTTGCGAGTCAATCGGAGCAGCCGTTCATAAAGTTAGAGCGGTTACAAGATTTTAGGTCGGAGCTCACCTGAAAAAATCCTAAGTGTCAGAGTGACTTTGTACAAACTTTCTAGCTATCTTTGATATCTTGATTTCCAACATAGACGTCTCTT
Organism: Prostheceraeus crozeri; assembly: GCA_907163375.1. NCBI lineage: Eukaryota > Metazoa > Platyhelminthes > Polycladida > Euryleptidae > Prostheceraeus > Prostheceraeus crozeri. Next base: position 579,702 of record CAJQUW010006584.1, on the reverse strand, counting down.
GATTTCCCAATACTTTCTTCTTCTTCTTCTGTTTATATTTAGACAATTAGAAGTCTATGACTTAGAAATAGATTTCTTAAGAACGAAGCACTATGAACGGAAATCCATGGACATCTATCTACATTCTCAATTTAGAAAGGACATTTGATCATAGATAACAAACAATCATTTTAACAAATTGTCCCTGGCATTTTAACAATATTGTCCCTCCATTAACAAGCTGTCCCTCTCTCTAATTGGCTGAGATGAGCATCCTTTAAGTATGTTACAGGAGGATATCTCTATGACTGTATGGGAAATACAGAGGTGTATAACTATGTTAAAATCCCGAGGCCTACGGCCGCTATCGCAGCCTTGCCTATGTCTGATATTACTGCCCTAAAAATCCATGATATAATGAAGATATATTACCTTTCAAATGACAGCCTAAATCGTCGGCGCGTAGCGCCAGACGGTTTAGGCTGATCATTTGAAAGGTAATATGTGCATTGTTACTGAACCTAATAACTATTTATGTGGTTTTCGTAAAGCGTCACTTTATAACACGAGGTCAACTTTCTATGACGAGTTAGCACCAGCGAAAGAGTCATAGAAAGTTGACGAGTGTTATAAATAGCTTTACGAAAACCGCATATTATGTAGTTTTATTTTCTGAAAATGCTAGAAATACATAGAGCTCTATGTATACATGAAATAGAATGATATAATAATTAAGTAATATTTAAATTTTGAATGCAATGTCTGTATCTGAACAATTTGCATTCTCATTGAGAATTTCGTGATTGAGATGCTCACTTCTTCCAGCGATTCACATAACGTTGCCCCTGAGAGTAAAAAATCAAGAAGTGATGACTCTGGAAGTGTTATTAATTTCACTAACTGTCATAATGTGATTATCAACTTGAAAGGTTTCAGATTTGTTGTTAATGTTCCAAAACAAGCAGTTATACTTATATTTTCCTACGTTTTTCCATGAATCATAAAGTAATCCTCCATGGGCAATAAAGTGGTCTCCATGCATAAAAAAGTTAACCAGATACATAAAGTAAAACTTTATATCTATGTTTGTTTTCAATTATCTATGTAATACTTTCTGATCTGAAAATAAAATCTATGACATCAAATATCCAAGATTTTGATCTGCAAAAGACTCAAATCTATGTTAATTTTCTACATAGCCCATGCAGCTCTGAACATTGAAGTATGTAAAGTTTGAGATATCTACGAATTCAAATTGTGAATCATAGGAATCGCTTCAGTGTCATTTTCACTGGGAATGCGAAGATGGACGATGAAATGCTCCTACCTCAATAGTATTACATAGCAAATTAGACGGCCTTAATCATGCAATTAAGGCCATCTAATTTGGATTTGGAGATATATGAACGACTTTCATAGAAAAATGACAGGTGAAATATCCTCGGACGCTATGCGGCCTCGGCTGTATGACTCATTGATGCTTTCAAAACCTAGGCATGATACCATGCCATGATTCCTATTGTTAGTATTCTATGATCTCTGTATGCAGATAAGCATGAAATTTTAGATTGGACTAACTCTAAACGCAATGACCTTTATCGTCATAAATCCTTTCCCGAAAGCTTTCAAAATTAATGCCCAAATGTGAATCTGTGGATGACTTGGACAACACTATCACCGATGCAGTTCATAATGCTGCTCGAGAATCGGGGTGCTTCAGAAAACGACGCAAACCTAAGAAATGGTGGTCGCCTTCGATTGCAAGAGCGAGAGACAGAACACGCTTTTGGCGTCGCCTCTGGGTTTCATCTGGTTTGTCACAGATCTGTTGTTTACTCTTGTTTCAGCGCAGCAAGAAAATCTTATAGAAGTGCTCGTAAAGCTGCACAGAGGAGCAAACTTAATTACGAAGCTCGATTACTACATAATTGTGACTCTTCTATAAAAGGTACCTACATGTTGAAATATACAGAAGTCAAGAGTCCAGTTCGAAAGCTCACTTTTCTATTGTAACACATATTCAAATGTTTACAATCCATGATAACATATATATTTAGTACAGATAAACATCACAACTCGCCCTTTCTTTCGAAAAGAGTCCAATCACTAATGGAGAAGACAGCAAAGAGGCTGAAAAGGCGAACACTCATAAATCAATCACTTAGTGAGAATCACACCATCACTATACACAGCGATGTCACTCGATTAATGAGACTCACTATCACTGTCGACATTAAGGTCACTCGAGGTCATCTCAAAGTCTCGGAAGCGCGACGGCGCCCTGCGGCTCCTCTGTGGTCTTGGATTTCTTCTCTCCTGATTTCGCGTTTCACCAGTCCTTCCTGTCTCTGGTCGGTCTTCACTTCTTGCACCTTCCTCGTTCACTCGATCCCATCTCCTTTCGACGGTCGGCGATAGTCGTTCACTATCGAGTATGATCCGTTCTTCCGCCTCCTCCGTTTTAGTTTCGGACATCATACGATTCTTGACGGGCAAAGGTGATAACCTAGCAGTCGATTCATTCTTAATCCTACCCCCTTCCTTAACCATGACTGTATGTCTATCAACTTGGCTAACAACTTCAGCCGTAGTTCCCGGTGGCTCAAGTTTCTTGACTACTGGAGATTTGACAAGTACTTCTGAGCCGGGAGGGAATTGCCTATTTTCATAACGTCTATGTGCATCTGCTCTATGCCTACGCTTAGCAATGTTCTGGGCGGCAGAACCGAAGGGCTGCGGAGAAAGGTATCGGTCGCTAAGGGGTGGGAGTGAGAGGTCCTTGACTCTAAAGGCTAAAAAAAGCTCGCTAGGTGTGTACCCTGTTGTTGCATGTATGTCATTTCTTATTGCCATGAAGGCGGTCGGCAAAACATGTCTCCAGCTACTGCTTTCCAATCTTTGTTCCAGTAACAAACATTTAAGCTTCTTCTGAGCGTCCCGTTAAACCTTTCGCACAAACCGTTTGAGCTAGGCCTGTAAGTATTCATAAATAATTTCTTAACTCCGAAATTGCGTTAATAGTTCAAAAATTCCTTGCTTCTGTATTGTGTGCCATTATCAGACAGGATAGAGTCAGGAAACCCATACCGTGAGAAGAAATCCCGAAATTTATCAATAAGCGTTCGTGCAGACATATCCCTCACTGGGTAGGCCTTAGGAAACCTAGAGAAAGCGTCAATGATTACCAAAATATATTGATAACCTCCATCTGATGGAAGCGGTCCAATGTAATCTGTTGCAATCATTTGAAGAGGGGCATCTAAAAGGTATGGTTTCAGCTGCGCGTTCACGAACTTAGGTTTAATCATTGAACATATTCTACAATGTTGGACAAAGTGTCGCACGTCCTGCCGGAGGTTTGGCCAAAACTATGTGCTCGTCGCCTTCTGTATCATGTTCTCTATCCCCTGGTGTCCATAATGCAGTGCTGTCAAGAGTTGAGTTCGTTTCCGGGGAGGAATTAGGAGTTTGTCTTTCACGTAAATAATTCCATTCTTGATTGATAAATCATTCTTACAACACCAGAGTTGTTGGGACACTCCATTTGGTTGGCGACTGTCATTTCTATTAATTGCTTTGAAAAGAATCTTGAATTCTGGGTCATCTTTCTGGGCCCTTCTGATAACATCAACCTCGACCGAAACTTCTCCATCTTCATCTACCTCGGCAATCGAATAAACTCGTGATAACGCATCCGCTACAACATTTTCTTTCCCTGAGATGTATTTAACATCATAGTCAAACTCAGAAACCAACACTCTCCATCTATGAACTTTGGAACTGACGCTATCTGTTTGTACAAGGTATTTCAAGGGTTGGTGATCTGTTAACACCGTGAATCTTTTCCCAACTAAGAAAGATCTCAGCTTCTGCATGGTCCATACAATCGCGAACGTCTCTTTATCGATAGTACTCCAACGTGTCTCTGTCTCGGTGAGCTTCTTCGATGCGAATGAAACTGGCTGTCCCGCTTTGGTCATGAGGCAAGCCCCTACACAATCATTTGATGCATCTGTGCTCAACACTAATTCCTCTTCAGACCTCGGGAGGACCAAAACGCCATCAGACAATTGATCTTTGAGCTTATTAAATGCTAGTAACGTCGCATCTGTCCATGTGATTTCTTTTCCTGATGCCAAATCGTGCAAATCTTTAGAAATTGAGGCAAAGTCTCGGACGTAATTTCGGAAATAATTGCACATTCCCAGGAAACGCTGTAACTCTTTCGGAGTTTTCGGCGTTGGGAACTGCCTTATGGTTGTCGTCCTCTCTGGATCGGGAGTAATTTTCCCGTCACTGATCTTATGGCCTAGGTATGATACACTGCTTTTATGGAAAGAGCATTTCTGCATGTTCAAGCTTAAATTGCTATCTTGAATTCTTCGTAAAACGTCGGATAATGCCTTATCGTGATCTGCTTTATTCTTGGCGTGAATGAGGATATCATCAACATATACTGACACACCTGTTATATCGTGGAAGAGTTCATGCATTACACGCGTGCAGTAACTTACGGCATTTTTGAGCCCAAACGATAGTCTCCGAGACTGGTATAAATTGCCGACCGCATAAAATGCGGTTTTCTCCTTATCTGATGGGTGTAGCGGCAGTTGGTAATAGAACTGTGAAAAGTCAAGTGTAGAGAACACACAACAACCTTCTAAACGCTGCAAAAGTTCCTGTACATTTGGAATCGGGTAAGCATCACCTTTAGTCAGGCTATTCACCGGCCTATAATCAATAGCCATTCGATAGCCACCTGAGCGCTTAGGGACAATAACCGGAGCATGCCTCCAAGGGGACCTAGATGCCTCGATGATACCGGCTTCCAATAGCTGTTTCACCTGTTCCTTGCATATTTGATAGTTCCGAGGGCTCATGGACCTTACTTTGCACTGATGTGGGAGCGATTCTGGACTGACCTCAATGACTGGAGACGTCTCTTTTGTATAACAAGCTCTACCAAGTGGCTTATCAAAAACATCTGGAAACTCAGACAAGGTTTTTGGCAACAAAGTCAGAATCAAATCAGATCCTTCTTCATTTAGCTGGATTGATCTGAACCTTCCAAGTAAATTCATTCCTATCAAACAGTCACAAGGTAGGCCTACTGACGAAGGTACAACATAAAACAAGATTTCATTACAATTTCCGCCTATTTTCAGAGGGCCGCTAATGGCCTTATCTAACTTCAAAATTCTGCCGTCAGGCAGAAGAGCCTGATGTCTAGCCTTTCGAACTCCCTTCTGAAGTCCTGCCTGATTTACAAACTCTTTTGACAATAAAGATATCGTGGCACCTGTGTCCACTATGCCCCGAACAGATATATCATAAAATTGGCACCCAACTTCCTTCAGCTCTCCTCTCTCAATGTCATCCAAATCCGAAATAATAAAAAGAGAGGCAATACGACTAGTCCCTGGACTGGAATCTCTCTTTGGTTGTTGCATGCGCAACAACTTAAAGCAGTTCCTCTTAATGTGACCGGGTCGCCGGCAGTAATTACAGATGATTCTCTGGTCTTGTTCACTTCGGCGTGGCGAACTAAATCTAACACTTCGCCTAAAGTCAGTGGACAACCTATTCTGTGGTGAATGACTGCTGGATCTAATAGCAAGAATTCCAGAATTTCTCGGCGCATGCTCAGTTGGCTTATCTCTAGATTTCATTTCCTCTATCTTGTCACTGGTACTTTCAAACGTGATTGCATGTGTAACTGCCTGGTCCAATGTCAGGTTGTTAATCGACAAAAGTCTCCGACGAAGTTCATCCGAATTGATTCCTAGTATCAACTGGTCCCTTATATTTTGGTTAACTACAGTATCAATTGTCTTGTTTTCAAAATCGCATTTTTTCGCGACAATATGCAACTCATTCACGAACGACGTGACCGTACCCGTACCTTGCTCAAGCTTCCTAAAACGATACCTCTCGTAAGTAAGATTGCACTTGGGAAGAAAATATGAGTTCAACGCATCTATAAGCTTTCCATATGGATCTGTGCTAACATCATATGTTAACCCCGCGATTACTCTAACGGCATCTTCCCCGATGCAATTAAGAAGCAACACGTGTTTCTGTGGAGAATCCAACTTGCAACTTATTTCTACTACACTGAGGTAGTTCACAAAATTGTCTATCCAACGCTGAAACTCATCTGGGGAACCTGATACTGACAGATCCTTAGGAGGTTTGCCTAAAACTGACATTTTCGAAAACCGGCTGAAGTTATGTCCTTTCTCATAAACAAATAATTCTATGTATATATATATATATATATATATATATATATATATCCTATATATAAATCAATTGTGCAGCCAGAAAATATATTCCTGTACGTGACGCCACTGTGACTCTTCTATAAAAGGTACATGTTGAAATATACAGAAGTCAAGAGTCCAGTTCGAAAGCTCACTTTTCTATTGAAACACATATTCAAATGTTTACAATCCATGATAACATATATATTTAGTACAGATAAACATCACAATAATCAACGACGACATGGAAATGTATGGAGTTCTTGGTCAAGAGTTAGTAGAATCAGACGATCTGGACTTCATATGAGTTCATCATGTTCAGCTGATGATTTTGTGACTCACTTCTATAACCGCTTTCTTCTATACAGCTCTCAAGTTCCCAGAAATCTATTGAAGATTACGTAGCTGGTCGTGTTGATTTTGTATCTAATTTACCCTCCAATCAACAGAATGTATCTCCTTTGAAGGTTCGTGAACTATTATCGAGACTCTCACGTGGCAAATCCCCGGGTCCAAATGGCATCGTGTTAGAACATTTTTGCTATGGACAATCCCAAGAGCTATTTTTTGCTCTATCTAAATTGCTGACGACATGTCTGAATGCGATAGAAGTTCCTTCATCCTTTTACACCAGCAATATTGTTCCTATCCTGAAACGTTCTGGACTAGATCCAAACGACATTGACAGCTATCGCCCTATTACATTGGTTAATGTGACTTCTAAATTACTCGAATTACTGCAGACTGCTTCAAGCCACATGATTTGCAATTTGGCTTGAAGAACGTCATGCTTCTATATTAGCACTGGAAGCAATTCAATCGCACTTGAGTCAAAATGCTCCGGTCTTTGTGGCCAATTTAGACGTCAGGAAATGCTTCCCTTCAATATGGAATGCTGGTCTCTTTTATCCTTTAATCAGCTATCTCAGTCCCGAAACTTGGCTTTTATTATGGATGTGGTACAATAACCTGAAATGTGTTATGCATGTGAAGAATACATACTCTAAAGAATTCAGTGTCCTTTATGGCACCAGGCAGGGTGCAGTTTCGTCACCTATTCTTGCGAACATCTTCTTCAGGCCACTGCTGGAGGAATTGGATCATAGTGGCCTTGGGATATATTTGCATAATTATCACATCCCTGTGGTTTGTTATGCAGATGATTTGCTACTCCTATCATCAAATCAAATGAATTTGCAATTGCTCTTGGACATTGTCACACGTTTTGCTAATGAATGGAGATTATCTTTTGTGAATCCTGACAATGAGATGAAAACAATAAGTCATTGCATAATTTTTGGCAAGAAACTGTTGAAGACTTTTCCTACTTGGACATTGTTAGGACAGAAACTCAAGAATTCTGATGCATCATCACATCTTGAGATATCTTTGAATTCTGATTGGAAAGGTCGGTCACATGTTGAGGCGCACATTAAAAAAAGGGGAGCATTTTTTGGTCTGACTCCTGTTAGCATTCCCAATCCTAACTTATCACCATTTGATAAGACCTATCTATGGAAAAGCATAGTTTTACCTACTCTACTGTTTGGATGTGATATAGCCCCTTTACAGAGTAATGACATTGATATTCTTAATGATTTTCAAGCTTCATGTCTGAAATCGGCTTTGATACTGCCGAAATCTGCATATCATTCAGCTTAACTGCAAGCTATGGACATTTCAACAGTGGGAGACTCAGTTCGTTTAAAAGCCTTACGCGAATTCAGTAATATTTTCATTAGTGACCATCGCTTGCGACAGCTGATTGTTCGTCGCATATCAGCTGCCTTTACTGAAAACATACCATTAAAAGGCTCGTACGTCAGCTTCATCAAAGCTATTTGTGGGGGGTCCATGATTAATGTTTTACGTGTTGCGATGGGTAAGATTCCCCCTTGTCTTCATTCTGCAAAACGACCGCAGTGTGGTGTAGCGGACAGCATCAAACTGTCATGAATTTCACTGAGCCTATACGTTCGCGCCTGCTCATGATGCTGCGCTTGGTACACGCGATTTTCAGAAATTCGGGCGCATCGTACATTATAACAATAATCAGGCCTCACTTTACAAAAAAGGCGCTGTGTACAAAATTCAAGAAAATAGGGCGATTGGTTAAAATTTTTTTAGCTCTATTTACAAATTTACTTATATGTTAGTAAACAGCTATGTAACAGAACCAAATGCGCATGAAACAGAAATTTTTAATTTTCAAAATTTGAATTTCCAATAAGGGCGCTTGGTACAGCCCTTGGTACAGCCCTTATCGAAGCTATTTTTTGTTCTGATTCTATACTCATTTATTTAGTAATGAACAGGTATGTGATAGCATTAAGACGCATTTAATAACATTTGAATATATTCCTTCAAAATGCTCCGATCGTCACGATTCCTTCAGATTTAAAGAATTCAGATCATTGCGCAAAAGTTTTCTCGATATTGTTGTGCCCTCCGATCATTATTAAAAAAGTTATCAGGCGCACAAAAAAACATTCACAAACTTCTCTGTAGAACTTGAAATCGACTGTGTCTCTTGGCTGTGTGATCCGGTTGATAACAGTCACTGAAAAATCGCACAATTTGGAGTGTTTAATGTTGAACTGACTGTTCATTGTTCGATTGCTATGGTATTATGTCATCAGATTGTGCCATTTTATTGACGTTACATGTTCCAATGTTTCCTTTCTAGTCAAACAGAAGAAGAGATGACCGGTCTAATTCTGTGGTTCGGCCTGCTCATAATCCAGCAAAATTATAGGGATTGTTATAAAATTTCGTTGAGTTAATTCAAGTTCGCTATTACAGTAATCATAATTGGGAGTTCAATGCACGTGAGGAGATGTCAAGTGGCTAAAATTCTTAAATTTATCCTTTCAACTGCAAATAGTTCACTGCTGAAATTCGCGTTACATTTCACTCTATCGTGTAGGAGTTAAACACGGCAAGTCAAGGACGTCATCATATTCATTTACTGTAACGAATCTTTTTTCTTTTCTTTTTCTTAACTTGCAAAATTAATTCATTTTGACGTCATTTTGAAGATCGGGAGATGATGTCGATTAAAATGAGCCCCATTTCATATATTAATCTATTTAACAATCGTTCATTAGCAAGGCAGTCATCATTTTGATGTTTTATCTTCTCTGAATGATAAGTGTCAACAGGCGGGAATGAAGGAAACTGTTTTGATCTCCGACATTCACATGTGTGTTGTTAACACTGAACGCGCGCTTTTTATTTTTTTCACTCGGAATGTGCGTCAAATTGCCAGATTTCTATGACTCGATTGCCGGGCGTTCAGAGCAGGTGGTCAATGCAGCTGCGCGCTGAATCGACACGTCAATGAAACTTGATCTAGCATTCAATGGCGCCGGAGTTGACGCTAGGCTTTCTCTATTAATACGGAACTCAAGTTGCTACTACTCCTAGTATCAACTTGCCTAGCACTACCCCTAGGAAATGCTATATCAAATGCTAGCTTTATTAATGCGGCCCCAGCAGCCACTAAGGCGGCAAAGTCTAAGACCACCAAGTCAAGGCCTCCAAGCCAAAGACAACCAAAAAGCCCGCCCAAGAGAGCGGTATGAAGGAAGTTGTTGCGTACATCACTGCTCAAAAGAAATTCACCCTTCTTCAATTGAAGGTGCAATTTCCCGACAAAAAGTCTCATCAGTTGCGCCAAAATGTGAAGAGCTTGATGAACAAGGGAACCGTCCAAGGCAAGACCATCACTTGCACTCTGAATGTTAGCAAGGAAAAAAAGAGGTGAAGCCTGAGGCACCTAAAGCCAAGAAGCCTAAGACAGAAAAAAAGGCTGCCACCCCCAAGAAGAAGGCTGCAGATAAGCCCAAGAAGGCTAAGACACCAACCAAGAAGCCTGCCGCTAAAAAGCCACCTGCAAAGAAGGCAAAGACTACCCGTAAGAATGCGAAGAACACCTCTTAGAAGAAAGCAACACCCAAAAGGAAGTAAACTTCAAACGTGCTAAGCCTGTGAACGTTAAAAAAAATAAATCGTTCTTGATCTTGTCTTTGTTGACGTTGTGGTTCATTTTCTCTTCTCTCATATCTTCGCTCGTTGTCGTCTCTTCTTGGTTGGTATCTCTGGAGTTCGTATCTTCTTTTGCTTGGTATCTGGTATCTCTGGAGTTCGATTCTTCGCTCAAAGTGTTGATGTGAGCCTGGGGATGCTAATGCTGACGCACCAATATGTGCTTTTCATTCCTAGTGTGTTCAAAGCACTGAGATAATCCAATATACTCGAAACTAAAGAGACATCTCATTGTGGAAATGCTTTTCTGTGGTTTTATCAATGTAGAAAGTGTTTGGGACTAACATAAGTAGCTTTAGCATTCATCAAAAAATTTAGTTGAATTTTGATTCAAGTGGAGAACATCGTACAGCAGGATTTGGTAACTGATGAACATTTATATCATGCGCCAGGCATGCGGGAACAAGGGCTAGGAAGGGTTAAGCTCCCCCTAAAATTTCACTTACTCACATCAGCTCCAAAACATTCTATCCGACTATTGTCGAACTACAGTATAAAAAACAAATATTTCCTACACATTTCAGAATGATTTCCTTTTAACTACCAGCCTGTTTCTCCTGTCACATGACTGCACATTGTGCAAGAATGAAGCAATGCTGCTACTGCGAGTTCAGAGGTGCAGAGCCCGACCCACTGATGCAGGACCTCACAAATTTAGATTGCTCAATTTTCTAGTTTGCTGGAGATGCAATTAGCGGGAATTATCACTATGTCTGTGAGAACTTATTGTAAGGGCGGAGAATCTCATCGTATCTGTTGAAAGCAAAAAGCGCCTTTAATCTCTTTCGCATTTCTATGTCATGAATACTTTCAGAATGTTCAAATAGTCGCGATGACATTAAATTTTAAGAAATCCCATCCACATGTCACACTCTCCTTGCCTGCATCAGAATGTGACTGACTTTTGACGGTAAACTTTACAATTGGATCCTAAAAGCATCTCCGCGACAACCTCGTCGGACGGGTTCCAGAGAAATTCGACTTTTGCCTCGAAACGACCGTTAGGGCTTTGGATAATCTGGTGAACGGTGAAATGAGACGGAGCTGCGACCCTATCGATGAGATAATGCGCAGTCCTGAAAGCCTTGCTCGCCAATACAGTCAAAACAAGGAGAGGCTGTGGGTTCTCTTTTGAAATTTTATATAGGCCTACCTCCGGGGATAGATTTTAGCGATGGAGCTGCTAAAGAGTATATTAACCGCTCTTATCAAAATCATTCTTGCATTCGGAAAGTCTAAGGACGCCTGCTGAAATCGCTGCCAAAGTAAAAAGCTAGAACATGATTGTATACATAGCAGCGATTGGCAGTTGGTCAAAGGCAGCAGTCGGTGACCCAGTTCTTTCGTTTTTGGGCTTTGCTGCTTTAGCAGCCATAGATCAAGCTTTTAGATAAAATATGAAGTCAGAGTAAATTATCCGTTGTACTAGTTCTATGAACTTGCAAACCACTAGGTAATTGGAAATACAATTAGGCCTAATTATTGTTCAACGGCGAAAGACAAGAAAGGATCTACTGTAGTGCGTGTAAGTCGTTTGCTGTTAACGTGTAAAGGATCAGGCCCCCTACAGGATTATCACTGGTCGACGCAGCTACGAAGAGGAGCCATGAGTCAGTGATGTAAATTTATTATTGGGAATTTTTGAAAGGTTAATGATCTTCCAACTTCTGGCAGACACTAGGCCTAATTTAAAACATAAATATTATAATGTCACCATATGCCTGGTTGTCGAAATCGAGAGCGAAAAAATATCCGCCATTTTGATTTTTTTAAAATTGCCAGAAATGACAGAATTTTACGATTTTTGTGAGCTCATATTCGAATTCCTGGTGCTTTTCCCGTTCAAATGTGTAGTTTTAGCATGGTTAATTTTTTTGACTAAATTTTGTTTCCGAACCATGCCTACTGCAACTAGATTTGAGATTTATAATAATAGAAAGTTAACAACTAACTCACATTGAAATTTCGGGTGAGGCCCATGTCACGTATGTTTGGGGAGAAGAGGATTTTTCTTTTATTTTAATGGATTCGGCTATTTGGAGCATATTTTTGTTGGGGTACTTGAATATAATCTCCATGCCAGAATAAAGATCCCTTGGCTTTCTGTCGTGAGCTTCAAGGAAATGAGTTTCATGTTGCTTAGACCTTCTATTCAGATGATTTGATGTATAGCCTATGCATTTAATATTGTTACAAATATGTTATTGCTAAAAAAATAATGAAAATTGGTATACAACATGATTATCTGATGTCAGCTTGCCTGATAGGAAATTTTGATTGAATTTCCTAATTTCTTATTCTTGTGATTAACACGCACTTTATCTTTTGTTTCAGGAGGAGACGCTTAACTACCATTTACATCTTCATCCATCTTCTTTCTTCTACAGTTGAGTTGACGGTTAATTGTCTTTGGAAGTAGAAAATAGTGTTATGGTTTATCCTTTCCCTCTTCATTTCTATTCAGATAATTTTCAACGTGATATTCAGGTATTTATTAATCAAAAACATTGGGTAATGATTGTTTGTCAGAATTTGCTTGATTTTCATTATTTCATTGTCGAAAACTGACCATGAAGAGCGAATAGCAAATGCTCTGTGAAGATAACTTTTGATACTAAAAGCAGAAAACGAGTTAAAGTCCGGACATGACCCAACAGAGATTGACTTGAGATATGCCAGGAATATGATGAGTCTACTCTTGTGACATCAACATCCAGGCAAGGCAGTGAGTTCTTCTATTCTTCTTCTGAGGACCGATCCTTTCAAGACCGATTCTGACTCAATTATTTTGCAGAATCCTCTTAATTTGTTCCTTTGTTCTTAGAATAAGAGACGTGTTATCTACATATCGGTAAAATACTACACTGGTTTGACAACATCAGAAAGGTTATTCATAACATTAGTTTCAATATTTGACATATAGGCTAGAAGTTAGCATGCAAGGACCTAATGGTGAATCTTTGGACACACAATCAAATTGGCGATAAGGTTTTTCATTCCAGAAGGGTTTGCGGACGTTCTAGGGTTTCCTGAAGTGTACAAATTAAGACAAGCCTTTTCTAAAATTGACTGTGAAACCTTCGGAGACGGAAGAGTGGGATGATTGAGAGCTCTATCCATGATGATTGCTGTAGTTTCAACAACCTGTACGTTGGCGAACAAACCAACATCATCCATACACTGTAAACTGTAGGGCACTAACTTAGGCACGAAGCCAAAATTTCGTGTCAGTTAGCGCCTTGTTAGTAGTACCTTAGTGCCTCGAAGCACCTAGGCGCCACTAGGCACTACTAAGCACCAAACCAAATATTTTTTTTATCCAATGAAATCGCAGGAAATAAATCAATGGGCACAAACTCGGCACTATGAACTTCGTGCCAACTCGTGCCTTGTGGTGGTTAGAATTGGTGCCTAAATTTCGTGCCCTAGAGTTTACAGTGAGAGGCCACAAAATAGTTGGTAAATTTTGGAGATTGGACGTCTTTGCTATGAAATCAAAAAGACAAATCAGTGACGTATTGATAATCACAATATGGTTTCAGCGTGGAATTTAGAAATTGTGCAAACGAAGTTCCTGCCATGATCGGACGCAATCGGGGATCCGTGTTGTTCTCCTTTGGCAAACCACATTAAAATCCTATTCTAAAATATCCAATCAATATTCAAATTCAAATATGAGTTTTCTTGGATCATGAAGAGATCTCATTTCTATCATTCGAGATCCAAAATAAAACAACTATTTTTTCAGGGAGTCTATTGGATGTCTTCATTTCAATTGATTTGGTCGCATCATTGACAACTTTGTATAACTTCTTATTACAATCACTAGAACAACACACTTGCCACCTTGTCAACTGATGATAAAGGTCCCTTGAGTTGAGTTGATTAAATGGCACTGATTTAAATTTGACCCCCAATTCGGTCCCTTTTTGGTAGGGATATTGTCTAGCGGAATAGCTGACGAAGTACATGTAAATCGTGATTCGATTCGAGATTTCATTCGTGAATCACGACCCGATTTGATTCGGGATTTGCTGATATGTGCATGTCCCAGATTAATTGACTTTATTTTTGCAAGCCTAATCTGCAAGCATCAAAGGTTATTAAACGTATGACACTTCAGCTTACCAAAAAAAATAGGCCAGCTATTTTACAACTTCAATTAGAAAAGTCAATCATCATTAATCGTGTTCCTTACTGAACATTTTTCGCTTTCTGGTTATATTTCTCGAGAAATATGGTACCACTTAATACTCTTTTGTAAGTAGTGAGTTATTCTCAATATTTTTGGAATGTGTGCACTGTTTTCGTTTAGTCTGCAAGTCACATAGGTCTACATCGTAAACTACACATGCTGTAAAACAAGGGTCGCATAGAAAACTCGATAAGCAAAAATTGTTTATACTATATTTATAGGCCTATACAATAAGTCTAACTGCATTGATATAATCGCAGCTAACCAGGCCATATGTAGATTATAGTTTCTTGCAGTTTCACTGCACACCAAAAATAATCAGTCTATATCGCGAGGTTGAGTTCCAGCAAATGTTGCGATGGAGCCTCATAACTGTTTGTCTGAATCAAAATAATAATTAAATCCAGACAGATGACTGTATATAAATTTAAATGTAATCCTGGAATATACCTAAATATCTTGGTAGCAGACTGTTGGTTTTGATCAGCTTCCACTGCGTTGCTATGCTGCAAATGTCTTTGAGTTCCATCACCGGCCTTGCGCGTTCTCCGCATTTCCGTCGATGACAGTTGCGATGATGCTGTGAAGCAATAGAAATATTTGTTTACTGCAGGATATCTGGTTAATAAAAACATTATTCTCTGCGCGCCTACTTATTGACATAATATGCATGAAATTTAGAAGATCGTTTTCGACTTTCCATCGCTGAGGCTTTCATTATGAGTCATGACAACATACCCGAGCAAAAATATCATGATTACTTGCCGAAGTAGCAGGAATAATGCATGTGACAAGCATCACTTTGCAATTGACCTGATGTCCAATTCAATAGCTCTATACAATTTTGTTATGCTGATACCGAATTTCAAATGCGGAATAGTTACATGTATTTGTTCATGAGCTACCTGGATTTAATTATTTACGATGAATAATGCGGCCTACTCACGAGTATTAGGCCTACCCTAAACAATTCATGCGACATTGCAACATGCACCATACTTCCTTAATTGACTTGTGTAGGCTTATTCTTAGATCACGAAGCTTCGAGTCGTTTCCGCTCTTTTGGATTATATAATTAGTAGCCTGGCCTATTCCCTAAGCCGTATTCTCGTGAAAACTGTACTCAATATTCGTCAAATAGCATGTACATACATACACATGCTTCTATGCTGATTTTCATCGCAAATTCGTATTTCAGAATACAATGATTGACAATATATTCGGCTATCAGAAAAATATATGAAATTTATTGTAGAGAGAGACACTCAGAATGAGACTTCGGGTTGAGAACATGAAACCATGGGTAAAATTACCTGTCGATGTTTTATACACTAATAGGTAGACAATTTGCGAAATACTTGCGAATCTGCCAAATATCTTACGATCGTAAGATATAATCCCATTTCTTGTGCCTGTCGTGCCTAAGATTATCAGCAAAACCTCAAGATGTTTTTATCGAAAATTGTCGTGTGGGTCCTGCATCATGACTTGAGCAGGACAGTCAATCGACAACTTCAAGCGCTGCTATTCAAACACGTTTCTCCTTGTGTGTGTGAGATGCGACTTTGGTTATTTATGCTAAACACACACATACAGTATATTTATACATACTAGTTGGTTTATTCATATCAAACAGCATGCACCTAGCAATGAGTAACATGCCATAACATAGGACTATGCCTCCTTGCATGATGTTACACGTATCGATGCCGATGAATTGCCCATTTTCTGATGCTGTGTTTGAGCTAGATGCTATAGTAAAGGGTTACATAGTACAATTAGCATTTTGTTAGATGACCTGACATAGAAGAAGTAAAATGTGATGTGAATTAAGAAATCTGATTACCATAGAAGGTATGTGAAAATATGTAGAAGAACATCTGAGTCATGAAAGAGGAAATCCCTATAACTATCTAACTCGCGCTTGGCATTAATAGACGGTTTCATTTTATTTATATAAAATGCCTCACGTAATTGGAGATTGGTGGGATCTTTATTAGAGGATACAATCGTTGTTGTTATTGTCTGTGAGGAGTCATTACAATTTTTCATGTGTTTATATACCGATGAGTTGTTATCAGTCAGATGTTCTCGACAGCGCATATGCAAACATCTTACTGTGCTGCCGATGTAGGTGTTTTTGCATTTTTTACATAAAATTTGATACACGACGCATTTTCGGAAACACAGACTGTTGTTTTTGATGGGACAGTTTTTTTGGACGAGCATACTAAGGATGCAAAAGAATTGTTGAGAATCTGAAACCACAACCAAGATTTTCAAACCATGATACTCATCAAAGAGTCACCTTGAGTCAAGGTGAGAAACTTAGGTCAATTTGAGAAACAAAAACCTAACAATGCTTCCCACAGACAAAGGTTCTGAGTTTTGTGTTATATCAAATACAACATACGATGAAGCTGGACTGAAGCATCTGAGTGATGAATCTACATATAAACTTAAATGACAGCAAAAACGATAGAAAAGCGCATTAATTCCTGCTGGAAATCGATAGCAAAAGACAATAAATATCCGACTTATATTGTTAACAGTTACTGCACAAACAACTCTTCTTTGCCGTACTTCTACCATCTTATCAAAACTCACAAGGATGGCACTGAATTGAAAATACCACCGATTGTGTCAACCAATTGAGGACCTGCGACTAAATTGTCATGGTTACTTGCGCGACTCTTCTTCCCATTACTTGACAAGTTAACCAAGTTTCAAATCTGTAAATGAAAATATCTGTTTGAAATTATTTATTCGTTGAATCTTGATATTGGCTGCTTGAATCATCATTGGATCATTCATATACACATTTTCAAGCCTTGCACATAATTGGTATGAATGATGTTTAATCTACCTCAGAAGCTCATGCAGACTTGTGAATTGCGATGTTCACGGTGAATTGGCTCTAAAAATTCTTGGGGGATTCCAAATCGAATTCCCGTGTCACGTGCTCTAAATTTAGAAGTCCAAAACGGCGCTCCAGGAGGCTTGCTCTTTTTTTCTGATGCTTTGCGAGTCACACAAAGTATAGATATAATCTCATTCATAATTTACTCCCAAGTTTGATTTCACTCTAATTTATCTTGATGTCTGTAATCATAACTACATTGCTGACTTAGTGTTGTCACAAGACAACGATTAGTGCATGATTTATGAAAGTGAGCCCAACAACGTCTTCAACTTAACGTGATGTCATGGCGTGTGTCAGCAGTTGAGTTCCCGATTTCCACAGTGCTTATGTGTCTCTGTCTCGTCTGCGTCTTCGTCTTCGTGATGGAAAGCTACCGCCGTGTATTCCTGTTGAGGATAATATTCCATCTTGGATTTTGCTATTTCAGAGTAGTCATCACCGAATTCAGACGTGAGTAGCAAATAAATCCATGTAAAGTAAAAGCAAATTCTCCATTCGAAAACTGTCCTCAAGTTACTAAATAAGCGGAAAATTAATCACTAATTATTAATTACTCGTGATCATTTATAGGTCAAAAAAGGAGAACATGCTAAGTTTGAACAACTAGTGGGATTAGCATAATTATGCGGTCACTAGTGAACTGCTAACTAGCCAGAAATCAAGAGAGACTCGTAAAATTCTATGCTTGATGCCAACCAATACGGGAATTTGACATTCCGATAGAGGAGGTCATATATTCTCTTCATTTCTGGATGGTTGGCATGCAGTTTGATGGTTGCTACACCTATGTGTATGATTGATGCACTCTGAATATCGTATTATTGTTCATTTTTGATACTTCAGTGCAAACAGAAAGGAAAAATTGAAATTGGAACTGAATAATTTTTTGTATTGGGGTTCTGTAGGGCTTAGTCCTCCTACAGTCAGCGTATTGAAAACAAGAGTCTAGCATCACAGACAATGGATTTATCGTATTTTTTATTGAAAATGTCTGACATTCTAATCACATGAGATAATGCAGTATTACAGAGCTGTCCATAAAATAGTATATTATTCCTCTACTTTCGAATTTTATGAGTAGTGTACTGTATTCAGTCTGTTAAATAAACACGAGAAGATTATTGTCCTGAAAGACGCACAAGATTGCTGAAAATAGAACGAAACATCACCGACACAACAGATAGGCCTAAATTGTAATTAAAATAAGTCTTTCGACGCACAAAAGTAAGAAATATTTTTTATGTTGAAGGCTATGTTTTAGTACCTATTATTTAATATGGTTTATTCAGCAACGAGAATATCACACTTTCTGGAATAGGCTTAATTAAGTTAACACAGGTTTTATCTACAATGCAAGTGGTAGGGTATAGTCGAAGGATAGCCATGGAAAAGGTTTGTCTTAGCTGATTTCACGAACATTTCAATTTGGAAATGTAAGTTTACATGCCGCTATCTTTTTATCGTTATCTTATTTCATTATTTTAATTAATCAAAGGCAATTAATCAACATATGTTTTGGAAGAGAGGACACATTCGAATCAAGAAGAAGCATAAAAAGATGAAAATCATTCGTGTCTTGATTGATAAATCCTTTAACAACTTCATTTTTATTTGTCAAATTGTTATGAATTGAATGTCATAAATTCGACCATACATGCTTTGAAATAATTGGAAACTGGGAAGAAAAACGTTAGTGATGCGTTTCAGAACCAGCTCAATTAAGGTTATTATGCCAATTATACAAAACTCATTCTCATCAATGTGTAAACAAATATTCAGTCATTATTTTTCGGTATTACTTTACTTTATCCGTCTCACGTCCTTTGATGCCGTATGTTTTCAGAAATTACGAAATGAATCTCTGAAGTTAAAATGGAAAACTTGGACAGTATAGTGAGTTTGATTAATTGTGTCTTGAAATTATAGCTATCAAATTTTGAATATGATTTATTACTTTCAGATCTGTCAGCAGGTCTAGAGTTGGACTATTTTATGAATTCATCTTGGTATGTGAGGATGTTCTGAATCACATCTTGTGATGCTGTGCATTAATTATTGCTTTGATTTTCAATATGTTTATCCTGACAATCTCAATAGGCCTACAAATACTTTCAGTGGATGCGTTATGGTGAATTTTACGACTTGGATCTCTGAAGGACTTCATGGATGGGACTTCAGACATGGGATGAGATAACGTGAGTTTCTGAATCCGTTCATTTTCAGACTTCTCTTTGCACTGCCTCTTAATTCGTTAGTCCGGTTGCTTTTAATTATCCACTGGCTTCAAAGTTACGTTACTTGAAGTTGAATGTCATTCATTTTTATCAAATTTTGTTAATTTTCATTTATACAAGCCCTCAAGAAAGTATTTGTTTCGTTTCAGCATGGTGATGAGTTTCAATGATCTATATATACCGATAGTCAGTGGATTCCTGTGTCATACTGATTGAAATATTTAGCGGTATGATCTGGGAGTCAGTTGAATTATTGGACTGTTCAACATCTGTAGCAGGAAAGGCTGAAGTAAGTGAAATTTGTGGTATTATATATAGCTATTCGGCTTTAGAGGAACGGTAGGTTGCTAGGTGCTTTGAGGAATAGAGCACACCTTATTTCGCCTACATCCTTCTATAAGATCTTGGCGTGCATAACATCTATACGGTCTTATCCATCCTACAAATCTCCCGAACGTTTTTGCGCTTGATCTACTGATCTGCTTCATAGACTTGTAAAAATGCTAAGAATCTTGCGTACAGAATCTTGAAAGTCTTACAAGAAAAGTTCAGCATAATCGCAGGTGTTTTCTGCAAGTTAGGGCTTTTTTCGCAAGATCTGTCGATTAGTCTTACCGAATCTTTACTTTTCGATGTATTAAGAATTGTTGCAATAAAGCAAAATTATATAGGCTATACGGTGACAATTTACCCAACAACCAAGCGGACTTCCGACTGAAGTCCGCGGATCTTACGGACTAGAAACGGAATTCCGTTTGTGGTCCGTGTAATCCTTTGTTTGTCGGGTACCTAGTAGGCTAACACTAGGCCCTACGTGACATGCCACGCTAAATTACGCGTAACTACACATGACCATAAACATCCGTATATGGTTACCGCGTGACATTACTGCAACATATGTCGGCAGTCTTGTTATGTAGAGTTTGCGTATCATGTGCCTGTATGTATCAGAGGCTAAACAATGTGATAGGACCTAAATTTCATGCTTAGGGAAGACAAAACATGATGTGGTTCATCGCGGCAACGCAGACGTGTAAACTACAAACGCTCGCCCGCGCTTATTTGTAAACACTCCCCATGTTTTGACAGCATCAGATCACGTGATTGCTGACTCTTTGTGCAGCGCGCATGTACTCGCGTAGAAATATAAACTGCCTTTAACCACGGATGTTTGGGGTGCTCCGTAATTACGCGTAATAATGTCACCTACTGAATCCTTTACCCAATGCTTATGTGAATCATTTAGCTACTGCATGAATATAATTTTCATGAAAATCATGCTGATTTTGTTGCGTGCATACATTCACTTACAAGGTCCTACGGTCAATTGTAGCTGATTTACCAGATGTGTATGGTACCGATCATGTATCCCATGAAAAAGTTTGATTCTTTGATTTCCGGCTTGAACAGTCATTGCCTAGGCAGCTACATGAAATGATGTCTTTGCACTCTACTTGAAAAACAAACGAATTTTGAAAAGTTCATTTACTTTTCCTCAGTTCAAACAAAATTAGAAATAATCAAATCAATTACAAACAATGTACATGACATTCCTATGAAGCCGCGTGCTATTATGTATGTGAATTTGTATTTCATAGAATATGGATTTAGTGAGACCATCGGTCTAACTTCGCCTGCTATTTACTAAAATATGAATTTTGAAATAATTCGCTCAGAGTTGCTCAGTTCAGAGTGTATGTCTACTTGAACCTCAAGAGACACCCTAGTTTGCATTATTGAGTTCTGCTGATGTCGATAAATTGGCATCAATCACAATTTACCGACTCAAAGAAGTAAAATAATCAATATAAACTACGATTCTTGCTACCAGTATTCAGAATCAACAGGTGATGGAATACAACAGGTCTGACGCATAGGCCATCTAGGTGACAATTCTGTCATGGAGTTGTCAAATTATACAGAAGTACAGAAATATACAGTAGGCCATATATAACATACAACTTTGTATTACCAACACGAATGACAACAGACCGCTCATTGGGCAAGATGAGAGAGGCTTTGCGTGATATGCCGTCGTGTATTGACTAGTCATCGTTCCAGATAAAATGCTAGATCATTCATTGGGTAGGCATATCACGGTACCTCTCAATATCGTTCGCAACTATAAAACTCAATCAGTTGAAAATTAAATCCAGTAAAATCACTAACTCGATCTCTTCTTTTCAATAATTTCAGTCAAAGGACCAAGAGAAGCAAATCCGACTACGAATGTTTGGCAAGTCCAAGCCAATCTGTCATCGCCAATGATACCGTTTTTAGTGCATATACTCCAAGCGTAGATGGATTCCCCAACATGGGCACACCATGCAAAAAAGGCAATACCATATAATGCCATTTGTGGGATGTTTGAAATCAAATATTCAATGAACGATCCTAAAAAGCTCATGTACCTCGTAGGAATCAATGTTGGATCAATAGCAGCCATTGTCGCGACATACATGCCAAAAATTATGAAAAAATAGAAAATAGGATGAGTCCATACGAATGTAGACGTTCCCATTTCCACCGGAAATCTAAAAAATAAAGAATATGTAGATAAGTGGAAAAGCTAAATAAATCTGACAAAACTGAATGAACCTGCAAATTAAATAGATTTCTTGATTTCCACGAATTTATCCAATTTTTCAAACTTACATATATGATCGAAGGACTAACTCATCCGAAGTAGCCGTATTTTGAAAAATGAAGTCAATTAGAAGCTGAATTCAGTTTGCACTAAGCCTGCTTAACCACTGACCTAACAGGTAACCATCGTTTTCATTTTTGTTTAGTGATTAGTGAATGACTTAGTAGTGACTACAGTGTAAAGAGATGTACACGGATCGTCCAGATTCGCCGCGAGCTGATGAATTTTGGAAATATTCATTCCGAGTTGAGCTGTGCACTGTTGCAGGAAGTCCGAACCGACCAACCGTAACAATCTTGAGTAAGACAATTGAAATGCAACCTGATAAGTCTACTACAGGCCGGCCTACTCAAAGTATGTTAGCGAATGATAGACTTTAGAACATTTTACTACTTATAGAATAAAATGTATCATCAACATATTGTTGAAAGAACACTAGTTATAATTGCGGTTACAGTCAATTTACGTCAACAACAGCAGCAATACAATCCTCTGAATTCGTCCAGGTTGCAAAGATGAATGTAAATAGAATAAAATATTGAGTTGCATCCTCAGTTGAATAGTGGAAACAGACCTGAATAGCTGCTATTTCATTCAATATCAGGAATCATCAGTAGGCCTAGTTCACATCTTTCAACATCGACACAACTCCCTATTTGAAGTTGCAGCCATATCCGGTTTAATTTGAGACTTGCAATTTACAAGTTAGTGAAATTTTGACGTGCATTCATTAAATATCACTTTAAACACACTACTGACAAATCGCCTAGGTTAGTGCACCTGCGACCATTAATAAAAGCAGCATTCATCAATAGTCGCAGGCGCACTAAATTAGGCGATTCGTCAGTAGTGTGTTTAAAGTGATATTTAATAAATGCCCTTCGAAATTTTACTGACTAGCCAATTGCAAATCTGTGAAGATGCAATTCTAACACACAGGTGTGTTTGCCAGTTAGGTCACTACATTTCCTGCTGCGCCTTATCCTGCCGAATTTCGTAGGTTAATTATTATTTATTGTTTTCTCCAGCAGTCATAAGCATTAATTAAGTAATGAAATTTCGATAAAGAGGTGCATCGCAGCGCAGGCTACTCTCTCAGAAAAGACGCTAGGATGGTAGTCCATGATAAGTTATAGAGACACTCTTTACCAAGCTGTCACAGCACATTCCATCAACATCAAAATGAACATCAAAACTTACATTATTCAGTTCAGGCAAAGGCGATTGGCTTAGATGTTACAAACTGATACTACTGTAAAGGCCAAGACGCACATTATAGCCACAATTGGTCATTATTATAGTTTAAAATGGGAAAATGTGAATGAAAAAAATTAAACTTAACCCTCGACTAATTAAAATTTTATTATCTAGTTTCTGCAGGTGAAGAAGCAACCCGATTCGTCGACTTTTATCGAGACACTGAGGCTAAAAGCTATATGATTCTGAAAAATTTCAATGATTGTTGATCAGATGCAGAACTAAAAAGTACAAAATAATAAAAAATCAAATTTGAATTTGAAACTTCAAGCATGCATACATAATAAGCAGATGATTTCAAATTCAAAGATTTTGCATTTTTGAAAATCTTTAGATTGATAGGAAGAATCCTTTGTCAGGCCTGAGAGCGCACTTTTCAGAAATTTCCGGAAAATTTAATATTCTACAAAAACGTGTTTCCATACCAAATGGGCATGTGCTTACACGCATGTGATAACATAAGCGCAGGGGAAACTTCCAGGCTTTTGGAGTATAAAATGATAGAATATGTAACCTTTTAAAGCGCCACAAGTGAAGCCTTCAAGCTGAAGAAGTACGCTGAAGAAGTATTGCATAGTATTGAAATGCTTTTACAGCGCCGCAGGCAAAAATTCCAGTCTTTTGGAACATCAATCAATATATTTTGATCCCTTTTAAATCCCGCCGGCGAAACCCTCAGTTGGACAAATGTCAATGATACTTTGGCTTCCGTTCTTTAAGTCATCAGATCTGATTGATACGAGGGAAACTATTTTGATGCAAGACATGACCAGGCATACATGTTCATACTCAATCCTGATAAAATCTCATTAAAATTGGTTAAGTCTAGAAGAAGTTGTCTGAATGACAAAATTATTTGTAGTTGTGATCCTGAACCATGTACTTAAGCGTTGTACAAAGCTACAAACTAGACTTTTCAAATACTAATATGTACAAAATAGTACTTGCTAGTACGAATAAACACAATTTTTGTGGATCACAAAGCATTTTATATCAATGGTGAATTATACAACTTGCACATGAGTAATATCTATAGAGGATATCACTTAAGTTTTAGGAACAGAAATGAAGGTTCGTTGGAACATTGATGATAATCTGGATCATTCTTTTCGCATGGCAAGTGTAGAATAAATCATTGATTTCGTATCATACCTTCATGAATTCAATACGGAATTACGAAACAGACATAAACTGAAAACAAAAAGAACAAAATTTATAATTGACCAGTAGACCAATATCTATTCGATAAGACAGTATTTTTTCAATGAAAATTTTCAATGACCCTACCCCCCCCCCAACCCCTCGATTTTATTGCATTTTTCAACGAATCTCGTGACCCAATAAAATGTTGGTCAAATTTCCGGATTTCCGGAAATTTCCGGATCATTCTCACCCCTGTTTGTGTATTCTCAACTCATTTCATCAAGAATTGATGCCGTAATGCGTGTATGTATACAAAAAAAGTGCATACCGAAATCAGCCAAAATGTTACAAACATTCAAATTTCAAAATATCTCTCACGCCAACAGTATTGTGCCAAATTTATTATACTTCCGTCAAAAGATGCATAATAAGCATCAAGTAAGGTACTAGAAATCTGGTGGCCATAGCCTGCATGGTTTAAAGATATTCAAGAAAATTCGCCAGGGGGCGAGGGTTGAACGTCACAAGTCCGTCACAGCAGGCTTTGACGGTGCTGACATATTCGGACATTAGATAGAGCGCTGTGATAATTTCAGTTGGGATGCCCTTTCCGCCGATTTCCAATGACTGCATTTTATGCCAAGCTGCGGAGAGAGGAGCCGAGGTTCCATTCGGCTCAAAGTAATGAAACCGAGTTGCCGTCGTATCAGCTCGGCTCAGGCATATCTCTACAACAGCAATTATAGCGCCTGGGTGATGCAAACACGTGGAGAGGCCAATGCGAAGTTCGACAGAGTGAGTAAATGAATCCTCTTGCTCTAGTTTCCACGACTAAGTATTAAGTTTTCTTGTTGAAACATCGTGTAAAGGTCTCAGAATCCTGGAGAAATGTGAGATAACCATGGGACAGCACTGGTCCGTCGCATATGAATAGTTTGAATATCTAAAGAGAATGACAACTATTAAATCAATAGAAGACACCAACATCCTTGATTCCCCGACCGCACTCGTCTGACGCAGGAATCGAACCGAAGTCCGCGGTGGAGACGATCTCGCACCTTCTTCACTAGGCCACGCTGACGGTTCAAAAGGAATGCTAGTGAAGGCAGAAGTGCTGTCACACAATCTACTGCGTGACGTAGTCGAATGACGTGCTGATATGCTGTTTCGCTACAACAAGAATGCTGGTAGCAGAATAGGAGAATAAGCTATCGATATCACATAGAGATGCATGACTTCAGTCTTTACTCGCATTCGATATTCAATGTACGGCGACAAACCTTTGTTGTCAATCCACACTGTCACGTGGTCGAATGACATGCTGATATGCTGTCTCGCTACAACATGAATGCTGGTAGTATTCTGTCAATAATAATAGGACAATTCACTGTCGCTATCACTTGGAGATGATTTCTGCCTTCACTCACATTCCTTTTGAACCGTCAGCGTGGCCTAGTAGAGAAGGTGCGAGCTCGTCTCCAACGCGGACTTCGTTTCGATTCCTATGTCGAGCTAGTGCGGTCGGGGAATCAAGGGTGTTGATGTCTTTTATTAACCATGGGACAACAACCGATAAACCAAGGTACTTTTACAAATATTTGATCGAGGTTCGTGACTCATTGATCATACAGGGTGTCCGCGCGAATCTGAATGAAAATGTCCGGGAGTTTTCCAGAATTTCCAGGGTAAAATTCATTTTCTAGGTTCTCCTGTGAAATTTATCAAAAATCAAGGGTCAAATTTGAACGAAAATTTCCTGACTTTCTGCGAAGGAAATTTTGCTCAAGTGCATGCGTCAAATTTAAAAGAAAAATTCCGGGAAAAATCTACACAAAGTTCTGTGGCTAAGGAGCTCACACACCATAAAATTCTATATTATTGACGAAAAAAATTTGAAAAGTGGCGTGAAATTGGTTGCATTTTTAAGGCGCAGGTGATTCCAAATAGAAAATACCAATATATGCATCAGACGGCTACATTATGTTTATAAAAAAATGAAAATATAATCAATCGTAATAAGTTTAAAGCTTGCGGATTGAGGAGAACAAAATAGAGAAAGAGTATAACAATAAATAACGAAAAATATGAGACTTAACAATGAAATGTAACAATTAACGGAATATCTGTAAAGTCCACTCTATAATAAAATGCAACAAGGTGAACGTCAGAGCGTTGTCATTCAGATAAGATCATTCGAACTGAAGCATTGCTGCGTGAATCCGTAGAAGGTGGAAGACCAAGAGCCAGAAAGAGGAACATAATGCCTGATGAGCTGCATATGCATGAGAGTAATCACAATCAGCTTAAGAGAATGACACAGAGAAGAATTGACCGAGGAAAGCTCATTGGCACACGACGTGTCGTGAATGACATATCTACATATTGAAAACCTACTTGAAATGTATTTGAAAATATTCGATATTAGCCTCGGATCATTCGGAACAAGCCTGGTGCCCAAATGAAGTTTATAGGTTCAGCACCATTTTGCGTCAGTAGATTCTGCCACACGGCAATCAATTGTGTAATAGCATTAATCCTAAATACGGCTCCTAGTTCCCCATTCCACACGACGTTAATGAGGGAGTCTACATCACATAGTCCACCATTCCACACGACGTTAATAAAGGAGTTCACGGTTCCTAGTTCCCCATACTATACAAGGTTAATGAGGGAATTCACAGCTACTAATTCACCATACTATACAACGATTAGGAGTTCGACAACAGTTCATAGTTAACCATATCACTCAGCTCAGTCTCATTCATGTTGTATACGTTATGATAGGAGATTCCAGTCACTGAAATATTCTAAAAACAAAAAAATGCATGCGAATGAAGGCTATAATTGTAACAAATAAGTAGAGATATGAAGAGTAAAATCTGGAAAAATAGAAAACACTTCAACCATAGAGTAAGTATGACTTCAGCAACTTGCTATTAGTGTTTTAATTAGTTTAAAAATTTCCAGGAGTTTTCCAGGGAGCACGGACACCCTGATCATAAAGTGCAGTTGAAAAAGGTTAACGTCTTCTCAGATCTATTTGATGTTGATGTACAAAGGTCTTCAACCGGTTTCAATTGAGGCTAGAGAGCTTCCTCAATCTTCGTCAGAAAGTTAAGTGAAGTAAAATTACAAACTAGGGAAAATCAGTTGGATATATAATCTGTAAGGTAAAATAATGGTAAGTCATAGAGCTCTCTAGAGACACATTAATGAGGGGCTCAAAGATGGGCGAACTACGAATACGTATAGTATATTATGTATACGCACTTTAACGTACATATATTATTATTATTGCTTTACCTTACAGACTATATCTCCAACTTATTTTATTGTACCTCATGGTTCATGCTATGTACCAACTGCACATTTTGAAAATTTCGCCTAGTTTGTGATTTTGCTTCTTTCAACTTCCTGACGAAGATTGAGGCAGGTCTCTAACTTCAATTAAAGCCGGTTGAAGACCTTTTGTTCATCAACATTAAATAGATTTGAGAAGTTAAACACTTTCAGCTACAACATTCATTTGAATCGAATATCGATCCGTCTTTGAGAGCTGTGTTCAATTAAGGATTGATCAGAGTGAAGTGAGAATTGCTTCAGAGATTGAGAATTCATTATAATTCAAAATCATCACCCTGAGATATGCAATGATTTGCTTTGTAACTGACGAGCTGTTATCATGGCTCCCATTTGTTGCGTATCTATTGTCAGTGAACGGGCTTTGCTGATGCGAATCACATTCAAGCCCAGATTCTTCCTGTCTGCCGAGCTCTACCTAGCTCCTCTTCTTCATTTATTAATTTAAGAACACTAAGTTTAGAGCCACTATTTTGACATGGAATGTCTTCAGATCATTTCTTATCATGTGCATGTGTTATTATCATCTTTCTAATGGCAATGTATGCGAGAATTTGGTTAGATGTGGATAAAGTTGCTTAAAATGCTTGAGTTTGCCGACATTCAGAGGCTTGCCAAATCTGAATGTGCTTCGCCTCATAGACATGAATGAACATCATGGAAAATGACCTGAAGATATTTCATGTCAAAAATTATGATTCAATGACTAGTACTTTTCATTTTATGTGGGAGTGAAAAGATATCTCTTCCAAGTAAACTGTCGGGAGGAAAAATCCAGTCCCAGTGGATAAGAAAGCTTTTCCTCCTGCAGTTAACTTTTTTCTATGTAAACTGTTAGAACAAATCATAGAAGTCTATAAACAAATTATGATTAGCCAGAGAATGCCAAGATATCGATACAGTCCTTGATTTGCTCATTCATAGATTTCGCGACGCAACCATCAATTTTATAATGAACAATAGACATCTATAAATCACAAAATGAAAAGCTACATTCTTTCCAGAAGATATAAACATTTCCTCACTTAGCTATCAGTCCATCCCTCGCTGCGCTCGGGCTGTATAACATAGCTGCGGGAGGAAAAGTTCATATTTCATCTCTCAAGAAAATAGCTTTTTCACATACTAAGAGAAAACATAGAAAGATATTTTAACCAAAAACTACTGTCTACGTCAGATTGGAATTACGTGTTTTTTCTTCGATCCTGTCTGACAAGAAGAGGAACCAGTTAGAACTGTGCAGAGGTGCAAATTCGTAATAGGCATTTGGTGTGCATCATTCTGTGAAAATCTCATTTTCGGCCTTTTTCCCTGCAGAAACTCGTTCCTTCTGCCGGACTAATAGAGATCATGTAAATGAATGAACGAAGTTACTTAATTTAATCATCTAAATGTTCCTCAGTGATGGTAATTTCGCTTCAACACCAATACTTGCACATAGACATACCGTCGTCATAGATAAGCCACACCTAACTTTGTCATATATATATATATATATATATATATATATGATCTAAGTAAATATTCAGATCGGTTGCTAGCAGCTTAAATGTCATTTTCTAGCGCACCCAAATCCAATGAGCTTTACCGGGCTTCAATGAAGTATTTTGACATAAATGTCCGCTATGAAATGATTTCTTATTCCGTTATGATAATGACCATCTGAATTGGCGTTGGATTGTGAAATTCTCGGGTACTGATAATCGCAATTGAAGCTGGTTATTATTCCTATATGCCTTGTAATGGAGACTTATGGAGTTCTCTCTAGCATAAATGAGGTAGAATGATTAGAGGCATCAAAATTCCGCAGGTCAGGAAATTGAGATTTTATTTTTGCGAGCGCTTTCGATCAGCTTCGCCGACCATTATCAAGCTCTGACCAAGTGACATTGACAGACAGACCGTGGCATGGCTGTCGTTCCAGTACATGATTGTTAATCAATAACAGTACATGTGCACTTGATATAACAACGCATTGAACGAGGAACAATTAATGAGTTCAAAATCACTACTAAATTAAGAAATGAAAGTAGAAGTTAATATAAGCAATAAAAAGAAAATAGAAAGTGAAATCGAGGGTCTGCCCTACACTATGTCTTTGTAAAATTTGCCGATGTCATTCTATCATGTCGCATCTAATCATTCTATTCAATGGCACGTCAATTGTTTGAAGATAACTGAGGTAACTAGGTTTGAATGGAATACCAGCATGGAACATCGACCTTTATTCTCGCAAGGAACGGAAGGAACTATCATTTACCAAGTAGAGTACCGCCGTAAATAATTACGAGCACTCCAATATGTCGAAAGCGTCGATTTCAGATGAATTAAAAAATAACATGCCGTTTAATCGGCAATTGACTGATTAGCAAAATCACTAATGAGAACACTATTTGCCCCAACTGCAGCATACAACTTACTTCACTTAAGCGGCCATCTGCTTAAGTGACGCTGAGCTAAGTCGTTAGGCAGGCGTTAGGCATCTTAGCCCCTATTTGTCGACCATACCATGACATTAAGAAGTATATGACCATACTTAAAATGCATATTTCTCTGCATGGACTAGGAATAGCCATACGCTGTTTAACATTGTAAAAGACTATTTGAATTTAAATTTGATCAGAATTATACCTTAGTGTCCAGTGTTTGTAAAATTGTATTAATCAACCAAATGGCGACTTAAAAATTAAAAGAACCGCAGAAGTGATAATGAAGGAACTGACACCGCAAGACTATGGCATTAAAAGAAACGAAGATCGATGGACTCAATTGGCGAATATTGTCAGCCATCTGACACAAAACCAAAATAATTTCAATAATTGCACTGATAATAATTATCGCGTGATATTTTTGATTCTTTTGCTTTCTCTTTAACTCAAGCTGACCAGTCTTCCCTTATACAATTTGGCAGTATTTATTTGTCACTTCGAATTCAAGGCAATAAATACTATCATCGATTTTGTGTTGTTCAGAATTTGAGCTGTGAGTGTATTATGGGATCAGACTTTTGCGATATCAATCGATGGTTGTTTGATTACGACCAGAAGTCGTTTAAGGGGCCGGCACGAGGAATTCCTGTAAAACTGTTCACTCATATTCTAACGAGAAGTATTCCACGTCTGAGTGAATTTGTTGTGAAAGTTCACGATACTGGGCGTTTAAAAAACTCCGACAACGATTTGTTGTCTCAAAAGACTCCCCGGGTAACAAGTTGAGATCTAAATCATTGATTGCCTCTTGTTTCGTTGATCCTAATTCCAAATAAACCTCATTACGTTCGCATTCTGAATGCAAGTAATGAAGATGTCATCATTAAAGATAATGAGCCTATTGGGAAAGACGGAACGGTTAATCCTGAAAAGCAACAGAATGATGAAAGCGCAAAATCCAAGACGATGGATTGGGAAGATGTCGTGGAAGTAGAAGTAGAATATGTGTATTTCATACAATGGAAATCAAAATAACATCAAATCAAAATACATGTAGATTCTATTGTGCATAAGGCTATTCAGGTACAGTATATGGCAAGAAAAATTTGCAATTGTCTCTGTCTACGAAGCGTGGTAGTGAATTCGACATACTAATTGTTGCACCTATGAAATCGTCAAGGAATAAGTTCGTGGATTGGATGCTCGATGCTGTCTTCAGCAGTACGGAAGAACTTGCATGCGAGTCGCATGCGTCGGTCATTGATGTTTTCAAGGCCATCACAAGCACAATCGCTAAAGTGAATAATGCGATGAGATTTTGTACTCAGCTGATTGAGCTTTAGCTGTAAGTGTACAGGTAATGAGACAAATACGGATGATGAATAGTCGGCAAGGTATAATATTATACCATAATAGGCCTGAAGCATAGCGTCTCTGGGTACAGCAGTGCGCAGTACTATAATGGCGTATAGTCTGTTGTTGCATTTTTTCAATATTTCATCGATATGATGATCCCATTTTAGGTTGCTGGTAAAAGTTACCCCAAGAATGCACATTTCCTCTACGCGTCTGATGTTTTTTACTGCCACTGCATTTAGCAGTGAAGCAGACTGTCGGTGTTTCGGGAATAACATAAATTTCGACTTTTACTCATTAAGCTTTGAAGATAAAGATTCCGCGTTTTTGGCGACGGTAGCAAGAATGGCGTTTAGCTCTGCGACTGAGGAAGCAACATCATGCGTGATTTCTTTAATGATCATAATGTCGCCAGCATATTTGATGCAATTTTTGGTGGGCGAAATCATTTCTGCTATGTAAAAAATGAATAGAATAGTGCCAAGAATGAACCCTCGAGGAATGCCACTCGCAACTTTGACAGGAGCACTAGTACAATTTTCGATTTTTACAGATTGAACTCGGTCAGAAAGACAAGACGCTGCCCACTCAGTGAAGTCTGACTGACGATAACAATAGCGTAGTCTCTTGATTAGAAGAGCATGTGAAAGTGTGTCGAACACTTTGGAAAAATCAAGTGATACAAAAGTAGCAGCCATATTTCCTTCGGAGTAGAGGAGTCTTGTAACTCTGTCATGCAAATGCGATAAGGCACAAGTCGTCGGAGAATTTGGAATAAATCCGTATTGGTTTTTCTCAACATGATTAAGAAGCATCTTCTGTACACTGGACAATACGATTCGTTCAAGAATTTTCGATACAACAGCTAACATGGTTATTAGGCGTAGATCACATATCTGTGGCTGATTAACCATAGGAACTGGTATGACAATGCCATGTTTCCATTTTGCTGGCATGACTCTGTCAATAATGCAAGTGTTAAAAATATGACATAGGAGCAACCAAAAATACAGCAACCTGCTTTAAAAGTTGCTGTCATCGTTTCCACTTGTCCCTGAGCAACATTTCGTAAACTTCATATGGCTCAGTGAGAGGGCACCATGCTTCTGATGAATTTGCCATTGTTGTCGTTTCGCAAGGTTGACAGTCACACAGTTCCTACATACTGACCAAGAAGACAAATTAGTTGATCATCTGAAGAAGTATTGATCCATTTTTTCGTTTTCCCCCGACGCAATTGGGAATACTGGGATAATCGAATATAACATAACATTGATGTTGGCAATCAAAGACCAATCCAAGTTCCATGTCGTCGATTGCCACATGCATACAAGAAGTGGAAGAACAATAGGAATGGCTTCAGAATATGACTATCATTCGCCCATCATCATCACCGTAGTCTCCTTCAACCGTGATGGTGCGAAAGAAGAACAGAGATTTTCAAATGTGTATTGACTATAGACTTTTAAACTTTGCCATGGTTCAAGACAGTTTTCCTCCGCCTAGAATTGACAATACACTGGAAGACCTTGAAGGTTCCATGTATTTTAGCACTCAATTTGATTTGAACTCTGGTTGCAAGAACCGGTTGCAAAAGAAGATATCAGTAATGCTGCATTTTCAACTCATTGTGGACTTTTGGCAAATGCCAACTGGGTAATGTAATGCTGCAACTACATTTCAGAGATTGATTAGTTCAATACTCAATGGCCCTGTTCGCGATCGATGCATGATTTATTTAAAACAGTGGCTACAAACGTTGCATGATTTTCTACCCATGCTCTTCTTTGAAATTGTCTCATTACCCCGGGTAGGACTAGCATCATCACCAAATTATTAGGTATCTAATATATTATTTCAATACTTTCAATCTTGTTGATAGAAACAATGATAGATCAGCCACTTGAAATACACCAAAAATGTTCAACTTAAAACGGAAGATGGTATGGTTAATCGGACTAATTTATTTACTAACCAGGCTCATTAATATGAAGAAAAATAGAAACGAGTACAATAAAACGAGTTACAAATACTCGAATTGTGTAGAACTAAACCTAAAAAACCTTGACATTGAATTTCGAGCTGTGGCGAGTATACGCTGCTTTACTGACTTGTGGAGGGGTTAGGGAAAACCAGGGTGCTCGTTTTTAATCAAGACAGAACAAGACAGTGTCACAAGTACTAACTCCGAGAGTTCGTGTTGCCTGCTCAGCCAGGTAATTAAATCGTGTGCAGAGAATCCTCTACATAAGTGATGGCAGCAAACGGGAGGATCATGATAATAGGCTGTACTCGTAATCGAGAAACGCACTCCCTTGAATTTATGCAGATCCGTTAATTAAAAAAGAAAAGAAAAAACAGCTTTTAATCGACATTTCGGGTCTAGACCCTTCTTGATAGAGTATAAAACAGGCGCATATAACATGCTACTTGGACATGTGTATGTAAAAGCTGAATAAAATCTGTATGGCGCGACCTGTGTTCTCCTACAAGCCAGCAAGCTCATGACGACGATTCATAGATGGACATCTGTCCTGAATCATGCGAGCTTCTATCAAAGCAGTGTCAACCGTACTTCGCGCTCTCTGAAGGATATTCACATCGAAGTCATCAAGGTCAACAGCAGAACAATCACGAAGATGCACACTCATTTCACTCTTACTGTCCTTATTCATAATACTCCGCTTATGTTCTTGATACCTAATTTTGAAAGATCTTGAAGTTTTACCTATGTAACTAGCATTACAAATCCGACATTTAAACTCATAGACAACATTGTAATCGTTGTTCGGTTTATGTGTTGATTGTAATGTCTTTGGGGTTTAGGGCAATGTTATTGAGTTTGTAGTTAAGGATGTGTATTCAATATTAGGTTGGTTTCAATTAGGTGGTGATGTTGTCTTTTGTGAATTTTTAGTGTTCTTGTAGCTAGTGTTAGTTAACTGAGTAGTAAGATCTCCGTCTAATTATGTAGCCGGCTAAATGATGGTATTGTTAACTTTAGTATCTATGCGAAAAGAGCGGCAAAGGGAGAAGAAGATGAGGAGAGAGAAGGACAGACGATCAACGCTTTAAAACTTCAGCTGATGCGAATTTTATTTAGAAACAGTTGAGTACTCGTTGAAGGATAAACGAAATTATTTAGCTTGAATTGAAGATAACCAGCTGAGACTACAGTGCCAGAATTAAATTGCCTTAACTATGACAGCAACCCTCGGTTAACTACGTAGTTGAATGTAATAAAATCCCTTTCGATTTTTAACGGCTAAAGCAACTCAGGCTCAAACCCAAGATCCCGTTCGTCCCCGTCACCTGCTGGTTGGTGCTGCGCGCAAAGTCAAAACAAGTTCAATGACACAGAGACAATATCAATTATTCAAATAGTCTGGTAAGCACTAGCACGAAATGACACTTATCACGACAATACAAATATCAAAGAGTATAATATAGAGTCAATGAACAACTGTTAAGATTAGATACTATACTGAATGAAACAGAGATGCAAAAGCTGCTAAAGATAATGTAGATACTTTCGAACGACAAATTACAGTTACTGAGAAAGATATCGGACCCTCTCTAAATAGTCACAGAGAGAAGTGTACGTTACCACTCTTGTCTTTCAAACGTCCACGAAGCTTCCAGCAAGTCTTCTTTCCGCGAGCTCGATCAGGCAAGACCAACTTGACTCTTCTTAAAGACAAGAAGAGATCAAACAAACGTCAGTTCGTTCAAGTCAGATAGGTGCGAATCGAAGTCCCTCTCTTGACTCGAGAATCATGTTATAAAGTCCATTTTCTTCATTCCATTGGGCGTCCACTCACATCTCGATGGCCCACCATCCCAAAATTTCACTGGCCACGTAGGCTTTAGAAGTTCCTGTGGTTCGACACTGGCTATGACCAATATCAGTTTTCGAAGTTCTAAGACCAATCTACATGTGAGTTTGGTCTGACCAATCCTAGACTCATTCGATGGCATGGAGGCGGCTTTTGTCCTTTGTTACCGTTAAGCGTGCCACTATCCCATAAATTTCCGGTGAAGTTTAATTCCAACTTGAGGTGCACTATAGCGCCAGCTTTGATGAAAGCCGCCAATGTGCGGTAACTCTTAACATGTGCGTTTCGAAACAATGCGCTCATGAATTCATTAATGTTCACGCTTCCAAAATTAGACCCACAAATTGCCGCTCAGCGCCGTTAGAGTTTTTGCAGAATCCATTCCTTTGTTTTCTGGGATTAGTGCTGACACTTATTTTTCCGCCTACACCAATTCTCAGAAGATGAAAAATGTTCCATGCACGTGCCGAGATGAGTCAATTGTTGGTGACCCTTCGACCTCAGCTCTCAGAATTTTAATAATCGCGTTTCTTATTTCTTCAAAATGCTATTATTGCATTTTGAAACCAATGATTCCATCCGTGTAGAACAAAATGATTCCAAATATGTATCCTCCATCCTTCCTTTGAAAATTTGGAGATACTGCCATAATGTAAACCATAGGAGTAAATGTAAGATCAAAATTAGATATTGAGTTATGTCACAATTTATCTATAACTATTACAATTTATTTTTCAGACAAGCGATCACAAAGGTTGCATCTGTTATGTTTTATATTTTTATGTTTATTACGACTATTTAGACAGCGGGACAATGTACAGTAGGACTGGTAGTATTAACAAGACGAACACTTGAGATTGTTTTTGCGAATCAGAGAATTAATTCTTCTGTTTAAGCCATCGTTAACGAAAGGTATAGATAAATCAATATTTTTACTTGCATTGGAATGACGCTTCCCATTCTTCGATTTCCGTATAAAATCATTTTCTTTGAAACCGTTTTTCTTAAGTTTTTGTTTAGCGTTATGAATTGTTTCAGTTTAAAAACTGGATGAGAAAGGACCCATAATGATGTCATCGATATAACGTTTGAATATCGGAGGGGAGATATTAATTTTTTTCAATTCTTTTAAAGCTCTGTTTTCTATGTAGTTCATGAAGATAACGGCGAAAGGGGGAGCATAATGTGTGCCCATAGGGACGCCACCAATTTGGAGATATGTTTCATGATCATACTGTATCTCATAATTGTAGCTCACAAACTTAAGGCAGTTGCTAAATTGCTCCATCGTGAGATCAAAATGATTTATTTCATGCCAATGTCCTTGAGCAAATTCTACGACTACTTCGAGTGCCAGACTAATCGGTATGCTCTGATACAAAGCAATAACATCTAGAGATATGAAAATATCACCAGTTATCCAGTCGTACACAGGATACACAGTAGACGTCAATGTGTTCCACTTGTTTGAATGCTTGTTGAACTTCTTAGGGTTCTCACGCTTGAGGTCATTGGCCAGATGTTGCAGCATTTCGTAGAACACAGTATGCGATTGATCAAGCAAGAGGATATGAATATCTGAAGCTACCAAGAAGACTCGAGGAGAAGGTGTTCTACTGTGTATCCTGTGTATGACTACGACAACACGTGCAAGCCGTGTTTTCCTTTCGTCTTAGTTGATAAATTTCAGTGTGGCGCGACCTGTACCAGTAGTAAAAAGAGTGAAGTTGGGTATGCTGAAAGTGAGGCTTTCACTCATAATAGTGAATACTCGCTGCCTCAATCTTGCGTGAGTCTTCTTAAAAAAGGTCCTAGTTATCGTATTCCGCTAAAACTTGATGATAGTTTTATTGACAATATGATATTAACGTATAAACTGCGTTGGAATAATGTATTCGATACCACGAGTTATTAACAAAATACTAGCAATAATTTCAATATTCCGTTTGAGCGCAATACGGTTAGTTTTCCTAAGCATATGGATAAAGAATCGGAAACTATTCTTAATGCTTTCAAATATGAAGTCATAGAAGTTACTAAAAAAGAAGTAGCATTCACTAAAAAGAGTGAATCTTACGGTGAAATACAAAAACAGCTTAGAAAAACTAAAACATTTGTTAAAGAACATAATCTAGAAATTGTTCCGACAGATAAATCAAAACGCTTATGCGTAACTGATAGAGAAAACATAATCAAAATAACAGGGCTATCTTAGATAATGGAAATACATGTAAGCTATTGTCTAGATCTAAATGTGAAAACATACAACGAAAAGCTAATAAGATAATTAACTCTTCCTACAAAAATAAATTAAGTAGAAATCAGTTAGAGCGTCTTCATGCATCCAACTCTCAACCGGCTGGATTTTACACTCTTATAAAAGACCATAAGCCTGAAAATAATGGAATCTATCGTATGAGACCAATAGCATCTACCATGCTCCTACTGAAAAAATCGATTGGTTATGTAGTAAAATATTGAATCAATTGGTTAACTTTGTCCTTGCACATTTAAGCAATTCCAAACAGTCAATTGAGATTCTTGATAATTACACGGGAGTAAAAACTGGTGATATTTTCATATCTCTAGATGTTATTGCTTTGTATCAGAGCATACCGATTAGTCTGGCACTCGAAGTAGTCGCAGAATTTGCTCAAGGACATTGGCATGAAATAAATCATTTTGATCTCACGATGGAGCAATTTAGCAACTGCCTTAAGTTTGTGAGCTACAATTATGAGATACAGTATGATCATGAAACATATCTCCAAATTGGTGGCGTCCCTATGGGCACACATTATGCTCCCCCTTCGCCGTTTTTTCATGAACTACATAGAAAATAGAGCTTTAAAAGAATTGAAAAAAATTAATATCTCACCTCCGATATTCAAACGGTATATCGATGACATCATTATGGGTCCTTTCTCATCTAGTTTTCAAGATAGTTATAAAATTCTCAACATATTCAACAATATAAATAAAAATGTTCAATTTACTTTAGAAATTCCACAAAGTTGTCTTAATTTTCTAGATTTGTGCATCTCGATAAAAACGATTGTGTTTGTTACTAGCACTATAGTAAGCCATTAACTTCGGATAACTCTCTACGCAAAGGCAGTTGGATACCACATCATGTTAAAAGTAGCTTCATTGAAAATACTCTGAACACAGCCAATGAAAGATGCAGTACGATAGCAGATAAAACTGAAGCAATTCATAATGCTAAACAAAAACTTAAGAAAAACGGTTTCAAAGAAAAAGATTTTAAACGGAAATCGAAGAATGGGAAGCGTCATTCCAATGCAAGTAAAAATATTGATTTATCTATGCCTTTCGTTAACGATGGCTTAAACAGAAGAATTAATTCTCTGATTCGCAAAAACAATCTCAAGTATTCGTCTTGTTAATACTACCAGTGCTACTGTACATTGTCCCGTTGTCTAAATAGTCACAATAAACATAAAAATATAAAACA
Source organism: Prostheceraeus crozeri (assembly GCA_907163375.1). Lineage (NCBI taxonomy): Eukaryota > Metazoa > Platyhelminthes > Polycladida > Euryleptidae > Prostheceraeus > Prostheceraeus crozeri. The sequence continues at coordinate 540,558 of CAJQUW010006584.1, read as the reverse complement.
TAACAGATGCAACCTTTGTGATCGCTTGTCTGAAAAAATAAATTGTAATAGTTATAATGTTGTCTATGAGTTTAAATGTCGGATTTGTAATGCTAGTTACATAGGTAAAACTTCAAGATCTTTCAAAATTAGGTATCAAGAACATAAGCGGAGTATTATGAATAAGGACAGTAAGAGTGAAATGAGTGTGCATCTTCGTGGTTGTTCTGCTGTTGACCTTGATGACTTCGATGTGAATATCCTTCAGAGAGCGCGAAGTACGGTTGACACTGCTTTGATAGAAGCTCGCATGATTCAGGACAGATGTCCATCTATGAATCGTCGTCATGAGCTTGTTGGCTTGTAGGAGAACACAGGTCGCACCATACAGATTTTATTCAGCTTTTACATACACATGTCCAAGTAGCATGTTATATGCGCCTGTTTTATACTCTATCAAAAAGGGTCTGGACCCGAAATGTCGAGTAAAAGCTGTTTTTTCTTTTCTTTTTTAATTAACGGATCTACATAAATTCAAGGGAGTGCGTTTCTCGATTAAGAGTACAGCCTAGAATCCTCTACGCTGTGGAATCACGTGTCTTCGCATCTATGCGCGAACAACATGGAACATGGAAGAAGTACACATAACCACATCGTCACAAGTGAACATCCTACATACAAACGTGCTCTAAGAAAGATCTGTATAAATTGTAAGAGGTGTTCTCATAACCCCTTTACCCCTAGGTTGGGAACCACTGATTTAGACTCTGTAATTGCTGTAGCAAGACCTTTGAACCGGCGCTGTGGACTTGTGGTAGAGTGTTCGCTCTGCGTCCGGGAGACCTTGGTTCAAATCTTGGTCGGGTCAAACCTAAGACTTTTAAAAAAATAGGTACACTCTGCATTCTTGCTTAACACTCAGCACGAAAAAGAATGAGAGTGGTAAATGACAACTCGGCCACATGGAAGAAAGGCTCCGTGCCTAATGTGCTTCCGAGTATAAAAAAACGTTCATTTTTTTGAACATTTGTCAATTCTAGATCAATTCAGCGTTATCCATGATCTTTATTTTTTTGGTAGTAGCTATTGCTAGCACTAAGTGGTAGCAATAAAACACTCACCGAATATTGCTACCATTTTAAAAATTTGAAACCAAACGGTACGCTATCGCAACGATTCAACTTGTTGAGTTGTTGATTTTTTCGCATAATTCATACAATAAAGGGTAGTACACATCCAAATAGTTCACTACATGAAATTTACATTTTGGTCGAACTTGTTCTCAGAAATAATTTGTATGATTTCAAACATTATTAAGCAATTGAGAAGTAAATACATATTTATAAGAAGTGACTTTCTTACTGATCGAAAGTGTACGTTAATTAATATCAACGAGCGTGTTCGTTCGGATGTGATAATCCAAAAATTCGATTAATTTAATAATTTCTGAGTTGAAATTCCGCTGTAAAAGTGAATTTCATGTAGCTAATTACATTTATTTTGATACCGGTATGTAAAGTACGAATCATGCACTAAGAATCAACTGTTCAGGCATATGAATCATCGTGACAGAGTGTATTTTGAAATTTTATTAGTGACAACAACAGCCTGTGGATGTCTTACTCAGGTTGTCCGCGCAAATCTGAATGAACATTTCCAGGTGTTTTCCAGGATTTCCAGGGTAAAATTCATTTTCCAGGTATTCTAGGGAAATTTACCAATATTCAGGGAAATAAATACATGTGCAGTGAAACATAATGTAAACTACAGAAGTTCCAAACACAGACCTTTACTTAGAAAAACACAGGCTGTTTCGATTTCATATCGGAGTAGGCAAAAACCAGTTCTGTCTTCTTCTAAAATTTTATGGCTAAGAGATGACGTTAAAAGCTATTTACAGGCCCGACGTTTCACGCCTTCGCGCTTCCTTAGGGGCAACACAAGCTAAAACCACAAGTAAGATCGACAGCGTAAGGAGAGCGTGATGACAAAGCTCCGCAACCTTATATAGTGGTTGTGGAATGTGAGAATCAGACTAAAAATCAATCAGTTCATGCTTGCGGTTAATGTTGGGCTTCATGCTCTTGATACAACGAGCTTCACTCAAACGAGTGTCGACAGGATTCTTACATTTGTCCAAGATATCTAAAGTGAAGTCAATAGACATAATATGCTTGCATTGAGATCTGTGGTCTGCCAGAGATCTGTGGTTTTTATGTCATTAGACGTAAAAAACCTTTACCCCAGTATACCCATAGCTGATGGGATTGAGGCTGTCATGGAATTTGTTAATGAAAATTGGAATAATATAAATTGTTTTGGTCTGGATCGTGACTCGGTTGCGAACATGTTAAGTTTCATTTGTTATAACTACGAAATCAAATTTAATAATAAACATTATCTCCAAATAAAAGGATGCCCAATGGGATCTCATTTCGGCCCTCCGTTCGCGATTATTTATTTACACAAATTGGAAAAGGTTTCCTTGAAAGACTTGAAAGATAGGTACGCTATAGTCCCTGCCCTCTACGCTCGTTACATAGACGACATTATAATTGGACCATTTGACGAAGGTAGTGACTTTTCTGAACTTTTGAAAACTTTTAACAGCATAAGTAGCGAAATTAAGTTCACCATTAAGGTACCTGAAAACGGAGTCTTAAACTTCCTTGATAGGTCGTATAAGCATTTTTATAGAAAATGAAAACATCCATTACAACTGGTTTGAGAAACCCTATCATTCCGGCACTGCCTTACGGAAGGACAGCTACGTACCAAGTCACGTAAAAAGCAACTATCTAAAAAATACTGTAGAGTACGTCCAAAAAAGATGCAGCTCAGAAGCCGCGTTTGAAAACTCCAAAAATAAACTAGACAAAAAGTTTCGTCAAAATGGTTACAAAACCTATCGCACTTTTAGAAATAGAAAAAATATGTCTGTCCCTAAAAAACGCTACCCAAATATTCTTAAAATGAAATACATAAATGATAAAACTAGCTGTAAAATACGCACCCTTATTAAGACGACTTACCTGTCAACCTAGAAGACATTCCAAGCTATAATCTTTATAGTAGCCTTCACAACATGCCTAAACATAATAAAACATGAGAATTACACGGTTTGTGATTGGTTACCTAACAAATATACTTGCAAAGACAAATTCTTTGCTTACAAATTTACCTGTAAATTTTGTGCCAATTTTTATATTGGGCAGTCTAGTCGACCTTTTAAATTACGTTTCATGGAACACACGGGTTCTTTTAACAATAAGACCAGCAGTGCCCTGGCAGACCACAGATCTCAATGCAAGCATATTATGTCTATTGACTTCACTTTAGATATCTTGGACAAATGTAAGAATCCTGTCGACACTCGTTTGAGTGAAGCTCGTTGTATCAAGAGCATGAAGCCCAACATTAACCGCAAGCATGAACTGATTGATTTTTAGTCTGATTCTCACATCCCACACACCACTATATAAGGTTGCAGAGCTTTGTCATCACGCTCTCCTTACGCTGTCGGTCTTACTTGTGGTTTTAGCTTGTGTTGCCCCTGAGGAAGCGCGAAGGCGTGAAACGTCGGGCCTGTAAATAGCTTTTAACGTCATCTCTTAGCCATAAAATTTTAGAAGAAGACAGAACTGGTTTTTGCCTACTCCGATATGAAACGTAGTCTTCTGTTAGCGGCCATCCTATTCATGTTTCGATTTTTCTTGATGCTCTTGATTTGGTGTCAGAAAATAACAGCTGGGCCCATAATCAACACACGTGCTACACGCATCAGATTCGGAAATAATTCATTAAATCGCAGAAACTTCAAGACATAGGACAGCGCACAGTTCATCATACTGCAAAAAAATTTGGAAAAATAATAACAGCTCATAGTTGAGGAGGAAATAGCTGTTTACTAATAAAAACACAAAATGAGATTACAGCTCATAGTCCACCATTCCACACGACATTAATAGGAGAGTTTACACATCATAGTCCACCATTTCACACATTGTCGACCAGGGAGTTTACAGCTCATAGTTCGCCATTCCACACAATGTTTATCAGGGAGTTTACTGCTCATAGTTCACCATACCGCTTAGCGTTGATGAAGAAATTCAGAGCTACTAATTCACCATACTATACAACGATTAAGAGTTCAACAACAGTTCAACAGTTCACACCCTGCTTACTGTTTTACCATTGTGGTAAAATAGCCACATAATTGATATGTCCTATGGCAGTCTTTCCAGGAAGAATGACAAAAGGAATTCAAAAGTCGCAATTACTTCATCGGTCACTGCAACTTAACTCAATTTCCACTTTCATTTCTTTCAATCTCTTTATTCAATATTTAATCAATTATTTATGAGATTATCAGATTGTATCTAGCCTCACGTCATGATAATTGTCTTCCAATATCATGCATTCATCCTTCCATTTAATACATTGAAAGCATTAAACAGGAATGGTGCAGTTGGATTACTAAAGTAGAATTTCTGTTTTGCGGACAGTTAGTATCATATTTGTTCCCTGAATGTTGTTAAATTTATTTGTCATGTAGTCAAAAGAGAACAGCTGACAAAATCGATAAATTTGAATTTTTGTTTTTACACCAGTATTATTTATTTCTTTGCATAAAACAAGACACATAACTAACATCGCTGAACCTACTACGTATGCAGTTGTCCTGCTCTATTCAACGGCATACTCTATCAATAGACATCGAACATCAACAACTAGGAACTTAACGCTTAGGACTTTAAGAACTAAGACATTAGTGCTTGGTGTTTGATGTTTATGACTCTATCCATCAACTCGACCAATTAGATTGACACAGAATGCCTTTATTTTATGATGCAATATCGTTAATCTGACGTGGACATGGAATGATAAAAAAAATCTGAAAAGACCGAATTTTTTACTAATTGGTGCTAGGCCTATCCATACAAACCGAAATTCCAAAACATGGGGGAGCGTGATGAACTGCCTAAAGCGTGTGACTTCCAGTGAATGACAGCAGGTTATTACTTGCAGTTTATCAGTGCCCTTTCAGAGTCTAGGAAAGTTAGGTGAAAAATTGGGCAAGCATAAAAGAAATTGCAATGGAGTTTTTATTCAGAAATGAGTTACACGAGTCTCTGTAATCAGTGGTGGCGCCAGAGTCCTAGAGCTGGGGGGTCCATGGAAGCGTAGTGCCGACGGTTTTAACCGAGGTGCCGACAGGATATACCGGCTAATTATTGTAATCTATGAACAGCTATGCCTACTTGTGGGCTATACATGCACATGTCAATTGTGTAATTGAGTTGTAAATGTGCAATTTTTGCACACACAAAAAATTGTGCAATCGATGCACACTAACTACAAAGCATTTTGTATGACTAACCATGTGACTGCATGGGATGCAGACTATTTACCTACACAGATGCTGCGGTTATATGACTACCCATACTGTAGGCCATAGACATCGAACATTAATCATTAAGGTTGTTGTTGTTCGATGTCTTTGACTGTAATAGTAACATCCATAGAGTAAGCATATTAGGTAGTGGTAACTCCGTATTAATTTAATCCCAATGTGTATTCACCATAAACATCGGATTGCATTATTAGGACTAGACCGGACAGCGCCTATCTAATTCACCATGAGCTGATGGCCACAAGCGAATGCTCCTACCGAATGGCTTTAATTCTGAAAATTGTTTTACCATGCTATTTATGTATACAAATAACAGCGCAATTTTTAAATTAGCGAAATTTTTATTAAATTTCCTGTGCTGTCGGATGCTTCATTTGAATAACGAAGTTAATATGCCTTGAAATTGACGCCAATCTCGAAAAGATCAATCAAAAATGAATTTACTCCTTGCATGAATGAAATTGTTCGAGTAGTTGCAAAATCTTCAGAGTACAGCTTCTATACCACTAAGTGTTGGCCAAACATGACAATGATATCATGTGTTGGCCGGACAATGATAGTGCAAATCTCTGACTCCGTGAGGGTGTTTATACAGATAAGTGCAACCTAAATTAAACAGCCGGTGAGATGGAAGACTACAGAGATTTCTTACTTTGCTAAATGGAATCTGTAGGCCCTTCTCAATATCATTTTGAAATTTGTGTTAAGTTAAAACTATGAAGTTATCATCCTTTTTATATTCCCTGATGATATTGACCGGTGGTCAATGAAATACGTATCGGAGTTCGCTATAATTTTTCTAATTCGTACATTTTTTATAATTTCTATCAAAATAAACACGGCCTAGTCCCAGATTTTCTAATTCTGTTATAATGCACGGTCAAAGCATTTTTTACATCTTAATCCAGAATTTACACAATACACGTCCGAATAATTTAATTGTCCATTTTGAAGTGTGTTGTATGAGTCACGCATGCTCCATGCAGTGAATGAAATTGAATTGATTGATTGATGCATAATCCACAGTCCAACGACCTATCCTTCCGATTCGTAGAAAAACAACTACTGCAGCGATACAGTGAGCCTTCAGGTGGAATTGATCGGCATCTGAATCTTTGTGTGGTGCGAGTACTGCTGAATAGATGATCTGAGGTAGTCAGGTCCTGGTGCGAGGACAAGGGACCCTTATTAAAGATGTTCCAATAAGTGCAAATAAGTCCAATAATGTCCAAATAAGGGATGGGTGGTTTTAATAGGAATTTCATGAGAATTCCATTTCTGGGAATTTTTGATGAAATTGATATCATTAACATCACTGGTTCGTCAAATGGCTTAAAAGTTACAAATGCAGTTTTGTTCGGCTATATAAATAAGCACCTTCACAAGAGGATACATTATAGTAAGCAAAAATTGCTAGATTTAATGTTATCACGTTCTGGGGGATGGAATAATGTAAACGATGCAGGGCCTAAATTAATATGCGTGCGTGTGTGTACTGCAATTTCTTGTTATAGATCTGTCGAAATATATGAAATTTGTTGATAGGCACGCGATAATCCTACCTTGTATTTTGGCAGAAATTGGTATCTGGCTGTGGGCAGTGGGCTAGTGGACACAGTTGGGAAGAAAAAACCAAATTTACGTAAGAAGATCAGTTGTACCCTCCAAATCCAGCTGGATTTTAAAATTCCAAATCCGGTGCACCCCTATCATGCATGCATTAACCACAAATATGTTTGTTTTCGGTGTCCAATTCTCGCGCTGCACCATGGGAAAACTTGTCAATGGATGAATTTCTACAAGGGTTAAAACGATAGTGAAATTTTCATTATCGATATTATCGATATTTCAAAATTCTTTATCGATACTATCGATATTAATATCGATATTTTTATCGATACTAATATCGATATTAATATCGATATTTCTATTGATATTAATATCGACATTTATGACGATATCAATATCGACAATAATATTCATATTGATAATGATCTCGATGATGATATCGATGCAACACAACTCTATCTATTCACTATCTGTATAAATCGATTAAAGATCAAAAAATTGTGAGTATCGATATGAACATTGGCATCAAGATATTTATTATGATAGCTATATCCGTATATTTATCATTTAGCTTATGCAAAATCAACATGTACAACTACACCTATATATCGATGACGTTCGTAAACAATTTTCGATCAGACATCAGCTAAGTTCTAATGTCGAAAATGATAAATGATTAGTCTAACTGAAAGTATGATCGGTAAGTATGAAGAAATTGAAGGCAAATGATAAGTCTTGTAATGATTAAACATCATGTCAAGTTATAGATTTTGTTAGCTATCACGAATGCAATATATCATGAATGATATAAGTCAACTCTGATATAAGTCATTTGACACCAATTTCAAGATTTATCAAGATCGATAGCATTGTTAGAAATAATACCGATGTCATCATCGGTGATGATATTGACATTCACATCGTTATTGTTATCGATAAAATTATCGATATTTGTATCGATGTTATTATCGATATTATCATCTATATTATTATCGATATCATTATCGATATTGTTATCGATATTATTATCGATATTATTATCGATATTTATATCGATATTTTTATCGGTAATTTTTTTAGAAATATCGATATTATTGGTATCGGAAAAATACCGATAATATCGATATTATCGTATCGGTATCGATATCATTTTAACCCTAATTTCTACTGTTATTGGCTATCTTCTAAAAATTCCATGTCACAAATGTGGCAGATTATTTTTATCACAAAATTGATTAATGATGCATTGCCCTATGATGTTCATCAATGACAGTCGATGTAGCCATGGTCATGTTTTTAGCACGTTTTTTGAATTTTTGTGGCATAGACACTAAAATGTTCTCAAAATAATTTTCTAAAAAAGATGGCTTATGTTTTATTAAAGTCACATGTAATAAATTTCAAGACATAACAAATTCGTAACATAAAAACATAACATCCACAAAATAGAAAATGTATAAGTAAAATGATGATTCACCCAGTATGTTCAAAATGGCTCAGTCGAGAAGTTGAGTTGCTAAAAGCGTTGAATGAAAATTTATAAAAGTTGGTCTCAAAATGTCCTAATATTAAAGTCTCAGATATTTTTTGTAGACACCTTGTCAACAATTCTAAATATAAATCGCCGTGAAAGTGCATATTTTGAAACTTTTTGTGGAAAAAATAGTCACCACTTTATAGAAATGTAAATGGATACAATGGTTGGAAGTTCTCAACGTGCCAGGTCAACAAAGAGAATTGAGCCTAGTTTGATTTGTAATTTAAGTCGCATGTTTTCTGCCGCCTAGTTCAGCAATGTTGTTTCATCACTGGAAATGACAGCAAATGTTTGTTGTTAATCTAATGGGAGTGGATATTGTTACACATCGGCTATTATTTCCACTTCAAAGTGTCATTCAAAATATGCACCATCCCGACTTTGACTTTTGCTTTAAATGCATCTTTGGGTTGCCTTAGTGTTTCCAAAATATTAGTTGCCTTGTAATATAGTATGCACAGTGTCAACTTAAAAAGTTGATGTATTAATTTTACATGAAGGAATCACTTTCTTTGCGGACATCATGTTCATGGTGTTTAAAAACTATCTGACAAATATTTGAAAACTTAAATTTTTGAAAATTATCCCTGTGTTTCCTACATATTGCCTAGACGAATTGCAATGTAGGCGTGTTCATGTTTAAGTAGCATAGAACGCGCAAAATATCAAGCTTGCTACAAGACTCAAAGCATGTTTGACTTAGAATGAAATTAAGTTAATTACCATGGAAATTTACAGTGGCACTTCTTGGTCGTCGTATAAGGGTTCGAAAATTATTCATATTTTGACTCAATTTTCGGGTTTGTAGAAGCTGTTGCATGAATCGGTAAAAGATTGATTAATTCGGATAGCCTACTTAACAAATTATCGGATAAGAAAATTCCAAGCATGGAAGTATTATAAATCCATGTATATTCCAGGATGTCCATTGATGAAGTAATTAAGTTACAAGAGTACAATGAGATCACAATTTCGCTAAGAATATCTCCGAACGCAGATCTCCAAAAATGTTCATCGCACTTTTACAAGTCTGACGCTGCGTAGCTCTTTTAGAGTGAGGAATTGTATGCGAACTCCTGTAGCACCGGAGTGGAGTATTTCAACTCCGACACAAATCCACTGACACAAAGAAGCACTATAACAAAAGAGCATCAACGTGATTCTTAATTGCATAAATATTTCAATAGTATCACAATATGATGCCTGCTTTAAGTTATATATGTAAAATCTACACGCCATGTTTGACAGTTTAGATTCTAATCTGACTAGACTGCGCTACCTAACAACACCATTCAAATCTATTAAAGAGTTATATTTATTTGCTGTCAGTGCAAATAATGTGGCAGAGAAATGCGCATTTGCTTCGTTTAAATTGTATAAGAATTGACAGATCTGATGCACGAAGTAAATATAGAAATAGCAGAATCACCAAATTTAATGTACATAAAGCCATGTCAACTGATTCTTTCACAACCGGTGGTTCGAATCCATCAACCGCAGTGAAAAGGTGGTTCTTTGGTGGGTACAGTGATTGATTGCAGTTGAGGAGGCTTTTTGACAACAATAACTTCACCTAGACATCTATAGATGTCACCCTGACATCTATACCTCACTTAGATCAAATTCACATGATAGCTTGATCATATAGTATAGTTTTCTCGATGCTGTGGTTTTTTGTTTCTTTTATTTTCTCTGCATCAGAAATTCTGATTTTTTTCTCGGAAAATTTCAGTCAATGATTTATTTCTGTTCAATACTTGACAACCTGTGCAACACCAGTAGGTCTAACCAGCTAGCTGTATGTGAATCGCTTTACAAAGTGTTTGTAAAGTATAAGCCTCAAAAACACAATTTAAAGTTAAAAATAATTAATTAAGCTGTGTTTCTGGTAGTCCTTAGAATCAACTGAATCACATTTCACTTTCGCATTTTTCAAAATGATAGGTGACCGTCCACCAGGACATGCACCTGGATTATTGATCAGAGCGGGTTACTGTCGTAAGATCAGATTACATTAATAGAAAGCACTCGACAATCATCCTTGTCTGATGATCCACTTCCACATTGTGGCAAGGAGTAACCTACGTATTTCCAAGCTCAACAGTTTTAAAGCTCGACACAGACCGAAATGTGTGTTGTGTTCAGAGTAGATAACTTCATTGCCAGTCTATTTATTGCCGATTCTCTTAAATATGCTTGTCACTTTGCAAAAAGGTATGACAAAAGATACTTTGTAAAAAGACACATCTTTCTACGATTAATGATTTAATCCATCTACTGCAGTCATTCATCATCTAGGTGCCAAGTCGTCTGCTGCATGTATGTAAATGTCTACAATGAACAACACATAAATAATGTGAGAACTTGTCTGCAATTGCTTCGGAAGTGAAATTGGGATCCTAGAAGCAGTGTTTAAGCCAGCAACTCCAAATGATAAAACGATGTGCATTACATCATCAGCTGATCAGAGACATGCTATTATCGATAATAGCATAATACCCTCATATAGAGATTTACATTAGATGAACAATATTTCAATATTCCTACCGAACGGCTTTAAAGGCCACCAGTAATCAACTGTGTCCGGTCTAGTCCTAATAATGTAGTCCGATGTCTATGGTAGGCCTATACACTTTCGATTTTATTAAATGAACTAGTGGGGATATGGTTGGCAATTGTTGACAATGTGAGATATACAATGTGGGGATACAGGTGGTATTGCTACCAAATGTTAGATATGAAAATTTTTTCAGTTTTGAAGAAATTATAACGGAGTTGACTGTGCATAATGATATAATGCTGAAGGAAATGATATTATTTTAGAGATCGTCCGTGTCATAACAGCCTTGGAGAGGTAATGCTTGTTAATTTAGCGACTCGATGAGCTGCTATTGCTTTCATGCTTAACCTCATGAGAATCTTCATAAGCGAGATCATATCACAGGCAACCTGTCACTGGCAGAGCAAAATTCACATAATCAAAGACCATGATTTTAATTAACTTTGAAAGATGTAAATGGGTCCACATCACTATTCAGATTCAAGAAATCAATCCTGAATTTAGTGAATCATTTCAGCCAAGAAAGCAAGAATAATATCGTGACTTTTTCATGAAGACTTCCATTATAATACGGATGATGATATTCCCTTGATGATCAGCTCAATTTCCGCTTAATTTGGATGCTCATTAGCAAATATTCATTCCTTTTGATATCCAACTTTGTTTCATGCTAAAGAGGACGTCATCTCGGTAGCATATCAATCTGCAAAATTTTGACTTTTTAATAACTGCTCAAATAATTTTTTGGACCACGGGAACGTAATCTCCGCCAAAACTAAAATATAAATTTTCACTATATGCAGATACTTTTTTGAGTCGACTGCACTCTACCTATATATCCCTACTATACGGTTACATCTAAAGTAAAGAGCTTGCCAAGGCGCAAGGTGGTTTTTGGGCGGGTCAAAAAGTAGCAACATTCAACAAGCAAAAGCGGGTCAAAAAGTGTCTCTTTCACTAAAATTGTGGAAAAGAAATATCATTTTTTTGAATTTTTTATTTTTCATTTTTTCAACAGCTACTATATGTTCAAAATCGTGTTGAAAACGCGCATGCATAGGGCATAGAGTAGTAGAGTTTCGACTCGAACAAGTATCCATATACAGTAAAAAATTTTATATGAAAAGATTCAGTTTTTTGAGGAGCTCATGCTGTCCAAAATATTATTATTTGAGCAGTTTTAAAAAGCTAAAATTATGCAATTTTATATGCTACTGAGATGACACCCCTTTGCAAGAAGTATGATTCAAGTTGGATATCAAAAGGAATTAGCATTTGCTAACAACATAGAGTAAGTATGTTTGGTAGAGTGGTAACTCCGCATTTATGAAATAAATATATTTATTTGCGATAACATAAATAAAATTATGTTTCCAAACTATCGAATGTGTAGGTACTAGGTACTGTGATAATAATTTAAAAATTATCGAAAAATGCATTGTATGGAAAGATAGGACAAATTTAAAACGAATTACAGGAGAGGGTGAGGAGACCTAACCTTAAAGTTCACTCTTTTTATTTTTATCAAAAACCAATTGTCGCATCGACTTAAAACTTGAGATACTGTTATACTACAACATTGCAGGAAAGGATTTTGATTCCGAGTGACTATGATAAATGCAGGGTGGACACCATACCTTGTCCGATATATTTTCAGAAAAAAACGACATCTTTTCCAGCTGATATTAATTGTATTTAGTAAACTAACATATATCACAGGTATCAGAAAAATCATGTTAAAATAATACTTACAATAAATGTTCAAAATGATCGCCATTTTGTTCTACACAAGGTTCACATCGATGAATGTAATTCCTATATAATTTTCTCATCATAGATGCAAGTATAGGAATGTTTTCGAGTTCCTTTGAGCTGTTCTTTGCCTTCGAAGCTGAATGAATGCACTTTATTCTGGACATTACCCCACAGAAAGAAATCGCAGATGGTGAGGTCGGGAGATCTGGCGTGCCACGGAATTGGGCCACCCCTTCCAGTCCATCGGTTGTTCAACCGATTGTTAAGCAGGTTTCTTGCCTGGGTGCTAAAAGGGGGTGGAGCGCCATCTTGTTGAAACACAGAGGTGCGGTGAGACCGGCGACCAAGAACAGGGAACACTTTCTCGGTCAAAATGTCACAGTAGCGATCACTTGTCACGGTTTCCTCACTGATGTCTACTGCTATAATGACATTAAATGATATCGCGACGAATACGGTCGGGTCCTTTGATCTTATGGGTACCTCGTCACAAACATGAGGATTGTCTGTCGCGTAGTAGAAATCATTGTAGTGATTTACTCGACCGGACATGTTAAATGCTCACTCATCGGAGAAGATGATTTTGTCAGACCATGAACTCTCTTCACTGTTCTCTCGAAGGATGGTTTGACAAAAAAAACAAGTTTTGCATCTTCGTCATGGTCGAAAATTTCCTGCATCTGATGAACCTTGTATGGTTTATATCCATTCTCCTTCAGTTTTCCCGACTGTCCTTTTGAAATTTCGACATCCTTTGCAATCACTCGTTGTGATGTTTGAGGGTTGTCCATAATGGCGTTCACGATCGAATCCTTCTTCTCATTCAATGCGCGAGAGGTATAATTTCCTGAGCTGGATCGAGGTAAGATGGAACCGGCATTGAGAAACTTGTCGGACCATCGTCTCATTGTTTTTCCATCAGGTGGTTCTTCTCCACATTCCTCAAAGTAGCGTCTTCTTGCTTGTTCTCTGTTTCCGCAAGTTAAAGAAAGCATTTCTTTCGACGTTTTTCATTTCATCAGAAAGTGAAGCACCTGCATTGAGCGGCGTAAATAACAAAGTCACACGTGCGATTTATAATTTTGAATGAACTTAGTAGAATTTGAAACCGCAAATATCATTGGATGATTGCGAACCGCAAGAAATTATAAATTTAAGTGTAGACATAGATATCTTATGCAACTTTAAGCATTGAATTTGATTAAGACAATTCATTCATATCATAGAAATCGGACAAGGTATGGTATCCACCCTGGCTAATGATAATTGCGTGTGTGATATCAATGTATGGAGACTTGGCAACCACTGGAGTGACTTGGACAATCTTGTGTGGATTGATCATTGTTTAAGAAAACTCTGTTATTACCCGCGAAGATAGAAGGAACATGGGTTTTTGAATTTACAAAAAAATAATTCTCAATTTTTGTACCCGCTACTTTTCCACACCCCTACTACTTTTCCGCGCTAATCACTGGCGACTCACTACCAGACAATTTTCTGGGGTGTCCTTCACTCAAACATCACCTAAAATGCATTTATACATTCAAATAATTTTGAAGATGATGACGAGAAAATTAATTCAAGGGATCTTAGGGAATTTATTTTGAGAAGCATAATAGGCATAATATATTAATATACGTCGATGATTGCAAACGCCATCACAACCAATTATTCAACATTTGACGTCAACATCAGGCCGGCGCTGCTGAAAAGCCACGGCAGAGTGACAATGGAACGCTACACGGTTACTCCCTCATACCAATTGACAGTGGCCATCCACGTTGGCCATAACTCCATGGTAGAACCATGCGGACATTTCGATTCTTCCGCGGAATCTAATGACTTACATGTACGTGCCTCAACACCGTAATTGGCGCTTTCTCGCAAAATTGCTGGACCAATTCGAAGCTTTGAATTTTATTCGAACATTTGTTACTAGAAACTCATGATCCGAACCAGAATCTGAACCTCTTAGCACCCTCGTATCCAGAATGATGACCATTTGGTTGGTTCCATGTGTACTTATGTCTATCGTTGTGTCTGAAGAAAGTATTTGTGATGCATAAACCTTTTGCCAAAGGGAAGAGTCTAGAAGTCTAAAAGACGAGTTCCTCGATCATTTCTGTTTCCGATACCGAAACTTCCCATTACTTCTTCATATCGTCTTCTGACCGCTCCTACCTTGTTGTTGAAGTCTCCTATTATCATTAACATCTCGTCGCTCTTTGCTCTGTCGACTTCGATACTCTCATAGTCTTGACAAATACACTAAATGCTTATTGTATGCCATACAACCATTCGCAATATCTGTTTATGTTTAAATAGGAGGCTTGATAATCAGATTAGATGAGATTGTTGCTGTAGAATTAGAAGTTTACCACTTTAAAAGATATTTCACAGTTAATATGTCGGACGGACATGATTCTTGAATTTCATATTTTACCACCACTTATGACATTCAGGAGAAAAGGGCATGGTTTTTGATGGAGAAATGAATCTTCTAAATGTTAGAACCTGATGAAAATTCGAGTTTGGAACTTCAGTTTTTGATTGCAATGTGTCCGTCTGACATATTTATCTTCAATGTGTTCGGACACCTGTATCAGAAAAACATCATGTTTTAAGACATCACATGAGTCCGATGTGATACATGTCATCAAGTTTTAGAGACGATTTAGCTTTTTTCCAGATATGCTATACTTTATATAGAAATTGCAACCAAGTACAATATTCTATCCTATCCGTCCAATATAAAAACAAAATAAGGGTTTTCATCAAGAAATGAAATGTTCTCGTATTTATATTTATCAAATCTTATACTGTCTCGACAATAATCACATGAAACACGAAAAATTATTATGACTCGTGCATTCATCTGTTTCTTGTTGGACTCTGAAGTATCAAAATGTCCGTCCGACATAAAAACTAATTTTGTAACAGACCATTTACCTCTCAACATCGACACAACTCTCTATTTAAAGTTGCAGCCATGCACGGGTCAATTTCAGATCTGTAATTAGCAAGATTTCTTATTGAAGCTCGCTGAAAAAATTGATGGAAGCTGCGTAATCTTTTCGACCGATCACGCCTAACATCCCAACGACGTCATGGGATATTCTTTGTTCTTTTCAACAGACATCATCTCACATCAACATCCCCAAACGTCAAGCAATCGCGAACGAGGTATTACATTTCTCCATCAACGTGGGACAACAAACAGTAGACTAAATTTGAACGATGCAAGAAATGGATTTAAAAAACCGTTCCACAAAAAATATATCCGAAAAGTGGCTAATATTTGTCATAAATGCAATATCAAACAACTATTTAATTCTTAGCCGTGCTTGATTTCAAAGAATTGCTTAACCAATTATTTTATTCAATGGCCATGTCGCTCTTTCGTCTTAGTTTTGAAAACAGCAGTTAACAAATAAAATATATTCATTCGCCAGTATCAGGGCTGCCACTCTTATCAAAAATAAAAACCGGAAAGTCAAATCGGAATGGGCCCCCTAAATTACGTAGTCGTGGGCCCCCTCAAAGTACGAAACTTGCGATCATTCGATATCACACTACCTGGTAAGTTTTAAAAGCGTTCAGGCCGCAGTTGGGTCTGTTCTAATAAAGATGCTTCTGAATCCTCACAGTTAGCAAGTAAATGTATAAAATGATTAATGCTGCTTATTCAATCATCAGTTTCAACAAGGTGCACTAGAATACATGACTCGAACAGCTACTAATTTCAAGAGAACCGTTTTCGAAGGTTAGACAGAGTGTACTACAAAGACCCCTCTACCTGCCCCCAATGCAAAATCAGCATGAAGTTATTGAACGATTGACGATTTCAGCTCGATATAAAGACTGCAGATCATCGAGCAATCTACATGTAGGCCTATGGATGATTTTACTTAACTGTTTCAAAGACAACTTTCTTCATTTCGTTCAAAAATTTTACATTCAAATTTATAGTGCACTATTCTCGTTCAGCTTTGTCATTTTCTACTAATCGTGCCATGACGTCACACGGTGCAAGATCCCGTCTTTACTGTGAAGAATTTTCATGAAACCACTAGGTAATTGCTGTTCAGCTGTTTGACATTTGAAAGACTGCTTCAGCAGAGCGGTCTGGTCACAGCAAATATCTTCATACAAAATCCATGGTCAGCGCGGTCTAAATGCTTGGGCAGGCATTTCTGTAAGCCATTTTTTTTGGAAGAGCCATTATTCTTTCGAGAAATCGAGAATGTGTGGCAAAATCTTCCTTTCTATGCTGTATGAAATATAAAGAATGTCATGAAGGATAGGAACATCTTCATACAGGATGGAATGTCAGCACGCTATTACAGACCCATCGTAAATTATTTAAACAGTAATTTTCCTAAATCTTGGATTGACCGTCATGGGAGCCTTTGGAATGGCTTCCGATACCACCAGATTCAATGCCCTGTGACTTTTTCCTTTTGGGCACGTTTAAGAAATGGTGCATCAGAGTCATCCTATGCATTTGGATGAACTGGAAAACAAAGCTTTGCACAGTTTTCTGCAGATCGACGAGTGATTGCGTAGAGATATGCTCTTGCGCTGTTGACCGAAGAATTAGATTGCGTTTGGGCAAATGATGAGCAAGTTGAAAATAAATGTTATAGTTGTACTCGCGTTCCGAATCATCCGAAGTACAGACATCTACGATTAATGAAATACATGCAGTTCAAATCTCATTCTGTAGAATTCGTTTCCAAAATTTGAAATTTGCAAACACCAATGCAAACTGCTAATTCGTGTTTGCACTTCATGCACGAAGGTGAGCTGCCGGATTTCCAAGCACATCCACCTGCCGATGGTTTGTGGAGTGAGTTGCTGATTTACTGCACTGATGGCGGCTAAAAAGTCAAAAACGCTCGCAGTTCAGCCTCAAGAAGCTTCATCAGTACTTGTAGCTCCGGCAACGATTCAAATCAAACCTTGCTCTCATCTCTTGCACTTCAAACATAATAAAAAACAATTACAGCAATTACATCTAAGAACAACTTTTGAGTTTCAAACAAGACTATGGCAGCCATTTGATAAGGGTTGAGCCGCCATGACATAAGTAAACGGAAAATCAACACGAAAAGAATCCTTGTCACTTCTGCGGTTGTTTGCGAAATTTCAATTTTCGCTGGTGTCTTCGCCGAAATTTAGCCGCTTTTGCAACAAGTGATCGTACAAAATATTCTTTCGTCACTCCCTTGTGTTCCCGAAACTTTTTAGTAGATTTTTCTTTCATATTTTTCTGGCAGACGCTTCTTGAAAGATACGTTTTGGAGAGCATCAAAGCAATCAGAACTCAATTCTTAATAGACTCCATAATAACGTACATTACAACTTTTTCGTAAAGCATTCCCACCTAAATTTATTTCTTAATTACTTGCGTTTTGTCCGGTTTCTTAGGATTGACGAAAGGATCACTGACTTCCTTGTAGAAGAATTTTCTGCTCCAGAGTCAAGCGGATTTTTAGAAAGCATCTGCTTTGAATTTGATCACCCTTAAAAATTGCAGGTTCTTTAAGGTCCCTAGCAATCTACATAGCCCCGTTCACAATTTTAAAGAGCCCTACATCATCTAAAAAGGCCCACATGTTCTTGTCTATAAGGTTACCGGTCTCAATCCTACAGGCCCTTTACAATCTCAAGAGGTCTATTCACATCTTAAAAGAGCTTTTCAAAAACTAAAACAGTTGCCGTTCACAATCTCAAAGGGCTACTTCACAAAATCTTATGGGTCCATTAAAAAACCAAATGCGACCCTTCACGATCTTAAAGGGTCCGGTTCCCATTCTGAATAGGACTTGTTCACAATCTCAAAAGGGTCCCTTCATGATCTTAAAGGGGGTCCTTTGCAGTCTGAAAAGGGTCTCCTCACAATTTTAAAAGGGGCCCTTTCACAATCTTAAAGGGCCCACTCGCAATGTCAAAAGGGGCACTTCAAAATCTAAAATAGTTCAAAACCCAAATTATTTGTTCTTTGGCCAAAAATTTTTTCACTACTTAGTTTATTATAAAAAAACCCCGGAAATCCGGTTAAAACCGGAAGAGTGGCAGCCCTGCATTATTCATCACAATATATCATCATCGATTTTTACGTGTGACTTTGTCAATACACCTTAATTCTTTATTTGAGATTTATATGTCAAAACTGTCTAAAGATAATGGGTCACAAATTTTCAAGTATCTTTCCATTGGAGATAGAAGAGAACCCAGTAAACTTGGCTCGAAGTCACTTTTGACCAGGTCGGCCGTTAACGTGTGCAAAACTGGCCGGCAGTTCATCGGTTAAACAACTTCTGAAATGAACAATTTCTTGAGTTCGTGATTTCCCAGTCAACCCTTACACGTGTAATACACGTGTATTTTTGGTGTAAATGAAAATACACCACTTTTACACGTGTAATCTTTGCATATGAATGCACGTGTAGAAATACACCACTTTTGCACGTGTAATACACGTGTTATTGCTTATGACTTGTTACAATTAAGGTTTATTTTAGAATTTCAATTTTATACTAATGCCAGGGTCCATGAATCTCAAGTCATAGTCAGTTATTTTCTACTGCAGCTATACACTAAGTGGCAACAACAAGACATCCATAAACGATTGCTACCACATGAAAATTATGCCAAAATTGCACTATCACAACGATTTTGACTATTGATTTGTTTATTCTCTAACTTCACAGAATACATATCCAAATAAATGACTATATGTTATTCATGTTTGGCGAAATTCTCAGAAGTTATTAAATTTAATCACTTTCTTCATCAACTGATCCGAACAAATCTTCGTTAATGTGCTAATTGATGTTCTTTAAAAGCATGCAAAATTTGGTAGGCCAAGAGATAATCCAAAAATTTGTATTTTGTTCAAATGCTGGAGTCCGTTTTAAGGTATTTTTCAAATCAATTGCCCGGTGGAATAATCATTGAGCTTTTGCCCTTTATAAGATTGATGAAATTCATTCTCGCTCATGAAACAGCGATTGATCCCTTAGTTTGAGAAATGAGAAGCAGATGTACTACTTATCAAATCTTTCAATAATACGATGTACAGTTTGAGGTAGAATATGGCAGTGGAATATGGAACAACGTAAGTCAGAAGAAAGAATATCTCAGTGAGGCAAAAATAACTAGTTACAAATTAATTGAACTGTCATCTATGGTTTATGCATTTTTGGTTTAGAGATAGCAATTTGAAACATCGAAGGATGTGGTGTATAAATAGTAGATTCAGATCTTGGTGATGCACTTTGCTGCGAGAGTGGCGCCGAGCTTCGTGCTAGAATCGCGTCAGTCTGGCACAACTGGAAGGACATCGCCAGTCTGCTCAGAAGCCGCCACATTCCACTCAGGTGACGAGGTAACGTTTACAACTCTTGCATCAGGCCTGTACTTCTTTACGGTGGTGAATCCTGGAACCTCACTCAACAGCTGGTTCAACAACTCCGGTCATGTGAAAGACGAATGCTTCGTTACATGAGTGGCATTTCATTGTCTGATCGGATCGACAGCGCTACCGTGGCAAGCAGGTGTAGCCTCACACCGTTAGACGAAGCAATCAGAGAGCGAAGGCTTAGGTGGTTCAGTCATACCAAGCGTCGAAGTACAAATGAACCAATCAGGCAGGTGCTCGACGTGATGGTCGAAGGTTCCCGTCCTCGTGGAAGAGCAAGAAAAAACTGGCTCCAAATCGTTAATGAGGACGTGGTGGAACTGGGAATATCTGCGAGTGATGTTTAGGACCGTTCTCGATGGAGAAGTCTCACATCGTCCAACCCTCAACAGAAGAGGAAAAGAAGACGTTAAAAGGAGAAAGTAAAAAGTAAAGTAAGATCACGAGGAGAGTCGACAGTGTGAGAAATATTTTTATCTTGATGAATTAAGGTGAATTTATGACCTATTTCTAGTTAACACTGCAAATTTAAGGGGAAGCTGGAACAGGGATGTGAATTACCGGATTTTTTAGATCAGTGATTGTAAAGATATTGATGCTAACAATGTTACCGCTGATTGTAAATTTCACGCATTCAGTCCTTTTCACTGATTTTTCCGGATTTTTCATCCTCTTGTGTTTTGACACTTGCAAAGCTGATGTAAGTTAGTAATCAAATAACAACTAAGTTTATTTATTAAATCTCAGGTAATCGAAGTCCTTGTCAATAAAAGGGAGTTTGCACCGTCGTATCCTCCGTGTCTTGTGTGATAGGGGGAGAAAGCAGATGTCATTAGTATGGACGATTTATTGCAGATGAACTCAGAAAAGATTTTGTGGAAGCCCATCTGAAGTGTTCTCACGGTTCATGTCTACATTTGTGTCACGTGACTGTGGATACAACCGCATGTCGAGTGTCTTTAAGGGTAAATGTTCTAAGTAATTCAGAAGAAATTTAGCACGTAAAATGATGGATTTAGGCATATAGCTCCCTATTTACACCAAATTTTGTTCTGTTACAGCAGCAACCTCTTGATGCAGAGAATGTGATGTGTATGTTATTTTAATATCCCATCGATAACTCATGAAGATATTTGTTCTACTGTTTCCGTATCGTTGCCTCTAACTTTTATTCGTTGAACCAACTTGTGTCGGATGTAATCTTTAAATTTAATTGATTGATACTAAAAAAATTAGATGAAGAGAGATTTTCAGGTTACGATGTCTATTTTCTCTCTATAAACTTTTTTGTGTGATTTGTTTATTATGTATTTCATTGTGTTTAATTTCTTCTGTATTCTTATTCAAGTACTGTATGCCTGGAAACTTACAAAGCAGATACCAAATCGGAGATAGTGAATTTATTATCTGTCAAAGTATGACAAATCTGCATTTAAGTCATTGGAACAAAATGTTCCACGTTGAACCTTGACGTGAAGTTTTGATCTAGAACCGAAACTAATTTAGGTACGAACTCTATATTAGAGCATGTTTAGGGCATTGTACTCTAGTTTGAAGTTCTGGAGTATGAAATACCAGGATCAAATAGTTTTATCAGGATAAACAATTTATTGGCCGGTGGAACCTTTGAGGGTTAATTCACATCATTTTGGTATTAATCGCTGTAAAGATTTAGGCTGCAGAAATCCATTTAGAAAGAATCATCTTCAATATAGGAATACCATATGAGATTTCAAGGTAAGTAATGTACAAATCAGAGGCCTTGTTAGATTGTTCGCGACGATTTGTTCATTACTTACCGAGAAATCTCATGTGGTATTTCCATTGTCTACTTATATACATCTTATATCATAGACTTCCTGTAACAGAACATTCTTCTGCAATTTAGAAGTCTATGATCTTAGCAGTAACTTCTATGTTATAAGTATTGAAAAATGACGGCAGGGTAATGCCATTGCTGCCTGCCGACAGCAGGCAGCAATGTAATATTGCATTTTAGACAGCTGAACCGCAATATGCTATGAGGCTGAGGGCCGTCAGGCGTCTTTATTCTGAACTGCAATATGCCAAACCGGCATATAGTGGTTCAGTATTTTAACTAAGGAAGATATACGAACTTAAACACAATGTACAAACTGCCATTATTCCTATGTTATTGCACCATAGATTTAGAAATATAAGTAGAAAATGGAGAATGCATGCTGTTATGTCAAGTTTTCATGTCTTAAAATTGAAAGTAAGTTGCCTTGTATTCACTCAGGCATTATCATCTGAGACATTATCAATCATCTGAGCTGCACAATAACTGTTTTCCAATGGATAGTGTGACTCTTCTATAAAAGGTACATGTTGAAATATACAGAAGTCAAGAGTCCAGTTCGAAGTTCACTTTTCTATTGAAACACATATTCAAATGTTTACAATCCATGATAACATATATATTTAGCACAGATAAACATCACAACTCGCCCTTTCTTTCGAAAAGAGTCCAATCACTAATGGAGAAGACAGCAAAGAGGCTGAAAAGGCGAACACTCATAAATCAATCACTTAGTGAGAATCACACCAT
Source organism: Prostheceraeus crozeri (assembly GCA_907163375.1). Taxonomy (NCBI): domain Eukaryota; kingdom Metazoa; phylum Platyhelminthes; order Polycladida; family Euryleptidae; genus Prostheceraeus; species Prostheceraeus crozeri. Next base: position 517,750 of record CAJQUW010006584.1, on the reverse strand, counting down.
CACTATACACAGCGATGTCACTCGATTAATGAGACTCACTATCACTGTCGACATTAATGTCACTCGAGGTCATCTCAAAGTCTCGGAAGCGCGACGGCGCCCTGCGGCTCCTCTGTGGTCTTGGATTTCTTCTCTCCTGATTTCGCGTTTCACCAGTCCTTCCTGTCTCTGGTCGGTCTTCACTTCTTGCACCTTCCTCGTTCACTCGATCCCATCTCCTTTCGACGGTCGGCGATAGTCGTTCACTATCGAGTATGATCCGTTCTTCCGCCTCCTCCGTTTTAGTTTCGGACATCATACGATTCTTGACGGGCGAAGGTGATAACCTAGCAGTCGATTCATTCTTAATCCTACCCCCTTCCTTAACCATGACTATGTCTATCAACTTGGCTAACAACTTCAGCCGTAGTTCCCGGTGCCTCAAGTTTCTTGACTACTGGAGATTTGACAAGTACTTCTGAGCCGGGAGGGAATTGCCTATTTTCATAACGTCTATATGCATCTGCTCTATGCCTACGCTTAGCAATGTTCTGGGCGGCAGAACCGAAGGGCTGCGGAGAAAGGTATCGGTCGCTAAGGGGTGGGAGTGAGAGGTCCTTGACTCTAAAGGCTAAAAAAAGCTCGCTAGGTGTGTACCCTGTTGTTGCATGTATGTCATTTCTTATTGCCATTAAGGCGGTCGGCAAAACATGTCTCCAGCTACTGCTTTCCAATCTTTGTTCGAGTAACAAACATTTAAGCTTCTTCTGTAGCGTCCCGTTAAACCTTTCGCACAAACCGTTTGAGCTAGGCCTGTAAGTATTCGTAAATAATTTCTTAACTCCGAAATTGCGTAAATAGTTCAAAAATTCCTTGCTTCTGTATTGTGTGCCATTATCAGACAGGATAGCGTCAGGAAACCCATACCGTGAAAAGAAATCCCGAAATTTATCAATAAGCGTTCGTGCAGACATATCCCTCACTGGGTAGGCCTCAGGAAACCTAGAGAAAGCGTCAATGATTACCAAAATATATTGATAACCTCCATCTGATGGAAGCGGTCCAATGTAATCTGTTGCAATCATCTGAAGAGGGGCATCTAAAAGGTATGGTTTCAGCTGCGCGTTCACGAACTTAGGTTTAATCATTGAACATATTCTACAATGTTGGACAAAGTGTCGCACGTCTTGCCGGAGGTTTGGCCAAAAATATGTGCTCGTCGCCTTCTGTATCATGTTCTCTATCCCCTGGTGTCCATAATGCAGTGCTGTCAAGAGTTGAGTTCATTTCCGGGGAGGAATTAGGAGTTTGTCTTTCACGTAAATAATTCCATTCTTGATTGATAAATCATTCTTACAACACCAGAGTTGCAGGGACAATCCATTTGGTTGGCGACTGTCATTTCTATCAATTGCTTTGAAAAGAATCTTGAATTCTGGGTCATCTTTCTGGGCCCTTCTGATAACATCAACCTCGACCGAAACTTCTCCATCTTCATCTACCTCGGCAATCGAATAAACTCGTGATAACGCATCCGCTACAACATTTTCTTTCCCTGGGATGTATTTAACATCATAGTCAAACTCAGAAACCAACACTCTCCATCTATGAACTTTGGAACTGACGCTATCTGCTTGTACAAGGTATTTCAAGGGTTGGTGATCTGTTGACACCGTGAATCTTTTCCCAACTAAGAAAGATCTCAGCCTCTGCATGGCCTATACAATCGCGAACGTCTCTTTATCGATAGTACTCCAACGTGTATCTGTCTCGGTGAGCTTCTTCGATGCGAATGAAACTGGCTCACCCGCTTTGGTCATGAGGAAAGCCCCTACACAATCATTTGATGCATCTGTGCTCAACACTAATTCCTCTTCAGACCTCGGGAGGACCAAAACGCCATCAGACAATTGATCTTTGAGCTTATTAAATGCTAGTAACGTCGCATCTGTCCATGTGATTTCTTTTCCTGATGCCAAATAGTGCAAATCTTTAGAAATTGAGGCAAAGTCTCGGACGTAATTTCGGAAATAATTGCACATTCCCAAGAAACGCTGTAACTCTTTCGGAGTTTTCGGCGTTGGGAACTGCCTTATGGTTGTCGTCCTCTCTGGATCGGGGGTAATTTTTCCGTCACTGATCTTATGGCCTAGGTATGGTACACTGCTTTTATGGAAAGAGCATTTCTGCATGTTCAAGCTTAAATTGCTATCTTGAATTCTTCGTAAAACGTCGGATAATGCCTTATCGTGATCTGCTTTATTCTTGGCGTGAATGAGGATATCATCTTCATATACTGACACACCTGTTATATCGTCAAATTAGCACGGGCTAACCTTAGGCGAAACACAGTTAATAATGAATTAAATCACAAATCAAACTATTCAGTAAGTAAAACCAATGTGAAAAATAAAAAATAAAACACAAATGTAAATGTTGAAAATATTCAAATGGTAGGTAATGAAAAAAAGGTACTGTGTAAATATAAGTGAGAAAAAAAATTGATGACTTACTCGAGAACTCCTGCCTGTCTGCCACACTGTGTGTTGGGCAGTGTAGTAATTGCGGAAACAGCTTATATCTATTGACAAAACTTAATCTGCAGGTCTGGTCGCCCAGCTGCTTGCACATGTCAATTGCGTCAGAATCTCCCGCGTGGAAGAGTTCATGCATTACACGCGTGCAGTAACTTACGGCATTTTTGAGCCCAAACGGTAGTCTCCGAAACTGGTATAAATTGCCGACCGCATAAAATGCGGTTTTCTCCTTACCTGATGGGTGTAGCGGCAGTTGGTAATAGAACTGTGAAAAGTCAAGTGTAGAGAACACACAACAACCTTCTAAACGCTGCAAAAGTTCCTGTACATTTGGAATCGGGTAAGCATCACTTTTAGTCAGGCTATTCACCGGCCTATAATCAATAGCCATTCGATAGCCACCTGAGCGCTTAGGGACAATAACCGGAGCATGCCTCCAAGGGGACCTAGATGCCTCGATGATACCGGCTTCCAATAGCTGTTTCACCTGTTCCTTGCATATTTGATAGTTCCGAGGGCTCATGGACCTTACTTTGCACTGATGTGGGAGCGATTCTGGACTGACCTCAATGACTGGAGACGGCTCTTTTGTATAACAAGCTCTGCCAAGTGGCTTATCAAAAACATCTGGAAATTCAGACAAGGTTTTTTGGCAACAAAGTCAGAATCAAATCAGGTCCTTCTTCATTTAGCTGGATTGATCTGAACCTTCCAAGTAAATTCATTCCTATCAAACAGTCACAAGGTAGGCCTACTGACGAAGGTACAACATAAAACAAGATTTCATTACAATTTCCGCCTATTTTCAGAGGGCCGCTAATGGCCTTATCTAACTTCAAAATTCTGCCGTCAGGCAGAAGAGCCTGATATGTCTAGCCTTTCGAACTCCCTTCTGAAGTCCTGCCTGATTTACAAACTCTTGTGACAATAAAGATATCGTGGCACCTGTGTCCACTATGTTTAAATATATTCAAACATATGTTTCAAACATATATGTTCACATATTCAAATGTTTACAATCCATGATAACATATATATTTAGTACAGATAAACATCACAGATAGAAAATTTGTTTCAAAAGCATGTATCGACTTCTATGGTTAACATGTGTTATTGAATTTTGTATATGGTGCTGTTCGATTTCTTTGCCATCTTCTTAATTAACTGCTGATCCTGCTGTCGATTTCTTTGATCATGTATAGAAGTCTATGATCCATATTGGTTTAGAAACTTACACATACAGGAACATAGCATATCGTCGTCAAAGTGCAAACATTGCGTAACTCGAAAATACTGGTTTTGAGAAAAACGGAAAAAACCGTTTTAATTGGTCAATTTTTCAGATGTTTTGGAGTTTCATAAATCAACTTAAAGCTTAAATGACCCTTATTCTGTGTTTCAAAGCATCACAATCATTTTGATTTTTGTTCTGGAAAAATAAAGAATATTTCGACTTACGCAATTTTCTTATTGAAAATTTCGACATGAGGCCTATTTACGCAATTTTACTTCTCAAATTTACTATCAAGTATACCAAAATCACTTGTTTTGCTCAGTTTCCTTATTTAGTCATAATACTAAGGTGCTTTTTTCTCAAAATTTACTTGCAGACTTGGTTACTCTGTATTAATTCAAAGTTTAAGCACAGTCAACTTGAGACCATTTTTTCTTAGAACATTTATTTTGCATCAGTTTATAAGCCAATAGATACAAAAACAAGATGCATGATGAACAAAACTAAGCTTGTAATATTATTCATTCACAAAAAGAGAGAAAGTTTTGGAATGAGAAAAAGTCTATCGTCACTACCCTATGCATGCGGCAACTCATCGTAGAACTGGTGGTAATCTGCATTGAGGGTCTTTTTGATGAATTGCAGATCCTCAAACTTTCTGCGAGTAATCGGCAGTTTGCTTTGATAGAGCGCAGTGATTCGCTTATCCTCTCGCGTTGTGGTTGATCTTCTTCGCCTTGGAAGAAGCTGAAACTCGGTATCACAGTCATGAGACAATTTGAAGTATACGTCTCCATCATTGGTGCATTTATACTGCCGCACGTCATTTGTGCGCGGATCTCCTTTGGAATGCCCAGCTCTTATGGATGAGATTTCCTGCACTGCTTCATAATTCTTAAAGAAGTCAAATTGCAGATACTTACAGAGGTATGGAAATGGCTTTCTTCTAGATTGCTCAACCGCTTTGCAGTAATCCGCTGGTATTGTTCAGTTCAAGATTTCTTTGGGACGTCTCAATTTTCGAATGGACGGAATCGACTTCCATTTGGCTGTGCCCTTTCTCCAGATATTTGAAGAAGACATTCACACAATTCCGTCTTGCCCATTGCGCAATTGACGAGATCAGCGTGGTATTCCGATTTTGAGCTCCACAGCCATCTCTCCATATTACGATCTCTTTAATGTTGGTGTTCTGCTTCAGTTCATTATCCAAGTAATCGATCAAGGAGCTTGCAAATATGTTGGCCGCTACGCCCCCATGTACTTCAGTCCACACATAACAAACTGCGTCGTGTGTTGCATTATTGCAGACTGTGTAGTTGTGTAGATTGAGTTTCGTTCGAAAATACAAGCAGCTTGCCTTTGTCTTTGGTATGGTTTGTACGGCTTGAACGTCGACTATGATCATCAGCATCTCGTCATTTGCATTGATTGCCCGTTCCTTGTCTGTTTCCTTTTCATTTCGTGCATCATTTTTTGCATTTTGATGTTTTATGTACTGTTCTTCAGATAAATTGCCTTTCCTGTGACTCAAACACAAATCGCATTGATCTTCTCTTGGTTGAAATATGCTGATGTTTTCGGATAATAGAAGATATTTGAAGCTTGTCAATGACAGTGGGCATTTTACTTTTTCATCTATAGTTTAAGATCTATAGTTTACTCTTGCTTCTCAATCCATTTTTGTGTACTGGAGATGAACATCATTAGCGCTTTTGAAATCATTTGGCCATAGGTATGTTTTCTGATTGGATGCTCTGCAATAATGAGAGGGAACCTTGTCCAATTGATCAATAAATGCTCTGGCAAGATCCATTCGTTTGTTGTTGATTGCATTTTGTCCATTTACCCGCTTTTGTTGGGGTTTCTCTGTACTGCTTGTAGTGAGTCCATAGGAAGATTTAGAAATCCAGCTCAGTACAGTTCTGTGAGGTATCGCAAATGTATTTTGAAACATATTTGCACAAACGCGAACTCGGTCCTGTACCTCGTCTCCAATTTTCAAATAATATTTCAAAGAGCAAGATCTTCTACTGCCTTCTGTCTTTGTCTTTTTCGTGACTACATCAACTAACGAGCAGACGTAAATTCTCCGCTGATCCCAGTCCGTGATACTCCAAAATTTATTGAATATTTCATTACGCTTTTCTTCGCTGACTTTGTGACAACATAAGGTAGATCCACTGGAATTATCACATAGCTTTCCAAAACACCGAGGCTGCAGTTTCGCAGGAGCTCGTTCGATGAAGCTGATTTTCTTGTCCTTTGCATCCTTGGAATAGACCCTGCCTATGTAAGCTTCACCCTTCAGTCTTCTCCTCTTGCTAATGTTACATTGCCACTCGTCAGAATTTCTCCTCCTTCTCATGCCTGCTTGATTGAGGTTGTTAGGTCCTTCGTTTTCCTTGTTTTCACATGACGTGGCAGAATCATTGACTATAAGGTTGCATTTTGATGTGATGTTATGGGATGGATCATCACCAGCAATAAAGGCTGGTTTTCCTGAATAATCGAGATCTTCCAAGCTGGCAATGTCAAACAAACGAGGTAATAATAATGATACAGTAGTAATTATACTAATACAGTCGTACTGTAGTAGTAATGCAGTTATACAGTAACAGCACAATAATACAGTAGTAATTACTAATTCTACTAATTAGTAGAATTGCCGTAATAAATTCAATTAAGACAAATCTCGGAGATGCAATGACCAAAAAACTTAAGTGTTAAAATTCAGAAATAAATTGGTCAGGGGGGTCTTCTATAGGCTGATTTTCATACTGTGAAAGGAAAATTTGACAAAAAATAGATGTCTGCAAACATTTAAAAAGAGCCTAATGTACATGTAGACATGGAGTTTTGGTGCAGGATATCTGCGGGATTACTATGTGCATGCGGTAAACATGTAGGTAATATAAATGCAGATGAACATGTAGGTAGATGTTCTACAGTAACGGTATAAATACATGTACATGTAGGGCCTATTTGAAATGATACACCTTTTCCAATCCATCTGTCAACTATCTAAATCCGATGATAAATCAATTCAATTCAGTTATTTTCTTCATTGAGAACAGACGTCATTAATAAAAAATCTCAAATCTAACTGAAGGAATGTCAGTTCAATTATAAAGTTGTGCAATTAACTTATCAATTTCATAAGAACAATAAAACATCTCATATCGGATTTATGTAAAACGATTCTTACTCACAAAGAAGTCAAGTTTGTCAAGTCAAGAGCTATTAACGCAATTCAATAATCAATTGCACTGTAGTTACACTGTAAACTACACTGCAAATTTTAATGTGACAATAGGGTGAAGAGCCAGCAGCAAAAAATAGCTTAATCAACATATTTTGGCCGATGTTGACATGCTCGGTGCTTAAATACAGAGCTGCTTACTTGAAAAGGTAAATTTTCGCTCTTGTTGTCTGTTTTATTTCACATATTTTCAGAGACATTTTGCAGGTCGATTTTCGCAAGAAAGTTTCACCATGTGAATTAGTGTGTAAAATAAACAGTGATTCAAACGATTAATTGCAGACACTAGGTATTTATCAGCATATAACTCTTATCCCTGTATGTGTAGCAGAACGATGTAAATTATGAGGGATTTTCGATTTTGAAATACATAAGGTAATTTGCGTATTCTCCAAGTGTTTTGACTGCATAATTTAATCTACAAATTTAAGCAGTTGATTTGGGTAATATTTTAATTCAATGTCTCAAATGTAAGTGAAGCAGAAAAAAGAAAAAACGTAAATCAAAATCACAGTTATGTTCTACACAGTATGATAGCCATAGCTAATGAATTTCCCTAGGATTTTGCAGATAAACTACATTGATTATAGTTCTACCTGTAGGTATAGGCCTACTATAGGGTTCATGATCACAAATCATGACTCCCTTTTTTGACTCAAATCTTTGACTCCCCAATTTTCGACTCATCTCCATTTCATATAATCATACAAATAGTAAAGTATTGCAAAATGCAAATTGTATGGCATTGATAGCAGAGTATGGTATAGAGGCATTATGTAGATACAATACATAGAAATTATAGATACTACATAGAAATACACAAAACTAAATACACAAGGTTACAAAAGACTTTAGAAAATAATTAAAGATTTGAGGATTAAAGATCGTCAATTTATCATAATCGTCATCATTGCTGTCGATAATCCGTGATGCTATAGCTTCAGGCGTTAGCTTCCTCATTCTGTACAGAGCAAGATACAACTAATCACTCGGAACCATAGAAGTGGACTTTCTATGGTATTGTTAATTTCTATGCTCGGAACAGTGTCGCTTCTTCTCACAACGCAGGTGATCCCAAAGACTATGAATGATTTAAAGACTGAAAGCTTCCTTATCTCTGCATGTTTAACTTTTGGAAACACTTTTATGCTATCAAATGGAGATATCGTCGGTGACGTGTAGAAATTGCGTAACCCGAAAATTGTCGATTTTGAGATTTCAATATATCTTGGTTAATATTGGGGTCCCAATATGGATCGATTAATCACGGTTTCGAAGTGATCCGAAGCCTCCTTGTGCCAAAAAAATTGAGAAAGAAAAATTGCCTATCTTTTCGTCGTAATTTTTTGACAAGTAAAATTGCGTAACTAGCATTTACATAGCTGAAAGTCAAATTGTGTAACTTTAGTATTGATTAATTGACAAAGAAAATTGCGTAACTCGGTCAAGTTCTTGAATTAGATAAGTGAACTTACAAATTGAATAGCTGGCAAGCTGGTATATGTGTATACTTAATTAATGTTATATGGCAAAAGATACGTCGACAGGACACACTTTTCGCAAAAGTGATTTGAACACTTGCATTTCATAGCTTGTTTAGAACTACAATCAGTGTACAATCATGCATACAAAAGCCGCATTATCAAATTATAGGATGGTTCACAACTTCTGCATTCGTTTTCCATCGACCATGAACATCACCGCTATGCATCTCTATCTCTATTTTCTTCCCTACAACGCCTGAATCATGGCCTGACTTGGCAGCGTACTTTACGAAGCTGTCTATTGTCTTTTTTCTCATTCATGCTGATGAAATAATCAATGCCGAGTGCCAACCTCTGCACAGTATAATCAGCAGATTTCATTGGAGCTTGATAACAGCTTGATAACAGCTTGATTTAGGATCACTCAAAGACTGTGAAGTTCTAAAGACTGTAAACTCGAGCAAAAATTGGAATCCTGCAATATATGATTGGTAGCTTAACTATCTATGGTAACTCCTATCTCTCAATGTTTAAATTATTGTCCGATGTTGTGAATTCAAATTTGAACAACTCCGATTCATTCCGATATGTCTGACTCAATGAAAACTGATCTAATGGAGTAATTGAAGTCAAGATGAAGTCAATTTGATGATCAATTGGACCATTTGGAAAATGGGACTTGCACACATTTTGTGACAAATTGGTATCATATTGCTTTACGTGTGAAAGTCCGGTGAGCTTTACATTTTGTCTCTTAGAATATGCATGATGATCTAAAGTATTTTTTCTTCAGAAATATGCGCTTTAATATATAAACTATTTTGATTTTGTAAATTCAAAATCACCAGAGACGGAGCTAATACGTTGACTGATTTTCTGAAGCTAATTATAAATGACGCATCAAGTGAAGAAATATTTTCACCCAGTAAATGGCTACTTATCATTTCTGTCATCATCAACCCAACCAAAAAATACCAAAGTTCAAACAACTTATATGCAACTGAATGCGATGAAGATTTTCAGTTAGCCTCCACTCCTCCTGCCTAGGAGATCATGCGTTTTTTGACATATTCATATCAGTCGGAAGCTCAGTCGCTGTTAGAATCTATAGAAGGCAGGCCTATTTCCACGAATTGGCAGAAGCTATCATTGATTTTCCGGCTAGAATTTTAACAGAGACATCGGCTTCAGATGCTGCTGCTGAGAACGCTAAGTTATTTAAATAAATTTCATTTCGAACCTTTCCTGAGACGGATCAATAAAAACTAGTTTCAAGACCACAGGAAGAAGACCTTTGAGAAAGAACCAATCTGTCCATAAAATCAAAAATACCTTATTTGTCCTTAATTCGTTATCATTGCTTTATTCCTGACTTTTGCTGAAGATGATTCATTCACATGTAGCCGTCTTATTGTATCACTCTCTGATTTAGATGGGTGATGAATTAGAATAGACGTTGAAAAATTTGTCTAATTATGAGATTTCTAAAATATGAATTGATCTAGAGATGGATTACAAAACATTTAATAAACAAAACATCAAACTAATGTAGAAATAATATACACGGTGTAACTTGGAAAATTGCACTAATGAAACGCTAGGAGCGACTGAAGTTTGGATCCATAATTAGGGAATTATATCTAACACTGATAATGGATTATATCAACCAAATGATAAGCTTTTTGCATTCTTATTGTGCATTACAAATTATTGGTTTGATTGATTTCTTTTTTTGTCATTCTACATTTCTGCAGTGTCCTTGTGTAAGTGTCCTTGTGTAATCAGATTTCAAAAAGTGAGCATCTAATGAATTCTATCTGCTTTACATTGAATTAAATTTTAAGAAATTCACCGATTTCATGCAGAGTTTTTGTCACAATCTTTAATGACAAAAATTTCTTTCTCGCGCAAATAACAAATATTTACAACTTTATTTTCAATGTATTTCCAGGATTTCTTGCCACCTGGATGAATTTTCATAACATTTCCTCAACTCCTGATTGGAAATTTGGATTTATGAACTGTTTGGAATGAAGCTACTTATGAAGTTGTCAGACGTCATTGAAGTGGATGAGATGGTTATGGCTAGATATGGATGGAATATTTGTGAATTCTTGTGATTTGCAGTTCCAATGTGAAAGTCTTTTACTCCAAAAAAATAGTGCTTCTACTTATTCGATGTCTTATAAGCTTTCCTGTTATGCGCTATAGATTTCACATTTGACTGACCATTTAAAGCGATTTATGTATTTTATACATGCTTATAGCAAATAGTCAAGAAACGCCTAACTTTTCGGAATAGCTAGGCGGTAATATGATGCAGACAAGAATTCAGAACAAATTTCTAAGCAATCTAGAGGTTGGGTATGTTCGCAACAATAAAAGGATGAGACGCCAAAATAAACTAGCATTAAATTTAAGTCGTGTAAAAGGAGTGTAATTTTGATGTATTTGTACACGTGTAATACACGTGTATTATATGAACACAAAACACGTGTATTACACGTGTCCGATACACGTGTACTGGTTGACTGGGTTATCTTCAAATAGCTAGCATAATCGTAGTTTTCGCGTCCGTTCATGTCTACTTCATCTTGCCGATATGGAAAAAGTCATATGTAACGAAGCAGAGAAAAAGTTGTAAATTGAAGACATGTATGAAGTCGATGGCGAATTCCAAAAGAAAAATATAAGGCGAGACTCCATCAAACTGGATACATTTGACGGAAGATATTAAAGAAGTCATACGAAAGAAAATTGGATTAAACGAAAATTTCAGCCAATTTATTTTCAACTTGAAATACATTAATCAACTTAAGACAGATTGGTAGCTTGGGATCAATATTCAACATGCATTTCAACAGTCTTCGCCTTCTATGATCTCAAATATCCGATTTGGCCCTAGCCATAGAGTAAGTGCGAGTAGGCTATATAGCAGACAGTGTCGACTCAAAAAAAGTATCTGTATACCAACAGTGAAAATTTCTATATCAAAGGATTCAGTTATTCGCGAAGATTACGTTCCTGCAATTCAAAAAATTTTTTGAGTTTTTAAAAAGCTAAATTTTTGCAAATTTTTCCTGTATTTATATACTACTGAGATGAAACCACTCAAAAAGTAGCATGAATCAAGTTGGATATCAAAAGGAATGATGATTAGCTAAGAAGCATCTTAATTAAGCGGAAATTAAGCTGATGATCAAGGAACTTCATTAACTGCATCATAATGCAAGTCTTTAAGGAAAAGCTGAGATCTTATTGGGAGCTTCTTGGCTGAGGTGTCACGTTTTTAATTCAATTTTCAATTTTCAGTGACATGATTTTATGATTCACAAGGCGTCATTTCTTGAATCTGAATATTAATGTACACCCATTTACATCTTTTAAAGTTAATTATACTTATTTTCTTTGATTATGATGCTTTGATCTTTCAATGGCAGGCAGTTTATGATAAGATAGCACTTAATAAAATAATCTTTATAATAACGTTGAGCTTTTTAAATAATTGCAGCCCATCGAATGCTAATTTAACAAACTATATTACCTCTCCAAGGTTCTCATCACATGAAATATTTGTAGATTATTTTTCTTTCTTCTTTATTGCAATCATAATCAGTCAAAATTGTGTACTTTCTCCAGAAGAGCAAAAAATTGCATCTCACATGTGGTACTGTAAGTTCATTGAATGAAATCGAAACAGTATGCACATTGGGAATTTAATAAATGCTGAGTTGCTACTCTATCAAATATACCTCCTCAATGATTTGGCCCTAGCTAGTTTTTTTAGCAACTTTCGGCAGCCAGTGTATATATCCTTACTCCCAAAATACCGGAGCGGAGCACTACACTCGAATACAAATACACTTACTACCGATGAATGGTGAGTTTGAATAATTCCTTGAATTGCAAAAATCCACTAGGGGAGAGAGGGGACAGTTGGGACAATACGATTTTCTGTGGCTTTAGTGATCTTTAAGACATGAAATTAGTGTCAGGAATTTCTCACTGTCATGATGTTCTCTGATTGGTTACTCGATGCGACTCCTTCATTCCAACCAGATGAACTTGACAAACCGTCACAGCTGTGTTGTTTCTTATAATACTGTGACGTTAGTATATACTGTCTACTGTCCCTCAAGCCGTCTTCATGTAAGCAACAGGCGAGTCAACCAAATTACTTATGTTTTGAAAACGCGGCCCATCAAAGGTTGGCCATCCCTGGTCTACATTTATCCAGTGAATGTAAGTAGACGACGGTCTCTGTTCATGATTTTGAATTGCTCAATACTAACTTCATTGAGCACTTGATAGAAAAGTCGGACGCGGACGCGCCGAAATAACCGAGCATGGACGCGATTGAAATATTCATCGAATATTCACCAGAATTCAATGTATTTGACTCACCGAAAGGTCAAATTTTTCAATTCATATTCTCTAAGGTACTTTCTCGAGGATCTGAATTTAGCCATTTTTGCAAACATATTGTGTGATGATGACTTCCACCGCAGCGCGATGACTTTCAATTTGAGTACACCATTTCAAAAGTGAGTCTATGAATCATGTGATCATCATCCATCAGAGTGATGAAAATTCAAATGTTATTTTTGAAAAAAATCTTCCATATTTCATATATGTGTTTGATGTGAGTTCCCAGCAGAGATCAATTTTATCAATCTCTTTTTGTAGTCGAAAGTAATTTCTCAGTACATTCAATCAGCTTGGTTAGCATTCATTTAAGAGAATTTCAGCTTAAATTCCGAAACTTCTCATGAATCTATCAAGATGGATGATTTTAAATTTTTAGCTGCCATTAACAGCACGAAGATGAGTGAGCTCGAGTAGAGAAATCAATCCCAGCATTAGAAAGCTCACTACTGAGCATTTCACCAACGCTGTAGGCAGACCAAAATATTCCGAGGGGGGCCACCGTGACTTCAACGAGTGGGGCCCTTGATTCCTATCTGTATAGTATACGATGGACCTTTGGTTCAACCCGTAAGAAATTGCGAATATTTTCTCTGTTGTATTTTGCTTTTAAAAAATGAAATTAATTTTTTCTTTCTTCCCGTTTTATAGATACTAATTTGTCCATTGTTGCTGTTTTAAAAAAGGTAAATAATAATTGGCAACTATCAATTTCCTTAGGCTACTAAACTGCAAACTGTAGGGCACCATTTAGGCATGAAGCCGAAATTTCGTGCAAGTTAGCGCCCAGTTAGTGCCTCGAGGGCAGTAGGCGCCACTAAGCACTAATAGGCACCAAACCAAATATTTGTTTGTTCAATGAAATCGAAGGAAAAATCAATGGGCACGAACTCAGCAATATGAACTTCGTGCCTACTCATGCCTTGTGTTGGTTAGAATTGATGCCTAAATTTCAAGCCTAATTAAAGCGAAATTTCGTGCCCTAGAGTTTACTGTGTATATGTGATTCACATGATAATATGCTATTCAGTCATATAATTTTCAACCACAGAAGGCTTTCTCAATAACCAGCATTAACTTTCTGTTTCAGTAATTCAACAACGTATTTATAGCTGCAAGATTGTATTACTTGCATGTTTAGTTTACTTAAAAACATTAGCTTATTAGATTATTCAATGGGCAGCAACTGTAGGCCTATAATGCATATGAAACGGTTCAGCGACAACTTAATGATGCGTGAAATTAAAATACGTTGCATGTAGATGTTGGACAGAACATTCAGGTCGAATGTTAAGTTTGTTGATACACTAATCATTATTTTTTAATTTTTCTTGTGGCTAAGATATGTTGATATCTTGTTATGACATTTTTACTTAAGATTTTTTTCAATATTTGCGCTATTTCAATACATAGGTATCGTACTCTCAGGGGCGGGCAGTCATCACCTAAGGGGGCCAGTCCCCCGGTGGCTGCAGGCCCGTTTCACGCCGTAAATTTTATGAATTTCGGAGCACTGCTTTGGAAGTTCAGACGGATGACGAGCACTCCCACCCCACCGGGGGCATCGATGCGCCTAAGAGCTCGCCGTGGAAGCTGTCAAGCAGCATGACAATCAGGTGACCTAATATTTGAAATGTCTTCACATTAGCATGTTAGGTGACAAATCCTGAAGTTATTGCTTTTCTGTAGCGATGAAGAAATGACATCCAATAGACAACCTAGCGCATCTTTAGACGAATCAGACCAGAGACATTCAAGCGACGGATAAGATTTCTCTCTAAAGCTTGAACTGACGAAATCTATTGGAGTTTAGCAAGCGAACGTAAATATATATTCAAACCTGCATCAGTGATAAACCAAAACTGTGTCCTCAACAACTAAGCCGCTTGTCTGTCGCGAGAATAAGATATTCAACAAATATGTTGTACTTCAAAGTTGCTACTACTTTCATTATTTCCACTGTGTTTCTGTCCAGAATATCAGCAACGCTGACTTTCAAAGCAAAATCTGCAAAGCCTGTAGATATCACGAAGGAAGTAAACAAAAATTTCCGATATTTAGTGAATTTGATAGAAAATGATTCGGGTTGGCTAAGGAAGATTTTGCTGCAAATAAAAAAGGAATTAAAACTGAGAAAAACTGATCAACGTATAAAGACTAAATGCGAGTGGTGTCTCATCGAATTACATAGTGAAAAAGGAGGTCAACATATAAAACAGATGGTTGAAATGGATTCGAAAAATGATCTTTCTGACCTCATGATTCGGAATTTACTCAAAATCAGAGTTCGGCGTTCAGTACCTCCTGGAATTGCCTTTCATCCACGTCCTGCGAAGAATTCGATCAGAGAGAAAGCACAATCGGAGATGCTGGAAGTGATTGATGAGGAAGCTGCTCAGGACGATGAAGACGAGGATGATATTTACAATGATTCATCAGACGAACCTCAAATCCTTTATCCTTCCATACCGGTCTCAAAAACTCCCGCATTGAATTCAGGATTGAAAAAGAAGGAAGAACCAGGATCCAAAGGAGTAAACGTCTCTTCTTTAAAACAATTGTCGCCGAAATTTTCATCATTAGAGGTGAGAAAAGTAAATCAAAACAAATCATCATCTGCCGAAAATGATTCATCCGTTATTGGAAAAGACGACAAAGGGCGTGCAATCGTTAAGTGTGATGAAGAGAAAAGCAAAGATTTCTGTCTCAACAATGGTGTCTGTATGAAGGTGAAAATTATCGAATTCGAAACTTGTTGGTGAGTACTGATGCTAATTATAACAATGTAATTAGCAAAATTATACGGAACAACAAATTATAATCATAATAAAAGTTGTAAATTGCAAAGATTAATATAAGAACATAGAGTGCAAGTCGAGGAAGATCAACAGTTTCCAGGTGACTTCGGAGAGTCATCTAAACAATTCTTCTGCCTTTGATTTTCATGAAATGGAATAGATCTTTTAATGGACCTTGTTCCAACACATCCACGGAAAGTGGCAAGATAATAAAAATAATGATGATTATGATTATCTTATTAGTGG
The DNA here is from genome assembly GCA_907163375.1 of Prostheceraeus crozeri. Lineage (NCBI taxonomy): Eukaryota > Metazoa > Platyhelminthes > Polycladida > Euryleptidae > Prostheceraeus > Prostheceraeus crozeri. The sequence goes on along the minus strand of CAJQUW010006584.1, from coordinate 501,785 downwards.
TACTAGTAGTGTTTATTTCTTTGAGGGTGTAAATCAAATATTTCACAGACACAGTAGTTTCCGTCGTGATAAAGACTTGTGGTAAATAAATAACAAGGTTAGTTAGAGTTCTTGAAACGAATCATATAAGGTACGAAAGAGTTGTAACGTACCGAAGTTCTTGAAAAGTCAACATAAAACTGAGAAGTACGAGGAAATTTCTCGGGGATAAGATAATGCAGTATATGGTTCCGATCCCTACTGATGTAATTAAAAAAAGACGAACACTTAATACACGTATGCTGCGGTGACACGCTATGACGTCACTTAAGCATATACAGTTGCCTTCTTCGATGTTCATTATTCTGTGGACTCTCTTGTCTATTAAAGCTAAAGCACTTGTCAGTGAGTTGCTTATGCCGACGAAACACGGACAGGCATATTCCACAATCGATTTAACAAGAGGTATACACTGTGTGCAATTCTCTTGCGTCTTCGAAGGGCTTCAGGCTACGGAGTACGTGAAAACGGGGCGCTGCTTCCTTTTTTATCGATGGTCACTCCGAGGATTTTAATGCAATCTGATGTTTCGATTTCATCTAGAAATGTCAGCTTACCTTGATATGTTCGTCGTTGTGTAGCCATGATTTTTGACTTGCCTTTGTTGATTTTGAGCTTGATTAGATAGCACCAGTTCTCTATGTTCTTCATTTCTTCATGAGCCAGTTGCAATGGGTGTTCAGATTAGAAATACATCATCTGCATATTTGACTATGTGTGAAAGAGATGAAGAGGGCATCAAGTCACCGATAAAAGCGTTGAATAGAAATGGCCCCAGCTTAGTTCCTAATTCATTGACCGCGGCGTTGCCTTCCATCACAAAATATGACTGCTTGTTTAAGAAATCCATCTTCATTGCTATCTCTAGCATCAATTGCAGTTCAAAATAGCAAGAAATGATACAATAGAATATCGCTCCACTAATTCTCACAAATAATCGCAATAAGACAATCAATAAAAACAAGATGGTCAAAAATACATCGTTGCTCAACAGAAGCTTCTAATTCTCTAACAAATCAAGCGCTTCGACTTCATCATGAGTGCATACAATGTCCATTGCATCACTAAACGGAAAACTGTTTCACACAAGCCGCCGTCAAATACTACCTTACCGGCCTTCGCAAAAAAACTGTAATTAAATTGCAAGAAATCATCACCTAAGCGCTGTCATATGACTCGCATTCGTCAAAAAATTATCGAGCGAACATTTGCTTTTTTGAATTGAAAGACGCCGTCCTCGGATAGATTTCGCACAAGAATATGTTCCGAATAGACACCGACGATTTCATCCAAAAAAATACAGTTCCGTATTTCTCCTAATAAACGCCTCGGCGTTTATTTACAATCACCCATTTTTTAGTGCGAGGTTCATTAGAGGGCGCCGCAAAATAGAGGGCGGCATTTACTAAAATGTTCGATTTTCCAAATTGAATAAAAACAATAATTACACATGACCTTTTCGTTAAGTGTTAACAACAGCTGAAAGCTCGCCAAGTATTCTTCCTTCTGCATCACCGATTTATTCAATGCCGACAATCGGTGGAGGTTCCGATGCTGGTTGAAAACAAGGTGGGACTAATTTCTTTGAATTGCCGGCACAGTACTTGCATTTGCCATTTCTTTGCAATGGTCACTTGAAGACGACAATCACACAAAACTTGAACTTGATGAGTCATGGCTAATGAAATGCTCAGTCTAGTGCGGCAGCCAGAACGAGTTTCTGCAGGGAACGAGGCCGAAAGTGAGACTTTCACAGAATGATGCACACCCCATGGCTACTGCGAATCGGCACGTCTGCCGAGTTCTAGTGAGTTCCTCTTCTTGTCAGACAGGATCAAAGAAATACACATGTAAATCCAATGGGACGCAGATTGCAGTTTTTTGCTAAAATGAAATTTTCTGTATTTTCTCTGATTAAGCGAAAAGTACTAAGCCCAGAGTCATAATTTCTGACATGGAATGTCTTGAGGTCATTTCCTTTCATCTTTATGCATCCTTGTCAATAAAGCTAAACACATTTAGATTTGGCGAGCCTCTCAATGTCGGTAAACACAAACATTTTGAGCAACTTTATCCAGTTTCAACCACATTCTCACATACATTGTCGATCAGATGCATGATAAAAGCACATGCACATCATAAGAAATGACCTGAAGACATTCCATGTCAAAAATTATGACTCTGGGCTTAGTACTTTTCGTTTAATCAGAGAAAAACAGAAAATTTCATTTTAGCAAAAAATTGCAATCTGCGTCCCATTGGATCTACATGTGCTTTTTTATCCTGTCTGACAAGAAGAGGAACTCACTAGAACTCGGCAGACGTGCCGATTCGAAGTAGGCATATGATGTACATCATTCTGTGAAAGTCTCACTTTCGGCCTCGTTCCCTGCAGAAACTCGTTCTGACTGCCGGACTAGTCCTCGCCGGTACAGACAACTCTAATAAGTAAGCTAATCTGAATCAAAGTAAGAATCATTAAATTAGACAAATAGAAGACAATTAACCATCGAAATGGCTTGAGTGAGAGCCTTGCGTCTTTTGTCATTATAGAGACTAAAATCAGAGCAATATCATTAAGCATTCTAGTGAGGTTGTAAACTATATCCTTGTTTTTTAAACTAAATGGACGACGTGTGTACTACACAAAGTTAATCTCTCCCAATTTTCTTGATATCAGAGATGCAGCGCTTATTAGAGGGCGGCGTTTATTGGAGAAGATGCAGTATGCTAATTACAAGATTAGAAAAAATTGGAAATCTGAGCACACACATTTAATGGAAAATACGACAAATATCGCATTACCCGCATCCCAATTATAGATCATACATATATCCTAATCATGCATCATTTCCTCTACCTTACCACGCTCCTAGAAAAATTATCTGACTTCAATAGTAGTGTCCATAGATGATGATGCACTTGCTAGATGATGAAAACATGCCCGTGAAACATTCACTAATAATAGTAACCATTATCATAATAAAGCCCCTTCAAGACAAAAGTACAGATAAAAATTAAGAGTAATAATGAAAAAAGCATGAAACTACTATATAACTCGCACCAAATTGCAAAAACTTATTTCTCTCATGTTGTTTTTGCCAGGAAAAATGTAGCATTTATAGATCACCGACTATTTGCAAAGTCAACTGTATCATCGACCAAACAACCAACTGTCAACTTCGATAATCATCGTGCCTTGATTCTTCAGTTTTCCAAAATTACTAACAAACTTCAAACACTTTAAATGTCCACTTTCGAAATTTTTCATAGATTATTGGCTTTGGTAAGGCGGCTATAATTTGTTTCAATTGTGAATTCTTCCTAAAAGCACTTCTTTTTCTGTAACTTTTAAGTGATGAGTTATTAATTAATATATATATTACATATTATATTAATAATATTAATTATTATATATTACAATAATTATTAAATAATTGACAATTTATTCAGATTAATAAAACCATGGTGCATTGCCTCAACAGGCAGTCGACTGTCGTTAGGCGGTTGTAGAATCACCGCTGCATATATTCATCGTGTTTGAAAATCGAAAATCTTTTTCTTACATTCAAAACTGATTTTTGATTTAATGAGCGTAGAAGAGCTTGGTCTCCATGTAACACTGGATAAGGACTATTTGGACTTCGCGTACAACGGTGCGACTTACAGCATCTTATAGCACATGTATATTCATCTGCGCATTATGTATGTATTATGCAGCTAGTATGTGGTCTGAGAATTTCGGCCACATTATTCTCCAAAATATTTGTTGCTGAATTGTTAAATCTTGATGATCTTCTGATCTCTTTCGATTATGTACTGTACCTGTTGGCTAGGAGTCAAGTTGAAACATTCGTGAAGTCAGTGCTAATTACTAATTCTACTACCTAAATAAACAAATAAGCGGTCTTCTAGTGAGTGTTGGTACATTTTTCAAACTGCAGGAGTGTCGGTCTAAATCTCGCATTCCATCCCGCTGAGGCTGATGTCTTAACGGCACTCATAAACCTCTTGTCTAAAAACTATTGTGCATGCTCTTCTGATGATCATTCAAAGTAGCCTATGTCACTGAAAACATGTCTTTATAACTGCTTGTCGTATCGGTGATGTTAATGCCACAAGACATTTTCAATGTTCGCTCACTGAATCAACCTGAGAGACGAACATGATCTAATTCATCATGATCTGCTTGTCTAAAGGAACTATCGGAAATTGATTATTTTAGGTGAGAACCAATTTAGATTTTAATCTTAGAATATCTGTTTCCAGGTGTTCTAAAGGATTCGGAGGCAGACGATGTCAGTTGTACGATGTCATGAAAGCAATCAACATATTTAATGACAATTCTGAAGTGCGGAGCATAAGAAATATAAGCAAGCCAAATCGAAGGTTGGAAATGGAAAGCGCTTTGACAGCAACATCGTAAGTACAGAATAATTTTCTTTTAATTCACATATTGCATTAGAAGATTATTAGTCAGGCAGCCAGAACGTGGTTCTGCAGGGAACGAGGCCGAAAATGAAACTTCCACAGAATGATGCACATCCTATGACTGCTACAAATATGTGCGTCTGCTGAGTTCTACCTGGTTCCTGTTCTTGTCAGACACGGTCAAAGAAAGACATACAAATCCAATGGGAAGCAGATTGTCTTCGGAAAAATTGAGATGTTCTATCTATGTTTATCTAAGCCATTAATTCTTGTATAGAATGTCTTCTAGTAATTTCCTATCAGATGAACATGTTATAATCACACTTCTGATCGATGATGGATGTGAGAATGTGGTTAGATGTGGCTAACAATTTAAACATATTGGCGAATGTGTTGTGATTGCAAACATTACGAGGCTTGTTATATCTAAATATGTATAGCTTCATAGACAACGATGTGTGAGCACGATAAAGAATGACATGAAGAAATGGATTTAATGCGTTTCAGTGAATCAGAAAAACATAAAAAATCTCTTTCAGCTTTTCTCTTTCTCTCTTCAATCTGCCTTTGAATGGATTTACATGTGCTTTTCTTACACATTTCATTCTGTGAAAGTCTCATTTCCGACTCATTCCCTGCAGAAACTTGTAAACGTAAATACTACTCACTTTTTATGACAAATTTTATGAATATTACCTAATTTGTGTTATTTTGACTGTGCATCAAACTACTCGTAGCTTCTATTGCACAAAATCGCTACAAACAGTCGCAAAAGCAATGAATTTCTAACTTTCACTCGGCACCGTCACGAACTCAATCAATGTAGTCTGGAGTTTCCATACAAGCATGTGTTAATACTGAAACTGTAGAGCCTTCGTATCTTGTAATTTCAAGTAAAGAAAGAGAACGGTTATTGCTTCGTTATTGAAATTTTGGAAACCGCCTTTTAAGACTATCTAAAGTGTCGAATTTGAATTAGAATGAGTTATGTAGTACTCGATAATGTGGATACGTGCTATGTTACAGCCCGTTCGATCAGTTAATAACTTTCTGTCTTTTCAAAAGGTACAATGTCAATTTCTGAGGAACTTAGTGTATTGTATCGTTCGTAAACGCAAGAATATGTTAATGATGCATTATTGTTCAGCGATTTACGTTGGTCTCGATGAAACACATTTTTGACAAAAGTTCGCATCTCAGAAATCGATAACAGTTGACAATAAGATACACACACACCAAATAAAAATCTTTTCCCTAAATGATAATCATTGACCAATGTTACTATGTATGTTATTTCACATGATGAGAATGAAGGAGCTGCTGTAAAAATAACTACTCAGGGAATTACTAACTGAAGAATTCGATTTCTCAATTTTCAAGAAATGAATTGACAAAAACTACTAAAGACGAATATATTCAAAGAGTTTAGATAAGTTGGATACAAGAGACAAATACGTTTCCTCAAATCGAATAACAAAAGAATTACACAGGCCTACTGAAACATATTTTCATGTACGATTTGCTTAGCCGCACTTAGCTATACCGTTAGCCAGCACGAAAATAGGCCTACCACATGGGACCATATGAAGGACACATGAATATTTTTGAGATAATTAAAGTCTACTGTGCTCTACAAAACTACTGACTATTCCAAATGAGATTGACGTTAGATTATGAGTTAGATAGTGAATGCTGATTCCCATTGGCCTTGTTTTGCTTAAATACAACTTGGTGACAGAGACTAGGTTTGCAATCTCTGACATACAGAAAAAATGTGCTTCGATTATGAATCCAGGAAAGCAGACATTTTTATGAGTTAATATCAATAGATTCTATCATCTTTGTCTATCAATTTTCAATAGAATTTTTAGCAATAACAGAATGGTACCTAAAGCATCCCATGCTTCCGATATCCGTAGTGATTGACGTCATGATTACGTAAAATATCGAAATTATTTTTTAGCAGCATTGTTATCAAAATAATTAATAAAAAAGCCAGAAGCTGCCTTTTTTCTATTTGATTTCCGATATTTTGGCTTCACAGCCTGTGTCAGGGGTACAAAAAGGAGAGAAAGGCTAGGAAGACATGGAAATATAAAATTCAAAAGGCAATGCATTCAGTTATAGAAATGTCAAAGAAATAGAAAATCCTGAAGCTCTTCACTTTCGTCTCTTGAGTTTAATGCTGGACATAGATTTTCCAAAAATGGCTTCTCGTAGCCTTAAGTTGGCAGTATCTGAATCAGTGGCAAGGATTTTTGTTTCTATTACATTCGTATTACATATTCGTAGATGGCGGTATTCAGACGGGATTCGGGACGAGCGATGTGTTCTTTTATCCTTTGGTGTAGAGGTCTGATCGAGCTGCCTATGTATGCGGAAAACATAGAGTAGGTATATTAGGTAGAGTGGTAACTCCGCATTTATTTAATCCCCAATGTGTATACACTTTCCATTTTATTGAATGAACTCGAGGGGGACATAGTTGTTAATTGTCATCAAATATTAGATATGCAAATTTTTGCAGTTTATTACACATTACCACGGAATTGAGTGATCATGAGAGTAATGTAAAAAATGATGGTATTTTACAGATCCTCCGCGTGTCATGACAGCCTTGGAGAGGTAATGCTTGTTAAATTAGCAACTCGATTACCTGCTATTGCTTTCATCCTGAACCTCAAAAGAAGCGTGATCATGTCATAAACAACCTGCCACTGGCACAGCAAAATAACAGAATCAAAGACAATGATTTCAATTACCTTTGAAAGATGTAAATGGGTCCACATCACTATTCAGATTCAAGAAATCAATCATAAATTTAGTGAATCATAAATTCATGTCGATGAAAATAGAATTAAAAACTTGAAATTTCAGCCAAGAAAGCACAATAGGATCTCGATCTATTCATGAAGACTTCCATTATAATGCGGTTCATGAAATTCCCTTGACAATCGGCTTCACTTCCGCTTAGTTAGAATGCTTGTTAGCAAATGTTCATTCCTTTTGATATCCAACTTGTTTCATACTACTTATAACGGGGAGTCATGTCGATAGCATATAAATTGACAAAAATTTAGCCTTTTCAAAACTGCTCAAATAATTTTTTGGACTACAGGAGCGCAATCTCCGCAAAAAATTGAATCGTTCCATATAAAAATTTTCACTGTAAACAGATACTTTTTTGAGTCGAGAGTCTCAGTCTATGGTTAGAGCAGCGAATCTGATACACTGTGTTTTTTTGTTGCATATTTTGTTGTTGTTGACTGAGCAGTTATTCAACGCGCAAGGAGGAGGTTGAGCATTTTTCCGGATATGGCTCCTAAGGGTTTGTGTCTGATGGGCGATTCGCAAGTTGATCCCTTCGCGGCGAAAGATTTGTTTCAGACGTCTGTCTGTTTGATCTGATAAGAATGGTAGCTTCAGATAAATGTAGTTTTGGCTGTTGTTCTTACGTTTTGAGTGCTCAATAAAGTTTCTTAGATAACGATGGTTTGAAAGTATTCTGTCAAGTTCTTGTTGATGTTTTTGCTGGTTTTTGGGACTACTGCACCTCTCTTGGATTCGGTTTCATTTGTGTTTCACTATTGCCATTCTCGCATACATTGGTAAATGTAAATCATTATGACTATCCGTAATCAACATGTAAATTGTTCAGGTTGAATTCAAAACAATTTATCAAATAGTCTATGTGCATGTGGACTTCTACATGCATTCGTCACACTAGTGCATACAAGCTCATGCAAGTAAAGAATGTTTTCAAGTCAAGAGCGTAGTAAAAGCTCTACAAGTCATTTAAGGTCGTCAATGAAATAATGTTCGAAGTTAGAACTACTAAACAGAGAGATCTTCGGCGTCCAGCGCCTTCCTTGATTGATCTTGCGTGTATAATAGCGTTGCTATAAGATCGACCAACGAAAGAACTGTACGCCGAAGATCTGCTTGTTTATGAGTTTTAACATCATCATCTCCCGTCGTCTGGTCAATTACGTAAGCATAGGATTGCGAACGACTTTAAACACACCACTACATTGCATGACTGATTAAAGTATGCTTTCGGAAATGAAAAATCATAAAAAAAGGGTTCGTGATGAATTAAACATTTTCTGAAGCCTCAGCTTGCAACCACCGAAACAGAGGCTGCGGCCGGACTTAAGCCGGATTTTGTTACACTTTCTCTTAATCGGCTAAAATCGGTTACGAGGTCAAAGGCCTTTGAATAGTCGTGCAGCAACTACAACAGCATCAATTGAACTATCATCTAAACGTGACGTAATGTAGTCATGCAATGAAATCAAAGCACTGCAAGTGGAGGAATTCGGTCGAAACCCAAATTGACAAGGTCTGCAGTTGTCGATAAACCTGGACAACTAAATAATTAACTGGTTACAAAAATTTTACGTGTCCCATCCCTGGTTTGTTGTTCTGATGAAATGTTCCCTGAATCATGAAGTATTTGCACTTCAGAGATTAAGTACATCGGGTGTCTCGTTCAAAGTTCTGCGAGCCTTTGACTGAGAACTGTCAAAAGATCAGAAGGTAAATTGATGCATTATACTCGAACGATCTTTCATTATTGGTTAGACATACTGTTTGAGTCTCGCGTCCTTATGTCAAGATCCAATTAAATAAGAGTACATATTTGAGGGGATTTCTTCCTTAACGAATCCTAATCACAATTTCGAATCGAATCTAATCTCAAATCTTCGCAGGTCTCTACATGTGCTTTATTCACATGACATAGTCTTCCTTTTCTGTGCCAACCGAAATTCAATGCTATTGTTCAGATACAGAGTGCAGGAGAATGCTATTTTCTGATGCACTTAATGTATATGATATGTACTTCAGACCCGCATAGCTGCTCTCCCTATGGATTGTATACTTCGACTGTTAAGTGAAATTCCCTCAGGAGATAAACATTTCAAAAATGCGTAGTAAGAATAACCATTTTATTAAAGTGTCCGAATTTGCATTCCTCGGTGCATTCCTCGATCCCTTCGACTGCCTTATAGGCGTTTTCAGTGAATACATTTCAATGCCCACTCCCCTAAATGAGAAGCGCCGGCAGTGGGTGCTATTTTAGTGAATATGGAATCTATATTCAACATCGCAACGTTGAAACATCAAAATAGAATATCGCATATGAAAACATCGTAAATTTAAAAAAATTGGCCATTAAAAAACAATCATATATTTATTTATCTGTTTAATATCTTCAATAATTAATTCGATGAATCTGACTAGTTAGTCAACTTAAATTCATGTTACGTACAGTAGCCTTAAATTTAAATTGGATTGGACCTGTTTGTTATGCAATATTCAATTTGCAGCTCCATCATTTCATGTAGTCATATGTATATAGTAATCATAGTTGGGCACAATCCGTTAACTTCCGTTAATCCGTTAATTAACGGAAGCTAACTTTTCTTTAACTTTTTAACTTTCTGAAAAAAGTTAACTGTTAGCTTAACTTCCGTTACTCTCATGGAAGTCCGTTAATCCGTTAATTTTTTTAATAAATATGCGGCTGAGAGCTCAGCTCATGATGCCAAGTCAACTATACATGCAGACTTTTGAAGGCTGAGTTAACTTGCTTCACCTTCGTTCATCGTGCACTCTGACAACGCGCAATGTCATGCAGAATTCGCACCGGTATTTGCATGAAGCTATTCTCTTCACAAAATGAGGCAGAGTGTCAGGAGCGCAGTCATACAAGGTCACAAGAATCGATTCTGTTCCCCAATGCGGTCTCATTTCGTCTACGCGCATGCTCCGAAATGCCGAGCAAATTTTGTTAGTGCAGGAAGAATATATCAGCCTTGTGTGTAGCCTTATGTGCAAGTATGTTTTATTCTTTACCTACTGACTAAATGACAAAGAATGATGAATATAAGCTCTGTGGAATAAATCATTAGAATAAACGACTTTACATTTTGCAAGAAACATTGGCCTGAGAACTGCTGTGGGATGATTTAAGTTAAGAATTTTCTTGTCTAAAAGTGAGTTAAGTCTTTTTCGAGAAAAGCTGCATGGATAGCAAAGAAGCAGGCTTATAAGCAGGGATGTAGTGGAGGGGTACCGCGGTATAACGCCGTTATACTTCCTAAGGTCATCAAATTAACGCATATATAAAAAAGAAGAATGAAATGAAGAATAAAATGTTTCCATTATTACTTGGATTCATGTGGAAGTCCTTCAATAATAAAGTAATCGCCGAAAGGGGATGAGAGTGGTTGAAAATTCTGAAAGGGCGATTATGTAGCTCTCGAACAGTCCGTTATGGACAATAATGGCACGAATATGCGTTTTTCAGCTGATACACTAAAAGTCAAAAGACTTGTCACTCTTGCGCATTAGTTAACATTGCATGTGCGACAAGTCTTTTGGCTTTTAGTGTATATACATGTCAAATTTAGCGTTATACTTTCCAAAATTCAGCTGAATTTTTAGCTCTTAGCGTTATACTTCCTAAGGATTTACGACTACACCCCTGCTTATAAGGTTTCACAAGAGGTGCATGGGTCCATAGCTGAAGAAAAACAAAGAAACTAAGAATAGCAGGAAATTTATCCGTGATGACACAATGTTAACTAAAATACGCTTTTAAAAATAACATAAAATTTAACGAATTAACGGTTTAACTTTAACTTCCATTACTTTACTTAAGGGAGCTACACTTTTAAATTAACCGAACAAAGTTAACGGAACTAACATTCTTTTTTAACGATGCCCAACACTGACAGTAATCATCAAAATTTTGATTGAATGATTTTAAAATGTGGTTTATATTATGGTTTCCTATGGATACTGTTGGATGACTTTGAAATTCCTATGGATAATTCTATGTTTTCATAAGATCATAGACTTGCATGTGCATCTTCTTGAACTTTCAATTTACCATGAATGTTCGGATTCATCCTACAGATATCAATGCTCAGACCATGAAAATCTTGGCACTAATTGGATGTCTACTCATCCATAGCATTTCCTAATATACTGTTGAATTTGTCTGTATCTAGTCAATGCAATTAAAAATTTAACATTTTCTATCTTAATTCATTGACATAGATTTAGCAGTGAATGAATTGAAACCAAGGAGATGCAGATATCTATAATTGTACAGGAGGCAGAATGACGCTTTCTGTGGGAGAGCTTCGATATCTAGACCTCATTGATTGAAGCCGTCTAACATTAGATATTTAACATTACTTTTTTAACATCACTTTCAGTCAGCTAAATGTCGCTCGCACACTTCTATGCCAACGATATTCATTTCATGGATTGGTGCACATCTCAGAAAATCTATGGCTTGATTCATTGATATGATCTGCTTTGAATGTAATTTTCATGGTTCACCGCGATGTCTATATTGAACAATGCAATAAATTGAAATAATTTTATTTATATGCCTACTTAGAGGTCAGCAATGATCCAACTGGAGGTCGCGTAAGCGACCGACAGTTTGATCATTGATGACCGAGAAATAGGCATATATAATTACATTGTTCAGGTTATCGATGGTACTATACAGAACTATGCACAGTGTGTGACTATGTATCATGGACGCCTAGATATATGAAGCACCATATTTCATTTCATTTTATTTTATTTGCGTCAATTAAGACAATCTAGCTTATGTGTGCTTCATATATCTAGGCGTTCATGGATGTATCAGAGTTATCGGTAAAATTTTATAGAGGTTCAATTGATAAATCTATGATATTATTATAATTACCTTATAATTGACCGCTTTTTTCATCATTGTTGACCGCTTATTAGCAAATAGTACCATAGATAGTCTGAACAATGTTAATACGATTTCTATACGACATTGAAAATATACGAGCGAAGCGAGTATAATGTTGCGATGCTTTCAAGTATGATTTTTGAAAATAGAACGAGCGAAGCGAGTATAATGTTGCGATGCTTTCAAGTATGATGTTACAATATTTTCATGTACGATATTTTGACTTGCGATGTTTTCAATGACAGGCGTAAATACACGTATGTCTTGATCAATAGAGAAGCATTGGGGACACTACTGCGGATAAGAATGGGTGAACTGAAAATGACTTAGCTTAATTATCTGCTATCGAAAGGACATACATTACATAAAATATATCAATTGTCACGTGAAGTTGTACTCAATAAGTCTTAAGATAATTTTATATTTTATTAATAATTACTACTAAAACCAAAATTTCTTCACTTAAAAAGATTCTCATAGAACCGTTTTTTACCTTAGCGAGTGATAATTTTCTGTATTTTTGTATTCCAGACTCTACACAATAAATGCCTACATTGTTGATTTTGAAGACTGAGTCTGAAACTTTGACAACGTTTTTAATGGACGAACGGCAGCTTCCACAAACGATATTCAGGACATGAAATTCGAAACCGTATCCTCAAAAATGAATCTTGATATTTATAACGCTTGTCAACCTGATGTGGGGAGTTGATCTTTTGTCGTAAATGTACTCCATTGTATGTTCAAATGTCACTTCAACTATTATCTTTAACGTTCCCTGAAACCTTCTTTTGTCACTGAAGACTTTATACAAAACACTGCCAGAAAACGTGATGTTAATCCAAATAATTGAGACTACAGACCATCTTTTTCAATGTAAAAAGCATGAATGGATAAACTAAACAAGTAGAAACAATTCTATTGACATTTCAGTAAAGGATATTTAGCACAAACGGCATAAAATTTCCTTTCGTTCATTGCCTGAAGAAGACAGTCTCAGTGAAATGATAAAGCGAAGAAGCACAAAAAGAAGTCTGACTTTAAAGCTCACCTAGCAGAACAACCTGACACAGTTTGTGAAATAATAGCACCAGAAGTTCATTCTATAGGGTTTTCAACCAAAATTTGATGATTGTGTTTCGTGTGGAGTTAGTTCTCTTACGATGATGAAAATCATCCAAGCAGCCATTTGTAATAGAATATAATGGTTACTAATTTAAATTATTAATGAAAGTAGTTCTAATGAGGACTGATGGCGTTCTCCAATCCGCAAGTGTGCAAAGGCAATGCTACTGTAACCATTGGATTAATCAGTTCTTAAAAGAACTCAATGGAGCTTTCTCGTGGCAACGAATTAAAATTGATCAGCTAGTGTCATAGCAAAACACCTCAAAACAAACGACTCATCATAAATTTGGTTTAGAAGGAAGTTATATTAACAAAACATCGTGATTAAGAAATTTCAATTCAGATTTTGAAGTCAACATCTCATAATGTGGAATTTTGTTGCCATTTATGGTTTATCATCTTTCTTTCAATATCACATTTTCTGGATCTATTTTCTACACGAGTTTTATTTGTATTTTTTTCTTTTACACAAAGAGAAGCATTTATTCAATATATTTAGTTTGAAGATAATATATGTATTATACATTTCTAAACAAAGTGTGTGTATACATCAATGATATTCATAAGTTGGACATATTCCGAAGTATGCGTCGTAGTTAAGTGTGTAAACGTATGTTTCAATGTTTGAGTTTCATCATCAAGGAAAAAGTATATCGTGAAGTACCCATTATAAAAAATGTCGTTGATCAACAATCAATATCGGCGCAAGTTTGAAATATATCAGTCAGTGCTTATGAAGCAGATTAAATATCAAGACAATATAATTGTAAGAAATTAGTATATGAGTATCGTATCCAACTTATCTAAAATATCCTTGCTGGATGCATTAAACACAATGAATGTGCAAAATCTGATTTGCTGTCGTATTTTTAATCTCTCAAAAACATAAATTGCACATGCTTTAGGCTTGATTTTTTTGACTTGGAATATAACTTAGCTTCCTTCAACTTTTGATTCTCAGACGTAAATGATTATATAACATTTCACTTTACGAATGATAGATATAAGTTGGGCAATAGAATATATTGGTCAACTTTAGCAGAAAACAATTAAATTTTCATTTCCTTCGAATTTGCATTTTGTAAATGACGAAATGCTCATCATCACGCGACTAAACTGCGATTATTTTCTATTCGTAGATGATAGAAATATGTTATGAAATAGTTCTGTTGCTTGTTGCCAACGAATATGAAACCAAAGGGGCGCACTCATGCTTCTATACATGAGGCGCATTGAAAACAGTACATCATCGGGTCTAATGTTGTTGTATTTTGGCAATTTATTTGACAATTGACGGCATGAATTCCTTCAAACGTTTTAATATTGTTTTGTATAAATAATTGATCACATTTGGTTATTGGTCATATTAGTTATATTATTTATATTCACTTTATTTTTTGACATCCTTATCAAATGAAAGATATAACCATTGCTTGAAGAATTTCGTCTTTTTCAACGAATTGTTTTTCTTCTGTTCTCGGAGGAAGAAGTAGCAGTGATTTTGCTCCAGCGATGCTCAGAAGACGAGCACTAATTTGATTACCGGTGCTTATAGCTAGAGGTATTCCATCATCGGTGAATCAATCCAAAACACATCGATGATATTCAGGCCTGGGATCTAGTTTGATTCTTGAGCTGTTCAGCCGAACTTTGATGATCGTCGACTTTGGATTGCTACTTCCTTGCATACCTCGTTTGACAGGAGCAACAAACAAATGACAAGTCACAATAGCAGACACAGGATTACCCGGAAGTCCATAGAACATAACGGTTCTATCACCTTTGTTGACAGTGGCGAAAGTTGTCGGCTTTCTGAAAAATGGAGACATGAATGGTTGTTGTTTTCAAATATCAATATACTTAACATCAATATATAATAGCATAATAATTAACATAAATTTCTAAAATTGAAAAGCAAGCTGATATGTTGTTAAGAATATTTGCAAAAACTCGTTCTCTTCTCGCCAATTGGAGAAACTGTATGCTACTGGATACGACGCAGCGACTTCAGAGTTACCATAAAAGACCATAAAAAGCCAGTAGATGGAAGAGTACCTGTCAGGCCTTTTGCCTCATGTACCAACAATCCAACTGAGAAAGTGGATTGGTTTTTATCAAAATTCTCATCGCAATTTCTAAGCTTTGACCCATCCCATCTAAATAATGCAGAAGAATTGATTGCCAACTTAAAAAGGATCGATTTCGTAGATGAATCAGAAATTATCATTTCCCTGGACGTCATTAACCTTTACACAAGCATACCCCTTGCGGACGGTATTGCACGTGTCATGGAGTTTGTAACCGAACATTGGAATCAAATCGACAGCTACGACTTAAACATAGACAATGTTAAAAGCATGCTCACTTTTGTCTGCTATATCTATGAAATCCAATTTCATACCAAAAATCTCATTCAAATTAACGGCTAACCTATGGGCTCACATTTCAGCCCACCATTTGCCGTCATCTATTATGTACATGCACAACATTGAAACTGCTGTGCTAAGTATTATTGATAGAAGATATAACATGAAACCTCAGCTGTACAACCGATATATTGACGATATAAAGTCATATAATCATTCGTACGCTAAAGAGTGATCACAATGTTTTTCAAAACTTGCTGGAAGTCTTCAATGAAGTTAATGAAAATATCCAATTTACTATGGAAATACACAATTTCAGTAGTCTGAATTTATTGGATACCACTATGTACATAGGAAATGACCACATTAGATGTAAATGGCACGAACTAGTCTAGATAATGAAAAAAATGAGTGATGAAGAAAAAAGATGAAAACTGTGAAATTCTTCACATACAAACTAGGTCTGAGTGGGAACTGGAAGGCAGCATCACCTGTCAGGGTGGGTTTAGGACGAGTTTGAATTCCGGTTTTAAAGAACGAAGAAGGAAAAATTAAAATTTTTGTACTGGAGGATCCTCGGTTGCTATCCATCAAATAGCGGAGAACCTCTGATAAACTAATGGAATTTCCCTTAGATAGTAATTCGGTAGAAGTTTTGCTGAATACAAGTATACAGTGATGAACAATTAATTCCATAGAGTAGTTATATTAGGTAGAGTGGCAACTTCGCATTTATTAAATCCCCAATGTGTATACACTTTCGATTTTATTGAATGAACTCAAGGGAGATACAGGTGGTGCATTGTCACCAAATGTGAGATATGCAAATCTTTGCAGTTTTGCAGAAATTACAACGGGATTGACTGATCATGATTGTAATGCAGAAGGAATTATGGTATTTCACAGATTCTCATGACAGCCTTGGAGATTTAGCGTTTGCTAAATTAGCAATTCAATGGGTTCCTATTACTTTCATGCTCAAGAGTATTTTCTTAAGCGTGATCACATCACATGCAACCTGCCACTGGCACAGCAAAATCACATAATCGAAGATAATGATTTCAATTAACTTTGAAAGATGTAAATGAGTCCACATCACTATTTTAGATTCAAGAAATGAAACATGAATTTAGTGAATCGCAAAATCATACCGGAGAAAATTGAATTAAAAACTTGAAATTTCAGCCAAGAAAGCACGAAAAATATCGCGACTTTTTCATGAAGACTTCCATTACAATATGGATCATGAAATTTCCTTGATCATCAGCTTTATTTCCGCTTTGTTAGGATGCTTATTAGCAAATATTCATTCCTTTTGATATCCAACTTGTTGCATACTACATATAAAGTGGACGTCATCTCGGTAGTATAAAAATTGTCAAATTTTGACTTTTTCAAAAATGCTCAAATAATTTTTGGACCCCAGAAACGTAATCTCCGCAAGAAACTGAATCTTTTCATATAAAAATTTTCACTGCATACAAATACCTTTTTGAGTCGACACTCTACCTATATATCCCTACCCTATGATTAATTCAATCTTTGTGAGAATCCTTGTCAGATCTATTCTAAAAATAGAGAAATTCTATTTCAGCCAAAATTTATTGAAAGAATAAAAGGGAAAGAATTTCACCCGATGTTTCTGCCGACGCCGCCTTTTCAAGGATGGTAGTCCAGAGAATGAGATCCAATTCTTTTGTTTCAATTTTTCAGCAAATGTTTGAGTGAGATACAAGGAAGCTGTTTTTCGATCCTCAACTGGGTAAAATGATAAGCAACCTCCCGTTTACCGCCATGAATTAATAATTGTCGCACAGTAACGGTGTAAGAAGTCACATCCCAGCGTGTTCTGATTCACTTGCACCCACAGCTGTGAGACTGCCAAGTATGAAAAATGCAACTTCTTTGCAAGTGTGATGCTGCCAAAGAATTAGATTGTTTAACCGCATCACTTTGCTAGAAGTGCAAACTGATTAAAAACGATGGCACATGCAAGAACTTGCTAAGTGGGCAAAAAGAATTTTTTAATTCCCTGTAGAGATAGGAAAAATGGTTGTGCGTCGCTTTTCCGGATTGCTGTGAATTCCTTCAAAATGTTCCGATCGCCACGATTCCTTCAGATCCATTGCGCAGAAGTTTTCTCGATAATGTTGGTCCCTTCGATCATTATTAAAAAAGTTAGCAGGCGCACGAAAAAATGTTCACAAACTTGTCTATCGATATTGACATCGACTGCGTCTCTTTGCTGTGTGATTCGGTTGATAACAGTCACTGAAACTTCGCCCAATTTGGCGTGTTTAATGCTGAACTGGCTGCTCATTGTTCGATTGTTGTGGTATTATGTCAGCAGATTGTGCCATTTCATAGACATTACATGTTCCAATGTTTCCTTTCTAGTCAAATAGAAGAAGAGACGACCTGTCTAATTCTGCAGATGCTGCAAATTGAACCGATTTCTATGTACTTGCAGGAACTAAACCTTAACAATTCAAGAATTAGATCCAAAAATGAATGAGTTTCAAACATAGAAGTCTTTTAAATTTGTTTCCTGATACATAACGGTAAGATGAACATTCAAGGATGATATCCCAGCAGAAAAGTTCTTGGATTGCTATGTCTAAACAGAAAACATTTAAAGGCGAGCTCCAGTTGATCATTTTGTGTCACAGAAGTACATTCTTTACATCATAGCAATAGCAAGTGAAAGTTAATCATGAAGAAAGCTACAAAAAAATTGAAAACACTACAGAGATAGAGAACATTCGGGAAAGCTGACAAAGAATGCTTCTTACCTTAGTTGCAGATTTCTGTCTAAATCTAACAATCTTAGGGAGAAATTGAGCGTTGAGTCTAGGACAAAACGACAAACCAATTAGCCTGTCGACAGTTTAGAAACGGTTTCAGAAATTTTTGGTCACCAGGTCCGATATCTAGGTAAGTAAGTAGGTAAGGCGTTTATTGAGAAAATGAAAATCACAAATTATATCATTTATACAGTCATGCAAAAACTCAGGCAAAAACGTGAACGGCCTGAACAACCACGAATGGAAACCCTCTGATATCTATCCTTCAGATATGAGGTCAACCAAAGTAGAAAGCCACTTTCAAATTCTTTCTGCTTAAGAAGATTGACGAGACGATTATGGAGTACTTTATCAAACGCCTTCGAAAAATCAAGGCAAGTGAGGCGCACGTAGAGATTATTTTTGTCCTCCATGAAAGATGTCACACTGTTGTGTATTTCTAGAAGTGAGCCTGTCTTTCAGCCATTCGGTCGGAAAGCATGCTGGGATATTCCAAAAACTTGAATAAAAATGTCGCGCATTTTGGAGAGAATGAGCCTTTCAAACACTTTCGAAATAATAGGCAGCAAAGATATTTGTCGATAATCACTCACAGAGGGATTGCTCTTCTTAGGGATAGGACAAATTAGTGCATTTTTCCAGAAATCAGGAAATGAACGAGTCCTCACAGATGTCTGGTAAATGTCAGCCAAGGGTTCACAGATGATGTCAGCACTTTCCGATAAGACCCTAGCGTCAATTCCATCATATCCCTTTGACTGCTTGTGATTCAGCTTCTTTAGAGCACGATAAACATCCATTGCATCAATTGGAACTTCCCATAACTCATCACATATTTCACACAAATCATCATCGACATACTCATTGAAACATAACTGAAAGCAATTTGTTATCTTACTCAGAAGTTGGGTTATATCATCATGACTTCCACCTGTGTCAATAGAGTGTTTGATCTTACCCTGCAACTCTCTGACAACATTCCACAAATTCCCACCATTTTTCACCACTCTATCACACCATGTCTTCTTTGCTTTAAACACCTCAGCTTTTACTTTTTCCTTTAGGTGATTGTACACCGGCCAATTCTTGGAGCGATAGGCAAACCGGCGGTCGTCAATCATCTTTTTCAGAAGCGGTGTAATCCATGGCTTATCAGATTTTGTTATAACAACCTCTTGGGATAGAATGTGACATAATGTACCAAAGAACAATTCATAGAACGAAGTACATTTATCATTTACAGATTCAGAGTTATAAACTCGTTCAAAATTAGACGATGACAACGTCCTCAAGAAATCTTCAATAAAAGATCTACGATAGTCAAATACTGTTTTTCTTTCAATTACATTGTAGTTAGAAACAGATGACGACCTGAGAAAAACACAATCATGATCAGATGTTGACAAAGGGAGGCCTATTTCCGCATCATCAATGTATGAGTCCAATAAATCTTCTGACACCCATATCTGGTCTAGGAAAGCAGTGCCACGGGTCGCAGTTGTGACTTTATTGACGAAGGCAAAGTTTATATGAAACCATCTTGTACAAAAATCATTAAAATCACCACAAAAGATGATTTTAGCTGAAGGAAAATTATCAAGAAAGCAATCCACTAAGTGCGTAATACTTTCAAATAGAGAGTTATGAACACTAAGTGACAAACTTGGAGGTATATAAATGCAGCAAATAATAATATTCAAATCTGACAGTCTTACAGAAATACTTTCAATACCTTCAAAAAATAGTTGCTGGATTCTGGCCGGTTTCAACTTATCACGTACATAGATGCAAACACCACCGCCAAGCCGCCTCTCTCTGTCGGAAAGAAAAATGAGATAATTAGTCCAATTTAATACATTGTCAGGGACTTCTTCACTCAATCATGTTTCTGTTATTGCAACAACGTCAGGAAGAAGGTTCAAAACTAGAAGTTGTAATTCATCGATTTTGTTACACAACGAGTGGGCATTTGACAACAAGATGGATGGGACACTTTTTGAGATTAAAATTGACTTTGAAAATTTGAAATCGATTCCCGCAGACAAACCTCCCCCTTGTAGATGACAGCATCTTTCCCTTCATTTCTTTGCCTTTGGAGTTCTAATTTGAGGGCATGATGTTTGGTTTGTTGATGTTTGGTCATGTCTGTCCCAACATACACTTTCTTGAATTCGTTTGATAATCTTAGATTCTTAGCTTTCCGTAGAATATCCCTCCTCACTGCACTATCACAGATCTTGACTCTCAGAGGTCGAATTTTACCAGAAATAACCTTTCAACACGACGATATTCTACTGATGGCTCAACATGGACTTCCAATACGTCCAACATCTTTCGCAGGTTTCGTAAATCTCCATCTCTCCGCTCCGATAAAGATACTTCAGACACTTCAGGCAAGCCAAAAATCATCAAATTGTCGCGACGAAGCTCACGTTCTTCAAATTCCGAAAGGATGTCTTTAGCAAGAGAAACGGTCGATGTAGCACAATAACGTCTCAACTCATCTACGTTTTTCTTCAAAATATTAATTTCAGTTTAGTTCTTATCCTGAGTCTCTGTCATCGTCGTCAATGTTTGCTCAATACCGACTATGCGAGAATCAAGCGAAAGCAAGTGCGTTTTTAATTGATCAAACTCCTGTCTTAATGATTGCAAGCTATCTAGAACACCCTTGGCTGATTCGTCAATAATAGTTTTAGTATTAGCCAAAGACAAAACTTATTGAGAGCTCAACGGAGATCCAGTGCCATGACCATCTGATTTCAGAGAGCTTGACCGCGTTTGACGACTGGGGAGAGAGAGACATAGCAAAATTATCGGTTTAGGCAACGGATTCGATCCTGGGTACGTGAAGACCACGCGCAGACCGTTTAACCGATACACCACCACAGAATGTACATTAATATACAATTCAGCAAATGCAATTCCTGAATTGCGTCAGAGCCGTGCAAGCGTAGGACGAGATCTAGTGACGTCACAGTTTCCACCACGACAACCAAGACACGAAGAGAATCATAGAAATTGACAACAATAACACCTCTAGAATGGAAGTTAATCTTCATGCAATACACAATAGTGGCACATAAATCGCACGCATTTTCACTTAGATACACCTGTCAACGTCTTGTTCATTGGGCTAGAATCAGTCAAATGTGTAAATCTAAGCTCTTAATTGGTCATTCATGCCCCAACTTAGTTCCCCCGGATGTGCCGCGACCTTGAGTCAATTTCCATTCTAGTCAACTTCAGATAAACAGTTTATTTCTATGAAGAGAATAGCTCACCGGTCACGTAGTCACAAAAAATGTAATTGAACGACTTTACGAAGTACCGTAAACTGGGGTAATTCGGAACGGGTTTTCAGATATTTAATTATTTTTCGCAGCAACTAAAGCTTATTTTTATTTCTCGCTCTACATGAACCGGAAACTTATCTTTCTTGATTAGAATGCATTTTCAAAATTTAAATAATATGAATATTAGATCAATAAAATCACCTAGACTAAAGACTAATGATTTTCAAAACTATTAGGGTAATTCGGAACATTGATTTATTTTCGATTTAAAATAAACTGCATGTACTCAAACATGAAAACGAAGATAATTTATCACTCACACTTCATACAGATATAGTATGGGTCTTGACTACAATTATTGCATGAACCACAGTACCAGTGATGGCATGCAATACAGCGAATCCAATCAGGACCCTGGTACTGACTGAACCAAGAATTGCATCCATTGCATAGGTCATCTTCCTCATCGGATGATGGTACATCTCTCTCTCTCTCTCTTGGTAAGTTGGACGCTGCTGCAGACGTAGATGGTCGATCTGAATACTGAATTGCTCGACCTGGAACGACCTTTGCTCCTCGACCAGACTTTCGAGTACCGGCACCAACATTTCTGTTCTCCTGCAGAATGCCAATAAGGACAGAATCTAATTTTCGGCCTATTTCATCTGAGGCTTTCATTCCAGGTAAACGCTTGATGGGCTCATCCGGATTTCGAGGGACAAGACCACATGCTCGAAAACCAGATCTCAGATTGTCACCACCATGAATTTAAACCTTTTGCCAAAGCTGACTTAACAAGACTAGAAAGACAGTCTTTTCTATTACACCTTTCTGTCTTGTTTCTTTTCGATAATTGTCCAAGATCTCTCTCCATAACATTTTGAATGATCTGACAACAGTCACATCAAGTGGCTGCATCAGATGTGTTGAATTTGGAGGAAAGGTGGCGAAATAAATATTGTTCTATCTGGCTAGTTGAATCACTTCAGGGCAGAAGTGACTGCCCAGATTGTCGCCGAGCAAGAGTTTCGGACTATTCGTGGTGCTTACGCTCGGGAGAAATAGTTTTTTGAACCACATCAGGAAAGTGTCCATTTCAAACCATCCGGACCGGGTTGAAGAATATTGCGCACCGGTAGGCCCACCTTGAGCCCAACCTTCGTGCATGTTTTGAGCTTTGTAACACACAAGTGGCGGAAGAAGATCTCCAGCTGCATTGCCACACACCATGATGGATACATTAGATTTAGAATGTTCGCGTAGCAGTTCGACTCTTCTTGTTCCGCGCCTCACGAGCACTTTCTTATTTCCAGGATCGTCACTCAACGCTGTTCCGTCGTAGTTATAAAGTTCTGCGGCAATATTTCACCAGCTTTGTCCAGCTCAGAAAAGAATGCGTCTATGTCACATTTTACGATTGCAGCACGTGATCGTTTAATATTTCTAGCAACTCGACCCACCATGTCATTCCGTTGCATGAATCCGCGAATGAAGTCATATCCAGAATAATTGTCATTGAAATAAGACACTGATCTCCCTATCGAGTCAAGATATCTTTTGATGAGGATTTGCACATCAGTCACACTAAATCCAACACCCCAATCAGCCATTTGTTGTAGAGTGTCAGCAATAACAGCCGTAATTTAAATTTTCAAATCTGAGTTAATTCTCTCGCGATCGCATTAATTCGCTATGCATAGATATCTTAAGAACAACAATTGAGAGAGTATCATAGCCATCACAGCATCCTGAAATACTTGAAAGTTGATTTAATTAGCAAAATCTGCAGAAACATATTAACGTTCCGAATTACCCCAGTTTGGTAATTCCACAGAAAAACGTGAAAGTAATGACCACAGAGGAATTCAAGAAGACATGAGCTTTCTAATGATGTAAAAAATTTGAAGATGGCGCCACTGGAAAGCACTATAACAGCAATATATTCCGATACGAATCACAATGCGCAAGAGCGACGACCGTCCTCGATGACAGACAAATGCTTCATACAACTCATATATCGAGGAAATTAAGTCAGTTCGGTTACACCGCTCGTGGTGCAACCTTTAAATGAACGTCCAGGTGAAAAAAACTGTCGGGATCGGTCGGTCCATTGTCGGGAAGCCGGCTTCCCGACAACTGACCGACAGATCCCGACAGTTTTTTTCACCGGGGTGGACGCTTGATTTCAAATTCATGTTGCTGTCCTCGACTACGCGCGTACCTCCCTGACTTATTTCATCAGTGATATTTGCTGTCAACTATTGAGGGATCCTATGGATTGTAATAACCCGCTTAACTATAACTTTCTGTGTAGTCATTCCGTACAGGAGACCTCTCATGGCCAATGAAGCTCTGAAGTTGGTGTTATGATGAAATAAAAGCATGCAACGAAGGCACTAAATGGAAGATACCTCCCTGACCGACCTGAAAACCCAGGCAGTCTTCCAGCTGTTTGGAATAAATTAGCTCGACTAACTCGGCAGAAAGGTGCCAACTGCAATACTTCGCGGTGGTCAGGAAGCAACTCACGTCCAATAACATGCGAAGAAAAAGTGTTGCAAGTAAATATATATCCATTATCTAATACACATACACTGTAAACTCTAGGGCACGAAATCTAGGCATCAACGACACAAGGCAACACGAGTTCGTACACATTGATTTTTTCCTCGATTTCATTGGATAAACAAGTATTTGGCTTGGTGCCTAATAGTGCCCAGTGGCGCCTACTGTTGCCTCGAGGCACTAGAAAGGCACTGACTGGCACGAAATAGTCCTCAGAAGGATTCATTGCATCCTTCACTAGGGCAGAGCAACAAGTTAATGTAAAAGTTCACTTGACAATTAACAATTAACTTATACTTGCGCTTGATATACTGAATATAGGCTACAGAGATACGGGCTGATATCGACTGTCTCGTTTCGGGTCCTTTAATATCTTGGACGATCGGCAGCCTATGGACCCACGCCCATCAATAAAAAACTTAAAAATGTAGCACTGATACGAAACAACTTAACAGAGGCTTTTACACAAAACTGATATCAAATTGCATCTATTTGATAATTGTCTAGATCGAACCATGACATGCCACGCTCAATTACGCGTAATTACACATGACCCTAAACCATAGAAGTGGATAATAGTACAATAGAATGGAAGTTTGATATCTTGCCTATGATGGCACATGGAAAAATCTATGGTTTGTAGATCTGCTTCGATCTACTCGTAAAACATCGTATCATAGTCAAGCTATTTGCCAAGTTGGTTGTGGAAGTTGTTGACAGCAAATTGCAGGATTTTCATGAAGAGAACTTTAAGTGGGGTTGCTGCATTCTTTCATGTGAATTAGCGTACTACCAGAATTTCATGGATTAATATGCTGTGTCTATTTGTGGCAGTCATTGACAACTATTTTTCAATACTGGAATGCGAATCAAAAATTGGTTCAATGTCATAATCGAATGTGGTCGGTGCATTGGTTGTAAGAATATCTCAAGAATTCAAAGATAAAAATTCTAATTATTGGATAATTTCTTCTTCTAGCGGTTAAGAAACCTAGCACTTTCTGGAATAAACACATTGAAAGCTTTTTTACCGACAGTCACTTCTCAGATAAACGAAATTTCGCTGGATCCTTTCAATTAATCAGTAAATAGCTTATGTGATATAGTGTGATGATATTTTGGAAGCTCTTATTCGAAAGCATGCAAAGGTTTTGAAAATTGTTCAAATATATTGAACAGGGGAACCCTTTTAAGTAAAATGAATACTCTGAGATTTCTTGGCCTCTGATTTCAAGCTGGAGCAATGTATGTTCTGTAAATCGACATTACAAGTTGCATATGTGTCTGCGATTATACTCTTGATTGATTATAGGAGCGATATTTCAAAATGATGAGCGCACAGAAGGTTTTAGAGGATTTCCTTCTTTGTCATCCTATTTTGTATTGCAGTATTTTGTAAATTCACTATTGCTTTTGTGTACATGCTCTTTGGACATGGGGCAACAGCCCAGATCACAAATTGGCTTGATAAATATAAATGCCAATCAGAAAACATGGAAACCAGCTCGTACAATTTTCTTTTTGCCCCAACTAAGTTCCCTCAGCGTGTGCCATAATTTTCATGCAATTTCCATTCTGGGACTTTCTATGGTATTATTAATTTCTATGCCCTAAACATCCGTGGCTATGCGTGACATTGCCGCAGCATCTGTCATGAGCACATCATGTGTTTGCAATGAACTTTCATTACAACATAAGTCACGGGAATCTTGTGATAGCCACTTACAAGGTTTGTGGCACATTGGCACGAGGCGTGGGCTTGCAACCTTTGGCCGAGCCTTCAATAATTCACATATCTTACGTCAAGGATATCAATAGATAATGAATGAGAAACTAATTATGTCATACCGATCCACTGAAGTCACAGCATGTCAGCACCGACCAAGGCCCCTATTGGCAGGCAGTGATTGCAATGATTCATTATTGTTTGTAATAACGAGTTTGCCACGTTAGTCTAAGGTTGATTCCTAAGTTTCCATTCGTAATTTACATGCATCAAATGAATAATCAAAACACCATGCGTTTCACCAAAAAATCGTTTCTTCTATTTTTGCAATCAAGTAGAAGATTTCAATAAGTTAATTTAGAAATGTCGATAGATTGAAAAATCAAATATTCATTTAGACTGAAGACAAAAAGGATTTCAGAAAAATCGGGAAAATTAAGAAACATTCATCCTATAAAATGCATTTTCAGTGATTTGATCTGACAGCACCACCACGCTCGAGTTTGGCGCGAAAGGAAATTAGTAAGTAGGCGAGTCGCTTGCGCACATTCTCTGGAAACTGACTCATTATAAGACCTTGAATATCATGTGACAATGTGCCATGCGTGCGATCCTCTACACCAACCATTCTCAATGTTGATCGAACATAGTTAGTAGCAGATGGCGCCATGATCCGGGGAGGACGAAACTTTCCTATAAATTTTGTAAGTACATAAAATGGCAAGACAGTATGAACTTTGACATGTGTTTTTCTGAATTCCATCAACAGACCACGAGAAAAGAAATCAAGGAATGCTTTTGCAGATGCATACATACAACCTAAAAGCAATGGATAAACTCCAGCTGCAGATGCTATATTGATGATGAGTCCGTGATCGCTGCTCACCATACCTCCCTCTTTAAGTGCACAGCGGGTGCTCATGACTGCAGATGTCATATTGCAGTGAGCAAAATCGATGTAGAAGTTAGCATCTGCAGGATATTCCCAAAGTGGACAAGGATATGATTGAGTCATGCCTACGTTGTTTACAAGGATAGCAATCTTCATCAACTTGAATTCTGCACGTAGTCTGTCGTAAATGTCCGTCTGCAAAGAAATAATATAAATATGACGAGTCAATATCACCAAGAAATAATCAAGAACATTATAGTATCTCAACAGACGATTTGCAACAACTAATAAGATACAAACAGGGGAAGTAAGCTTTCTTCGATGCAAAATAACGCAGTGTTCGTACTGGCCGATTTCGCATTTTTCGCGCCCCCAACTAATTGGTCTAAGATACATGTATGCACGAGCCCAAGGTCAATACATACATTTTTCAAACATATATGGAATTCATATAGGCATATTTACGGGTCAATTTCATAGGTCTATGACGATTTACAGCATTTATTAGATACCTTTGATGGAGTAGATGAAAGCATAATTGATTAATGGATGGCCCTGCATGGAGCAGACAACCATATGATATTAATGAGACCATATACGAACATATAAGTACGTTATAATGTATTCATTCTAATTCGGTACTATAATATTTCCGCAACGTTGAATCAAATGAGCCTAAGGAACCCCGAAAATGCCTTTTCCAGTTCCAATTGGCTAGGATTTGGTTGTGGGGCCTTAGAAAAATGCCTGAAATCACTACAACCAAATCTGGGCCAAATGGAACCGAACCAAAGACTAAAATTGGGGTGTTAGGGCCTGTCATACCTGACATTTTCTCGGTGTAGTCAACGTCTTCGTTAAAATAACGTCGCTACACTTTCCATCTGGTACTGAAATGCAACATAATAAGTTTCATTAATACACCGTAGGAGTTTATGCCCTATTTTCCATGTGATTTAAATGAAGAAAAGATCAGAAATGAAAGTACACATGTAAGTAGTTTCATTCAATCAGGTACATGATGATCGAGCTGTGTTGAATCAAAATGCTGTCTAAAAGCGCTAGGCACTGATAAAGAAAATATCACTTCAATTTCTTGGGAGAAATAACTTTCAGTTCTTCATGTGCTTTTCGCTTCAAAGTACTAGTCATGAGCTTCTCAGCTACTGCTCGTTTCTTTTCTTCCATCTTCTCCTTCTCATCAAGCAGAGCTTTAAGGTGGTCCTCCTCTTCCTTTAATGACCGTAATGCCTCCTCCTGCATTTTCACGAGGCTTTCTTTCCGTTTCATGATATCGCTGATTCGCTTTTCGTTGTTTTTGAGACCGGACTCTAACTCATTCAGCTTTGAATCATTTTTCTTCTGATTTTCGAAAGTTTTTAATATATCCTTCTCTGCTGCCTTCTTCTTCCTTACTGCCTCTTCCTCCATCTCGCTCTTCAAACGCAGCTCATATGCTTGTTTGGCTTTGGCAACTTTCTCCAAAAGTGCCTGTGTCACTTCGAAGTCTCGCGATGAGATATTATTCGATGCCATGGCGCTCTTAATAACGACGATCGCATTTATTGTAGTCGCGGACAGGTTACTCCGTTTCTTTGTCACTAGATCAGGCAGCAAACTGAACACCCTCTCCACTTCTGCGTTTCCGTGGGGTAATGTCATCGTGACTCGAGCCAGACGACTCAGAGTTGGCATCTTTGAGGACATTTTCTGCCAGTATTCTCCAATGTCCATTGGCTTCTCTGTTGTACCTTGGAGGAGTCGAGCTTCAACTTCAAGAGTAGAAATCTCGTTTTGAGGAACAATTTGGGGAAAGCACTTCGCAAGAGTCTCCGCCCAGTTCTCCAGATCAGCATCGTTCGAATGATGTGGGGAAAGAAATTGGCACGATTGAAGCACATCATTTTCAAACGGTAAGTACTTGAGGAGCTTTTCAGTTCCCCTCCTGAAGAATCGCTTCACCCTTTCAAAAAT
Source organism: Prostheceraeus crozeri (assembly GCA_907163375.1). Lineage (NCBI taxonomy): Eukaryota > Metazoa > Platyhelminthes > Polycladida > Euryleptidae > Prostheceraeus > Prostheceraeus crozeri. Next base: position 472,817 of record CAJQUW010006584.1, on the reverse strand, counting down.
GTAACACTGATCGTCGGCCGATAAATCGGCAAAAATCCGCCGGGCTTGTTCGCCATATGATACATGGTATGGACCGAGCCAAATGGAGCTGTCACTGATGTCGATCTTCCAAAGGGGCGTTGGGAGAGATTCCGTTTTTAGGAATCGTAGCAACCATAGTTTGAAGAGATGCAGCAGATGCTCATGCAGCTCAAAACCCCTGCATCCTTCCTGAAAGGGAATAAGCAAAGCATTAACATACTAGTAAAATTCAGTGTAAACCAGAACAGTTAACGCCTTACTTGTTGAAATAAAAGTTCGAACTTTTTTAAAGGTCCAAGCACATCCACTAGGAATTCAAGGTAGAATCGTGTCTTCTGGTCGTTCAGTTTCTCCTTGATCTTGTCAAATCGAAGACCGTTTGATTTCTGACTGTTGAAGAATTGGGTAAGTGCGGTGTACAAGTCCAAAATTCTCTGAACAACCGGGACGATCTGAAGCCATCTGCCAAAAAGAAAATATAAGTGGCATTGATTTTGACTGTAGTATATGATGATTCGTTTGATCAAATGTGACGTTTCATGATGTTTTTGTTTGAATTATTTCTTGTTTGAATTATTCTTGTTTGAAATATTTTATGAATTTTGAAATTATTCCATGTTTTAAGAGCCAGTGTTCATTATCTGAAAATCACGGTAAAGCAACTACGCTACAAATTGTTTAAACATTATGTTCTATTAAGGAGCAATAGGGGTTTTTAACGGTAAAATATAAGTACCATATAAGTAACGGTAAATATAAAACTACCAAGTCAGCGAGCCACAAGAGTTATGGCAGGATAGCCGTCGCCTTGATAGACACTTGCCTTCATAGTCTGTGAATGTACTTATTATTTTTATTAATGAACAATACCCTATCAATTATTTCAATAATGTATAGCGATATGAATTTACTAGGCATTCTTATCCGTTGCAATTTTCAATTCCTGATCCCAAACTACTAGGTATAGGCCTATGTATATACCAAGTAGCCTATACCAAGTACATGATCATAAAGCAAATAACAAAACAATGAGTTCGAAACTAATTACTTTATTATATATAAATAGGAATTCAATAACAATCAGGGATTTTCAAAAGTATTGACATGCTGTTATTCAGCATAAGTTTCAATTTATTGTTCATTGTATCACAATGAACAACCGGCCTGGGGAATAACACAAGACCGATATTAAGGACATGATCAGGATCATTCAGTTGTCTTCGGAAATCAAGAAATAAAAAACGTACCGGACATGGTTCTCTTTGAAGGACAGTCGAAAAAGGAAAGGCAGGATCGAAATTCGACGAGCTTTTAGTCGTCGTAAGCCAGAAACGCTTTGATGATCATATCTCTTTCTATTCCGAGTTGACCAACATATTACGTCCGTAGAATACGCAGTGATGATTACGGTATGTCGTAGTAGGTTTACACACTATTCCTATTTGTTGTGTTATGTCAGGAAGGCATTTTCTGGAATAAGAAGGAAAATATTCAATTCTATTACTGTCATCAATCTGATACATAATCGTAGACACATCTAACAGTTCTCAGTGATATATTATAGTCAAATATTTTTTGGGGAGCGAAAATATATGGGACAATATTGGGGCGCGAAAATATTTTCGGAATTTTCGCGCCCGCCTTCATTTTTCGCGCATTCGCGCCCCAGTACGAACACTGTAATACATGTTTGACCGGCATAGCAACACATGTTTGACATTGCATCAGTAGGCCTGCTTCATTTACAATAGAAGAATCCATGTAGTCACAAAAAGAAAAATGATGGCTTGCAAGTAATTTGCTGTCACAGAACTTGCTGATAGTGTATCTGCAAGCATTTTGCAGATCAAGTTGGAAGAAGTGAAAACGACACTATAACAGCATATGGGCAATTTCATTTAGTAACGGACGCTCGTTCGGAAGCTTTTAGAAGCTCTGTAGGCTTTTAAAAACATCATAGAGCGCTTATTTTGCAGATATATATGCGTCCTATCCATCTTTATATACTACCAAAAATTCAATTTGAAATTCGTACTGTAGCAAATTCTACGACCACAAATGTAGCCGTAACGGACGCTCGCGGAGAAAAACGCGTTTTGACTTTTTAATTTTAAAATGTAAAACTCTGCGAATTGACATTAAATAATCCAAATAAATTACATTTTCCTGAAACCAGAAACACAAAACTTCAAGAAAATGCTTTTGGTTTGATGATTAACAAAGATGGCTTGATTTTACAGACCTCAATCCATCGTTACGGACGCTCGCGTAACGGACGCTCGTTTTTGTCCAAGTGCCTAATTTCGTAGATAATTATACTTTTAACCAACTTTTTCCCGACTTAACTTTAGAATAGCATTGTACTGCACAGCTGGTATGATATTCTAACAGATTTTTGCAGGATAACGTTACGGACGCTCGATTTTTTGGTATTTACGCACAATTTCTAGACTTCCACTTTATATTCGACTCAGTCAAAATATTCACATTCCATTTGAATCAATGTGTATTTAGGAAGCTCAGCACACGTTGTGCTGTAAATATGCAGTGTAGCACGTGCGCACGAAGTCTTAAAATCACAAAGTTTTGATGATGTTACACAAGTCACACGTGTAGCTTTCCAAGTCTTCTTCGCTATCAATGCAAGATTGATGAGCCCACTCCTTACAGTGCAGACACTGAATCCATTTCTCCGCTGGTAGAGAGTTACTCCAGTAGTCCTCACATACGAGACATTGGACGTCAGGGCTTGTATCCGGCATTTCAGAGCTGGTCCGATCAGTTGCTTCTTCAGTTGTCTGCGCAACTTCGTCTGCAAAGGAATATTAAACACCCTGCAGTACGCACACAGGCGTGTGCTACATATATACATGTGTATGAACAGTATAGGCCTATACCCCGACAAAGAAATTCTGTGCTACAGTTGACCTACTGTATCTCAGCATGCAGTGGAAACAGTACTCGTAGTATCCTTTTTCGTAGATGAAGTAAACCACGTGTACACAGATTTTTAGCTCACTGAATTACACGGATTGTAAGCTTACGCGTAAATTGTGATAGTCTCAGTATGCTGAACTTACTCTGTGGATTTGCGTAGATCACTGTTCTGCTGTCCATGCTTGTACTGAATGCAGAGACCTCCACACGATAATGATCAATTGATTTCACTTGATGGATTTGCTGGGTGCCAGGAATTGATCTCACTTTACTCCAATAGTGAGCCATTTGATCAGCCAAGGTTTCAATCTCTTCATTTGGAATCCACATGAAGTGGACAGTCTTCAACACCTCCTTGGCTAGCTGGAAAAATCAAATCATTCACAATTTAGAACTATACGTATGCCTCAGAAGATAGGCCTATGGATGCACATACATGTAGGCCTACGTAAATTTGACGCCAACCACTTTATAACACAGATAATAATTAGGCCTATGTAGGCAGCAAAATGTGTCGGCATACTTTAAAATTTAATTCAATTTACATGTAATAGACACATTGATAGCAAGTCGTCTAATGCACTAAGAGCTGAATCAAAATATAGACGTACATGAACATGTAGCCGAAACTTACCTCAAAGCATTCTCGTGGAGTGTTGACGACACGACCGGATCTAATCCTGTTCCAGATCATTCGCTTGGTTGATCCTCCTATGCCGTCGACGACAACTTTCCCATGCGACGTTGCAAAGAAATTCCAATCGATTGAAATATTGAAGCGCGAGCCCCACAAGTGCAGATTGCTAAACAAGAATTTCTGCTTGAACTGAGAAGATGGACCGTCGGAAATAAAATTCACATGCCTTATGTCAATGTACTTCGAGGTCAAATGATTGAGGATCTCTTGTACGAAGACATAGATTGATAACTTTGTGTGTTCTAAGTTGTCTGACCATATCACAATTGATTCTCTGGTGTTATCCGTTATCCATGCATGAGAAGTAAACAGCGAAGCTTGCTTATGACTCCAGTAAGCACTTGAGATTTCATTCTGATGCTTAATTGTGAAATTTTCACTGAAATCCACTTGCACGAGAACTGTCTTTCCATCTACCGAAGATTTTGCCATTTCAAACCACTCCTGTTGCTTCCTTTTAATGAAGGTATGTAGCAAGAATGGCTTGAGGTCGGACTTGATGCCTTTCAGAATATCTCTGACTGTTTCCGACTTTGAGATCAACTGTGGCAGCTTTGTAGTGTCCTTAGCCCAAATGTGATACGATATCTTTTGGCTCTCATCTTCAACATCGACGTGTATATTCTCAATAGAATCGCGACAGAACTCGCACTGCGATGACATGCAATCTTCGCTTTCTTGATCACAAACGATGGTCGATATGAACTCACGAAATTGATAGCTGATGCCTGGGTCAACGGAGTTGATCGCTTTGAGTCGAAGGCGCATGTTTTCGTGCATTTGACAAATGCAGACGGAGTGAGGTGTATTGCACATCAGGAATACGTGACGTGGTCTCAGCAGACTAAACTTTGTCAGACCGACTTCGACGTCAGCATGCTGCAATTTGAAGATTGCATGCGCTTCTCTGATGGAGATCACCATGTAGCGCTTGGGGATATATCGCTTTCCTTCTACAGTTCTCTCAATGAAAATATCCTTCTGGCCTGGTGCTTGCCACGAGATACTATCCAAGAGATAGAAGTCCTTTACTTTTCTCGAAACCTCTTCTGTTATTTTGCTTCGTCGCGGGCATATAATCTTCGGCTTGTGTGACCTGAGCAAGTCAGCCAAAACACGTCGCTTCTTCCTTGGAGACTTTGGCAAAGCGTCCTGAGCTCTCTTCACTGCCTTACCAAGGGCCTGTGGTGTGTTGTAAGGTTCTTCAGGCTGATCTGTCGTTGCGATAATCTCAGACTTCTTTATCTTCTTCAATAATCTGTATTTCTTGTGGCGCTCTTTCTCCTTCATCCTGTGTTGTCTCAATGCTTCACCTCCATTCGATTTGATCTTCTCCCTTGCAATTCGCTTTCTCTCTCTTTCTTTACGTCGATGTTGCTCGTTGGCGCGTTTAGAATCTCGGTATCGCCTTTGGCGGATCGCTGCTTTGCTCTTATGACCATCCATCGACGCAGTCAAACAGTTTAATGATGCTCTCAACTTGATTCTGTTAAGGTTAACGTAAAGTCAATAGGAATTTAGGTGTCATGGGCTAGCTGTGAGAAAATCATTCGCCTCCCTGCTGCCTTGCCGACTAAGCCTTAGATGAACAATTTTATTGTCTGTCATAGATATCTACATGTACAGGGCATCAGACGCGGCAAGCAGCTTGCCGTAGTCAGCTGCTGACTACGGTCGTGACTCGACCCTGCCGACAGCAAGTCGCCATTCTCCTTCGTCATCTGTGAGAAAAATATTTGTTCTCAGGTTGTCTACAACTTGACTGACTGCTCTGCGTGACACAAAGCACCAAGCTTTTATCAGATGTACAATGTGGGGACAGATCATACCCAAAAAGAAAGGGCAGTGAACACTTTCGAAAATGGGCACCCGTCGCGTAACGGACGCTCGCATTTTTGATCTGAAATAGTGACTAAGGAAGTACTTCATTCGCTAATTAATTATGATGACCTTATATATATGGGATATCTAGCTTATAATCTGAGATATGAGTTTTCTATCACTCTTTGTTTAGGCTGTAGATAAATAAAACGTATTTAAGGCGCAACGGACGCTCGTTTTAGAGGCTCAACTTTCAATCAATTTTTTTCACTGAAGCACGTAGATATCCCAGTGAGCGAGTCCACAGTCAAGTAGCCCAGGTCAATCTGTCTTGAAAAATACTTCGTGCATGCGAATGGCCACGAACCATCCTCGCACTGCGTTCGATTAAAAAACAGTTAAATTATCACAATTTCGAAACATTTTCAGATGTCTGCCGAAAATTGACTGAAATTTTTTATAAGTCGTAGAATAAGTAATATGGTTATTGATTCTTGATGATTTCAAGTATTCTTCAGATAAATCAAGCGTCAAATTGTTTGTATTCAACAAAAAATATTTTTTCACTGAGGTTGATGCTTACGTGAAATTGCCCATATGCAAAGTCAGTGTACAACAATGAAATATCTATTGCGCCGTATCTTCTCGACTAAAATCCGCCCTCAAATACAAACCGCATATGAATTGAAACAGATGATCATATAACCCGCCCTCAAATAAAAATCGCACTTAAATATATCAATTACGATGCTTTTACGAGTTTTATTACGAAACCATTGACATCGAAAGAAAAAGCCAAAAAAGTTTCACCCGCCGATTTTTGAAAATCCCGCCGACTTATCAGAATTTTCAATAATCCCGCCGAATTGAATATTTGATTCTGCAACTTAAGACTTTCAGATTCTGAACAGTAATAGAACGAAACATCTGACGACACATTCACCTAGGTTTCACATGCTACCAGCAACTATGCTCTTCTCTTCAATTGTCTTTCACATTTTCAACAGTTAACTTTCTTTTTCGGCTCATCCCAATCTTTCCTACTTTTTGTGAGCAGTCAAATGTTTTGAAATTAGACGGTCTTTTGCGTCAACTTTCACCCCTTCAATATTTATTCTTCCGTAGGCATAAACGTGGTGATCATCTAAGTCAGTCTCCGTCAGTTCCTCATCGCTTCCTACCTCAACACTTCAGTCCTCAGTGACTTCTTTGATTTCCCTACATTGGTCTTCTCTTAATTTACTCGACGATACTTAGAGATTCAATTGTTATGAATATTTATTATGTGAAATTCTTGCCGCAAAGCCCACCTCCAGCAATTTCCACTGATACCGAACTATCCGAATATTTCATACATCCTTGACACACACGGCATTTAAGTTCCCGTGACTCAACATCAGCCATGCGGCATGCGTGGAATATTAAAATGCATACAGGGCCGTCTTAGGCCGATGTCACGCAGGAAAAGGTGTCTTCAATCTTCAATTTTGGGATTTCCTTTTAATTGCATGTAGAAAATAATACAACCGTAGAGTAGGGATATGTAGGAAGAGTGTCGACTCAAAAAAGTATCTGTATGCAGTGAAAATTTTTATATGAAAGGATTCAGTTTCTTGCGGAGATTACGTTCCCGTGGTCCAAAAAAATTAATTGAGCACTTTTGAAAAATGTCAAAATTTGACAATTCTTATACTACCGAGATGACGCTCCTAAATAAGTAGTATGAAACAAGTTGGATATAAAAATGAGTGAATATTTGCTAATAAGCATCCTAACAAAGCGGAAATTAAGCTGATTATCGAGGGAATTTCATGATCCGTTTTATAATGGAAGTCTTCATGAAAAAGTAGACATATTATTGTGCTTTCTTGGCTGAAATTTCATATTTCTAATTCATGAAGGCAATAGCAGGTCAGTCGCAATAGCAGTTGCCAATTTAACAAATATTACCTCTCCAAGTCTGTCATGACACGGACAATCTGTAAAGTAATGTCATTTCCTTCTGCTTTGCTATCATGATCTCTCAATTCCGTTGTAATTTCTTCAAAACTGTATAAATGTGTATATCTCACATTTTGAAACAATTCCGACTGTATCTCCTTTGAGTTCATTTAATAAAATCGAAAGGGTATACACATTGGGGATTTAATAAATACGGAGTCACCACTCTACCTCACATATTTAGGCTACTCAATGAATACAACCTATCACACAGAAAAAATCATCAACCACAAGTCATCTTCCATCGTCCATCACGTTGTCACACAGGAAAGGTCATAAGGCGTCGTCCATCGGACATAAGGCATGAAATTATGCGGCTGATCAAGTTCATTTGCATGAGACGTCAGGCGTCAGCCGCGAGACTGTTCTAAAATTAGAACGTGAAGTGACGTCTGAGGGAAGATATAGGAAGCTGTGATTTGCAAAGAGAAGCAATGTATCAGAAAACAGCTCATTATTCACAGTGTCGAACGAGGACAAGTACGAGGAAGAGATTGAAGATCTTAGACAGTAGTCATAGCAGCGGCTAATGCCAAACATTAGTACTGACTGAATTGGAAATGGATTTCCCTGGTGTGACTGCGGTCCGTGGAAGATGGAAGACGACGGATGATAATCGTCCCCATCACGCCTTATGAAGAATATGCAAAAAGGCGAGTGACATGGAAGATGCCTTATTCTGTGTGACAGCGGCCTTAAGGGCATTTCATTCACTTCACGTGAAATAGGCCGCTCACCAAGATCCAAAAAAATTGAAATAGGCGATCAAAATGAACAAAATAGTGTGTAGGCCATAGGCCCATACGAAATGAATTGAACTAGTGACAGCCTATTCATTTTATTCAATATTCCTATCCTTATTGTCTTCATTCATCTGATCGAGCACTTGGGACGTGTTGGGAACTGCGGACACAAACAGTTAAAGTTGCACCCATGAGCCCAGCCAAGGGGATCCCCCCCCCGAAAAGTGGGCGATTTATTCCATAACGCATTGCTATTTTCTTTGGCGCGCGTCTCTAATTTCTCCTGTAAAGGGCGAATTACATAGTTACTTGATGTTAATAATCAGATGAAGCCTCATCAATAGACACTTAAGGAGTGACCGTTATTTTAGGCACTCGGAATGGCAGTGTCGTGGGCTTGCAATGCCGATTTTCAGATCCCAAAATCCTGGGGTTTTGGACAAAAAACTCCGATCAGCACCTGCCAATGCGGGATGTTAGGTAATAATTACTGGTGCGACTTTGCATGAGTCAATATTTTCTATTCGTAGATGATAGAAATATGTTATGAAATATTTATGTTGATTGTTGCCAACGAATATGAAACCAAAGGGGCGCACTGATGCTTCTATACATGAGGCGCAATGAAAACACAGTATATCATCGGGTCTAATGTTGTTGTATTTTGGCAATTTATTTGACAATTGACGGCATGAATTCCTTCAAACGTTTTAATATTGTTTTGTATGAATAATTTCATCACATTTGGTTATTGGTCATATTAGTTATATTATTTATATTCACTTTATTTTTTGACATCCTTATCAAATAAAAGATATAATCATTGCTTGAAGAATTTCGTCTTTTTCAACGAATTGTTTTTCTTCTGTTCTCGGAGGAAGAAGTAGCAACGATTTTGCTCCAGCAATACTCAGAAGACGAGCACTAATTTGATTACCGGTGCTTATAGCTAGAGGTATTCCATCATCAGTGAACCAATCCAAAACACAACGATGATATTCAGGCCTGGGATCTAGTTTGATTCTTGAGCTGTTCAGCCGAACTTTGATGATCGTCGACTTTGGATTGTTACTTCCCTGCATACCTCGTATGACAGGAGCAACAAACAAATGACAAGTCACAATAGCAGACACAGGATTACCCGGAAGTCCATAGAACATAGCGGTTCTATCACCTTTGTTGACAGTGGCGAAAGTTGTCGGCTTTCTGAAAAATGGAGGCATGAGTGGTTATTGCATTCAAATATCAATATGCATGTACTTAACATCGAATAAATGCATACTAGGTCTGAATCGGAACTGAGATTAGGATATATTACATTTCAAATGACAGCCGAAATCGTCGGCGCGTAGTTTATAGGTAATATACGGTATGTTTTGCTGCTGAACCTTAAATCTACGACAGCAAAAATCCAAGATTTTGAACTGCAAAAGACTTAAATCAATGATAATTTTCTACATAGCCCATGCAGCTCAGAACATTAAAGTATGTAAAGCTTGAGATATCTACGAGTCCAAATTGTGAAGCATAGGAATCACTTCAATGTCATTTTCACTGAGAATGTGGAGATGGACGGTGAAATGCTGCTACCTCCATAGAAATTAACAATACCATAGAAAGTCCTAGAATGGAAATTGCATGAAAATTATGGCACACGCCGGGGGAACTTAGTTGCGGCAAAATGCAACTTGTGCGATCTGTCTTCCATGTTTTTTGATTGGCATTTATATTTATCAGGCCAATTCTTGATCTGCATTGTTGGCCCTTGTCCAAAGACCAAGTACTCAAAAGCAATAGTGAATTTACAAAATTCTGCGCCGACAGAATGACAAAGAAGGAAATCCTTTTAAACGTTCTGTACGTTCATCATCTTGAAATATCGCTCCGATAATCTATCAATAGTATAATCAGACTCTTATGCAACTTGTAATGTCGATTTACAGAACATGCATAACTCCAGCTTGAAATCAGAGGCCAAGAAATCTTAGAGTATTCATTTTACTTTAAAGGGTTCCCCTGTTCACTAAATTTGAATAATTTTCAAAATCTCTACATGCATTCGAATATCAGCCTCCAAAATATCACATGTGTCATTCAATGATTAATTGAAAAGTTCCAGCGACATTTCATTTATTTGAGAAATTATTGTCGGTAAAGAAACTTTCAGTGTGTTTATTCCAGAAAAGCGCCAGGTTTCTTAGTCGCTTGAAGTAGAAATTATCCAATAATTAGACTTTCTATCTGTGAATTCTTCAGATGTTCTTACAAACAGCACACCGACCACTTTCAATTATGACTTTGTGAACCAATTTTTAATTCGCATTCCAATATTGAAACATTGTAAAATTGTTGTCAGTGACTGCTACAAATAGACACAGTATATTAATCCATGGAATAGTAGGCTATTTCACATGAAACAATGCTGCCATCTCACTTGCAATTCTCTTCATGAAAATCCTGTAATTAGGTGTCAACAACTTCCACAACCAACTTGGCAAATAGTTTGATTATGATACAATGTTTTAGATCGAATCTGATCTACAAACCATAGATTTTTCCATGTGCCATCATTGTGCGTGGGCAAGATATCAAACTTCCATTCTAGTGTACTGTTATCCACTTCTATGGTTCCGAGTGATTAGTTGTATCTTGCTCTGTACAGAATGAGGAAGCTAACGCCTGAAGCTATAGCATCACGGATTATCGACAGCAATGATGACGATTATGATGAATTGACGATCTTTAATCCTCAAATCTTTAATTATTTTCTAAAGTCTTTTGTAACCTTGTGTATTTAGTTTTGTGTATTTCTATGTAGTATCTATAATTTCTATGTATTGTATCTACATAATGCCTCTATACCATACTCTGCTATCAATGCCATTCTAGTGTACCATTATCTACTTCTATGCCTACCTCAATGGTATTACATAGCAAATTAGACGGCCTTAACGACTTTCATAGAAAAATGGATTGTGAAATATCGGCTGACTATTTACTCAGTGATAATGGCTATTGTAGTTAATACGTTGTATGATTCATGTACATGTAGAAACGTGTGGAAGCGTCTGTTACATACATAGATATTGTTATTTAATTCAGAAGCCGGCAATATTGGTCTTTAATTCGCCTTGCGACTAATTAAAGATTAGTCATAAGACAATTCATTGATACTTTCAAAATCTAGGCATGAATGGTCATTGTATTCAAATATCAATACAGTTAACATCGAATAAATGCAAACTGGAAGGCAGCCTCTCAGTCTGGGTTTACAAGGAGTTCGATTTCTGGTTTGAATAGCGATGAAAGAAAAATTGCAATTTTTGGAGTGGAGGATTTTCGGTGATTATTCATCAAATAGCGGAGAACCTCTGATAAACTAATGGCATTTAGCAATTCAGTGCCTCCGGCTTTCACGAGGTCGAAAAGATATTTCTATGCGCGCTGTTGCTGGCACCACCATGAAAAATGGTTTGCCAGCTGGGAATCGAACCCAGTCCTCGAAAAACTAACGCGGCACGAAGATCACCAAGACCAGCGAAGCACGCCTTCCACAAACATGTCAGCAACAGGCATGCTCTAAGAGCGCATCATGACATCATCCTCGTGGTTTGATTTCTCCAAACAACAGCAGCTGCGTACAGGCAACCTCGGACCTTAGGCCCGCTTTACACTGGCAGTTCATGTGCAGTGCAGCAGATGACGAAGATGACCTCGCTATGACGTCTATCGTAATTTCTTCTGACACAGAACATGACGTCACTGCTGCAAGGCACTTGCAGTGGCAGTTCAGGTGCAGTTCAGCGATTAGAACGAAGTCTATTCGTACTGCTGCAATGATAGTGTCATCTGATTGGTTAATTTTCTCTATATTTTGTTCTATGATTCACTTTGGTTGGACAGTGCAGTAGCTACAGAATTAGATTGTTTAAGCGTATTGATTCAAAACGATGGCAGATGCAGCCTACTAAGTGGGCAAAAAGAGATTTCCAATGTCTTACGGAGATAGGGAAAATAGTTGTTTGCGGATTGCTGTGAATTCCTTCAAAATGCTCCGATCGCCACGACTCCTTCAGACTTGAAGAATTCAGATCATTGCGCAAAAGTTTTCTCGATAATGTTGGGTCCTCCTATCATTATTAAAAAAGTTAGCAGGCGCACGAAGAAAATGTTCACAAACTTCTCTGTAGAACTTAACATCGAATGTGTCTCTTTGCTGTGTGATCCGGTTGACAACAGTCACTGAAACTTCGCACAATTTGGCGTGGTCAATGTTGAACTGGCTGCTCATTGTTCGATTGCTATGGTATCATGTCAGCAGATTGTGCCATTTCATTAACGTTGCATGTTCCAATGTTTCCTTTCTTGTCAAACAGAAGAAGAGACGGTCTATCTGGCTTGCTGTCTTGCTGTTCGCAATGTTAACTAGGTACTGCACATGCAGTTCTGTTTCATAGCTATTTCATGCTGCGTTTCAATCACGTGACGGCCGTGTCAGTCGTCTGCTGGTGCCAGCAGCAGGGCGCATAGAAATATATTTTCGACCACGTGAAAAGCCAGAGGCACTGAATTGTGTAATCGTTCCTCCGAGGTCGCAGAAAACGAATTAATTTTTTTGTCAAAATTATGCCTCTGTAAATACATTGCTTGACACAAAACGGACATTGACGAAGATAATTTTGTCCATTTCTAAAATCAGGCGGTAATTCTGACGCACCTTGCAAATACGAAGTAAAGCAGGATGAGAGTTGATTCATAGTGATTTTAAAAAATGATTTTTGCATAGTTAAATTAACTTTAGGAACCATGCCTCAGGGAAAATCTACAATGGGAGTAGGATTCATCTTCAAAAATCTCTGTACCAGCCGTTCATATGACATGAACAAAACTGAAGATTGTCTGCTGTATTGGATGTCTACTGAGAACCATCAGTCTCACACATTTTTAAGCATTTACGATGGTTAATGAATCATCATTTTCGCCTACTAAGTCCCTTTGTTTCCCCGACGAGGCCTTCAAGAGAAAAATTCAGAATTCATTGACCATCAATAGACAGCACGGCTAATGAATCTTTATTCAAAAAGATTGTCCGAAAGGAATTTCCAATTATCATTAACATAGTTGTACATCAACATTTCCAGAATTCTAAACCATCTAATGGAACAATTCAAGAAAACACATGAATTATATAATTACTGGAAAGTGTACAGGTCAGATATATCTAACGGGAGATTCAAAGTATTAAAGCATCCTCACCCTGGTTTCATGAACACTCTTCCGAAATGAATCGTAGCCTTTAAGTCATCCACCAAAACCCGTTTAAGCAGATCCTGGAAAAGAAATGAGAAACATTTATGTTTTTTATGTAATGCTATTTGTTATTCATCAGATGGAATGGAGTCTCATATATAGTACATAATGTTTAACGAAGCAAAAGGTCAATAAGAAGGTATGTTTACCACAACATTGAAAACGTCATAAGTGGAAAATGTCGTATGAAAAGCACCGTAAAATCTTACATGTAATTTCATATAGGCCGACCGCTACATAATGCATACATTAATGATGGGGAACTGTAAGTGTAACTAGGCCTATTTCCACCTGAATGATAACGCAAGGTATGCATGTAAACTATTCGCCGAATATTTTCAAAATGTTCATATTCCTTACTTACATCATTCGTAATTATGATTCAATTAGTAGTGGGTCTATAAATTTCTTCAGTTCGTTGTGCATGTACAAAAACCATGCAGATGAAATTGTATAAGAATACATCATTTAATTAATATAAATTTATTTTTATAAGCTTTTATAAATTCCAATAAAAAAAGCAGGGATGCGGAGTCGGAGTTCCGGAGTTCAATCATTTTTGCTGGAGTCGGAGTTACTCCGGCCTATAACTATACCCGAGATATAATACAAACAAATCATTTATCCTCGTGCATAGCTGTCACTGTCTTGATGTCAACTTTCTCCATCAACCAAAGGTACAGAGACAGCAGTGCATGCAAAGCTTGTAATAGTTGAGGGAATGAACCGTGATAGTGAAAAAGGATTGTCTTTTCACTCGGTGATTTAGTAGAGAAGACAAGCCTTCCTAGCCTCGATCACACCTACACGCCAAAGGTAACATCAATGAAGTCAAAGGTAAAATGAAAAACTAGCTTGTTTGAGAACATTGCTTCTTACCATCACGTTAACCGTGTGTGATGGCTCCTCTAAAGCGCATATTAAAATCGAAAGTGTACTCATATTTTTTGGAGAAGGATGGGTGTTTTCCTGCCTGGTAGAGACTGGAGAAAAACCGTGTGAAGCGCACATCAGAAAGATGGAAGGATAAGAGTTGCATGCATCCAACTGAAAGCGACATTTGATCAACTTTCATCGAAAATGATTGATAATTGACACAGCAATGATCACTAAAGATAGGTTCAGGTAAGCCTATAATGATCTATGATGTAGGTTGGCATTTTGTTTCAATAAACTAGGCTTTATATACTTGCCACCCGGAGTCGGAGTCGGAGTCCTATCAAAATAATAGGACTCCGCATCCCTGCAAAAAAGTCTTCATTTGCTAAATCCAATGAACAATACTTCCTGACCAATTTGGGAACATGCACTTCCTTTTCTCTTTGCAGAAGTTTCTTACCTTCAGCTAAGTTATCATAGACATCTACGGTAGATCAATGAAAACCATAAGAAATTATATTAGAGCACTTTCAATTGCTTTCTGAAGACGTAGACGAAATCTATCCGATATAATGTCGTATTTGCATTTTCCACTTTTTCTTGAAGTCATTGAAGGACCGAATTCATTCGTGCATCATGCTTGAGCAACGACAACTATACAAGCTATTGTGGCGAAACAATCCCTGCTTAGCGATATAGTGATTAAAAGCGGGAGGGCAGGGCAACCGCAGGTGTTTGGTAGAGATAAAAAGGCGCAGTTTTTAAAATGCTGATGGATTTCGCCAGTGTCCTGTCGACATGTTCGCGGAATGAAATCAACAGAATGTACGTGATTCATAATTTCATTCCGTGAGCATGCCGATCGGACACCGGTGAAAAGGATCGGCCTCTAAAAAGCTGTGTCTATTTCCTCGACCAAACACCTACGATTGCGCAGCTCTCACGCTTTTAATCACAAGCCATCGCGTTTATTTTGCGAGAATAACAGTGTATGATACAGGCTGCTGTCTCAGCCAGTATAGAAATCGCACTTATGCCGATTTGAACACGACACCAGACTAGCCACAGAGAGAGGCAACACCGCTTTTATAGTGGTGATTGCGAAGGGCTAGTGACCGCATCCCACAATCTTGAACCAATAAGCTATATTATTTCAAAGCCACTATAGAAAGAAAATAACACTCAATAAATTTTTACAAAGTACAATTTCCCAACTTGTAGGATTGCAAATGCATGATCTACCTTTTCTCCCATGCTGACTCCACCACTAGACACTATAACGTCGCATTCGTCAGTTGCTTTGTGAAGGACCGTAAGAAGCTGTGTTGGACTGCAAGGAAAATGGATGTGATAGATTATCTGATTTCTATCTAATGAAATTGAGCGAACATGTTCTATAGGTCATCGGGCAATAGTAGCACACAATACACCACTACAATACACCATTAGATCCAATGATAGACCCATTGGTTTAACAACCACGACTTTTACCAAAGCTTGACTACATCAACCATCTTCACGGAATGAATTTAATTTCATGCTTATTATCGAAAAAATCATTCTTCTCTACGTATCAATACCCAGAGGTATGTACCTGATATGTAACCACGGTCGAATGCATCATGCGGAAATTTTTACACGAATATATCCAAACAAATGAATAACTCAGTCATTGTCATCGTTCATTATGGCCACAAAGCCAATATCTGGTTGTGCTGTCCTGATGACAGTGCTCAGTCATCTCAGCTTAGCAGAAAGAGAAAAGTATGTGAATCACAATTAATGAACATTTGCTTGATAAGTTTATTTCAGTCATTCTTCACAAGGGGTTATGGGAACATCTCTCACAATTTATAGAGATCTTTCTTAGAGTACGTTTGTATGTGTGACCACATCTGTGGCGTGTGTGCTTCTTCCATGTTCCATGTTGTTCCGCGTTTAGATGCGAAGGTAAGCGATTCCACAGCGTAGAGGATTCTCTGTGCACGATTTCATTAGCTGGCTGAGCAAGCAACACGAACAGTCCGAGTTAGTACTTGTGACACTGCCTTCTGCTGTCATGATTAAAAACGAACACCCTGGTTTTCCCTAATCCCTGCACAAGCCAGCAAAGCAGCGAAAACTCGCTACAGCTCACAAATCAATCTCAGAGTTTTTCGGTGCAGTTCTACACAATTCCAACAGGTACTCGTTTCTATTATTCTTCATATTAATGAGCCTGGCTAGCTACTTGAAGCAAATAAATTAGTCCGATTCACCATCTTCCGTTTTAAGTAGAACATTTTTTGGTGTATTTCAAGTGGCTTATCTATCATTGTTTCTATCAACAAGATTGAAACTATTGAAATAATGAAAAAAATTGAAATAATATCATATCAGATACCTAATTATTTGACTGTGATATAAGTCCTCCGTGGGGGTAATGAGACAACTTCAAAGAAAAAATGGTAACAAATCATGCAAGGTTGGGAACCACTGCTATGGATTCTATTGATATCGTACTTATTAAATCATAACTTTTACCCAAAACAATGACTAAAAATTAAAGTTTCGGACATCATTCCATCATGGATGCCGCGCAAGCAAGCTTGACTTCTTTAGTTCTTCACACTGAATGAAATTAAATTACTTCACATGATAACAAGACAATTTGATAACATTTCCCCATGCACTACCATTCTGATGTAAAATATTTCATAGATGTTTAATTCATCACATATTTTATTTGCAAGTACAAGAAAGGAAAGACAACATTCCAAAATGTAATACCTAATATCTAAAATGTGATGTTCATGTAAACAGACCACAGAATTAAATATTTTGTTTATCTGCTTAGGTTTGCTAGAAGTGTGATTTATTCGAAATCGCTGGCACATCGCGGAACTTAGTAAGAGGGCAAAAAGAAATTCCTAATACCTCACAGAGATAGGAAAAAAGTCGTGCGTCGATCGCGGATTAATGTGAATTCCAGAAAAGTCCTTCGATTGCCACAATTCCTTCAGATTCGAAATGTATTCCCTTAAATAGCTATCTCCCCCCCACGTTTTCAAATTTGTGTAAAATCTGAAAAAATGAATCAGCCGTCACAACATCAAATACACGTATTTGAGTATATTTTCTACCAACACACAAAAAAATATGCAAATCCGACAAGTGCTTTTTGAATTATAGATGATAACGTGAAGTGTAGCGATGTCAGGGCTTGATCTGACTTTGTCTGTTCGACGCATTATTGTTACTCGTGTCTCGTGTGTACATTGTTCTCTATCCGTCTTCGTCCGATCCATTGCTATTTGCATTTTCCCACGACCACTACCTCGCACACCTTTCTTAAGTTAAGCACATTAATGGAAAGGATGTCGTCTAGATCATTATCACTTCAAGAGTTGTCGCAACATGACTTTGTTGACCTAGTGCTATCTGCCCAGACGATGAGGTCAGGTGAAGTCAGATAAAGCTGCTGACATCGCTACTCTTCACGTCATAGTCTCTAATTCAGAAAGTACTTGTCCGATTTGCATAAAATTCTGCATGTAGGCAGAAACTATACTCAAGTACTAATCTCTTAAGTTTCGTGATGATTGATTCATTTCTACGGATTGGAGACAATTTTGAAAACGTGGGGGAGATAACCCATAAGTACCGAATTCAGATCATTGCGCACAAGTTTTCTCCATAATGCTGGCCCTTCCGATCATTATTTTAAAAAAAGTAGCAGGTGTACGAAAAATAGTTCACCTGATTATTTCACATCCTCTTCTGAGCATTCCTCACTACGTAGTGCATACACTGAATCGAATCTTAGCCAAGATGTGTTTCGGTGCGTGCGAAGTGATATCACAGCACGCACGCTTCTCTCACTGGCTCTGGTGTCCTTTGCTGACAGCTTATTGTTTGCCATTTCCAATAGCAAGCGATACACGAATTATCCATTCGAGAAGGAGCAAGTTGTCTAATTCTGTGATGTGCCATTCCGATATTAAGGTTAGACACAATCCTTACATTCTAGAAACCGAAGACGCGCGCTGATGAATTTAATTCTGCGAAACCGACTCAAGGAAGTCTTACAAATAATAGTTTCTTAACTCATCCTCGGAAGTGTAACTGAATACTGTATTCGCCTACTTTATTAGAAGAATATTAAAATTGGAGCTTTAGTGACATTTTTATCATCGTAGGAAAGCAAAATATTTCACTCTATATATCTCGTTAAGCGCTCACTTCGACTAAACTGCAACTAAGACTTCTGATGTACAGTTTTTCATGTGCTTTACCATGCATCACGATTTCTAAATGATTATTCAATTTGGTTGGTCGACAGGGTGTGCACAATTACAATTTTAACTATGTTTCAATACGATATTATATCTGATTCTGCGTGGCATTTTATTTGTTATCAAAAAACGTTCATTATGACTTGGATAGCTGAATGTTTCACTTGTTAAACGCTTTGAATATCTCAACATCGAAAGTTGTCTTTATCCATTATTACACGTGGTTGATCCTGTAATATG
Organism: Prostheceraeus crozeri; assembly: GCA_907163375.1. Lineage (NCBI taxonomy): Eukaryota > Metazoa > Platyhelminthes > Polycladida > Euryleptidae > Prostheceraeus > Prostheceraeus crozeri. The sequence continues at coordinate 453,894 of CAJQUW010006584.1, read as the reverse complement.
TTTGTCTGTGAAAGTGAAATTCCATCAACTTATGAGCATTAGTTCAGCAAATCAACATCTACATACTTCATCCATCGTCTATATTCCTTGACAGCCGATAGCTGAGTTCATCCCACAAGAACTCTTGTGGAGTAACAATTCACCCAGGTATATGTCTCCGTGGCACAGTGGTTAAGTGCTTGGCCTAGCGATCTTGCGGTGCAGAGGTCGAGCCCCGAAAGTGTCATTGGAAGTCGTCAGGAAGGGCATCCGGACTAAAAGTACTAGAAAGCTCTAGTTAAGAGTCTGACTACGTCAGCACCGTCCAAGCAGTCCATTATCCAATAGGAGTAGTGACGTTAAACCTTCATATGTCATAGTTTGCCCTCTTGATAATTCTCGGTTATACTAATTCGTCAGATGAAATTAGCTCATGATCGCCAGTCACATCTAGACACTTTTGACGTAGCATCGTTTTGAATTATTCGCTGGCACTCAACTACGTTATTTATAAGACATTGCATTTTGCACACAGGAATGCAATTTCCCCTGTTCAAGAATGAATGAAAGAAGCAAATTTCAGCTTTTTCCATGTAGTATTGAGACAGACGTCGCGTTTATCTAACTTAAGCAAATATATATTTATTTCATCAACTTTTTCATTAAATGCATGAACTTTTTCGAGTATGTAGACGTTATCAATTTGACAGACAAGTTTTTGTAGTTTAAAATGTTGCATCCCAATCTACATCTAAACCGCCCCTCTTCTATCATTTAGTTCAATTTTTCTCGGAAGATAACATGAATAAATAAATGGATGATAGCGTCAACTTCACCGGTTCAACTTGTCCTTTAATGTCATAGAAATTATCTTTAATTGAGATTCATGATGGAATGTCGAGATAAAATGCATCAAGTAAAAAAAAAGGAAAAAGAAATGCTACATTCTTGGCAACTGTTAGAATACGAAAGAATTTAGACAACCGTCCGAATTCCGGATCACTTGCTTGTAAATTTATCTATCAGAGTACATTGATCAACTGAACTTTTTAGATGTGAGGAGCATCATTATAATCACTATCATGCCGTATAGCAGTCTCCGTGGCACAGTGGTTAAGTGCTTGGCCTAGCGATCTTTCGGTCCAGAGGTCGAGCCCCGAAAGTGTCATTGGAAGTCGTCAGACAGAAAGGGCATCCGGACAAAAAGTACTACAACGCTCCAGAAACGTCTGACCATGTCAGCACCGTTCAAGCCCCCAGTATGGGGGAGTAGCGACGTTGAAGCTTCATGCTAGATTTCCATAAACTTTCTCTTGAAGTCATCATTGAAATAGAAAATTTGCTCAGAAAGTAATGTAGGTTGCATCGGACATCAGAGTATGGGTACAATAGAAAGCTGTAACAATCATAAGATAGATCATGATTTCACAGCAGCTCTCTGAAGGTTGTGAAACCTTTCAATTAGTCGGGTCTTACAAATAAGCGTGCGTATATTATGAAAATGCAAAGTAATAAACGACCAACATGTTTCATCACCCTAATTAGGACGAAAAGGCCATAAAAGGAATTCCGAATGGTAGGGACATACAAAGCAATGTCAGTTATAACAGTAATTAACAGCATCTTCCTACACGTTTTTGACAAGCAACCTGGCAACTGAAAATTTATCAAATCTCAACAGATGTAACCTCAACAAGCGAACCCTCTAACCACAAGGCCACCGGAACATCTGTTCATATAAACAGATGCTTCACTGGCCTTGTGGTTAGAGGGCCTGCTTGCATTTCATCTAGCTCAACGTCGCTGGTTTGAACCCACCCATGACTGATGAGGCACAACAGGCCAAAATCTGCTGAGATTTGATAAATCTTTCTATACATTTCATATCAATTACTATCAACAGCATTAATTGAAATTGAAAATTGTAAAAAGAGGCAGACAATGATAAAAAATTACATACTCATCTTCCACTATTCCCAGATCAACAGTTTTACATCCAATTTCTTGTAATAAGTTGATGAGCATCAAACGGTTGCTGTCTCGAATTTGACCAGGTTTAGGATTAACCATGTAGTCAACAATCTGCAAGTGACAAGAGACTGCACATTTAAGACAATGAATTTATTTGCTCCGATAAGACAAATTCACAGCGTAAGTACGCCATATTAACAGTTAGAGAACAACTTTGAAGCACTAAAATAATCAATGTACAATATTATAAGCTCGCAATTGTGGTCTCCGTGGCACAGTGGTTAAGTGCTTGGCCTAGCGATCTTTCGGTCGAGAGGTCGAGCCCCGAAAGTGTCATTGGAGGTAGGCAGGAAGGGCATCTGGACTAAAAGCATTTAAACTCTCCAGAAACGTCTGACTATGTCAGCACCGTCCAAGCCCCAAGTATGAGGACTATTCTAAAAGCTAGTCAAGCTAAAGATGCGTGCGTAAATATATAATTAGGGGAATAAAAGTAATTAAATCATTAAACTCAAAGAAAATAAGGATTGAAAAATTTACCGAAGATAAAGGGACAGTCAGGGTGTCCATCCTATCTGAGAAAAAAAATTCACGTACATTTCACGCACATGACAAAAAATTCACGTACCACTATTTCAGGCCTACTTGCTCAGCAAGCGACAGTTGGTTGAGTCAAAATCATTCAAAAACACTACCCGCAGCAACTGCTCAAAGAAATGCAGTAAAGAGATCTCTACAGTAGAAAGATAGTTCTTCAGAACTATCTTGTATACACACTGCACACATAATAATATAAGTGCATTCGTCATTCGATGTCATCATTTCGTTTTGAAGCCATCATTTCACAAATGAGTGGTATTTTTGGTCACTCAATAATCTCTAAATACAACATAATTCACGGCTATAAAAATCAAGGGTAATAGTAATACGGTTTGTGCTTTTAGATTTCTAGAAGCAGATTTAAACTAAGAATATTAGTGTGCATATTCAAGGAGATAACTTTTTATTTCTTTTAAAAACATCAGGATAGAAACAATAGACTGAATCCACCATAGCAAAAAACTAATCAATCTAAAAGTCTAATAGTCGGCGCTTCCGTTGTGCACATAAGTATGAAATTTCCGCTTCTTTCTCCTTCTCCCTTGCCTCATCCAATTCAATAGCTTTCCTTTTTCGGATGGACTTCGGAGCAATATTTAATCAATGAAGGGATCAGTTCAATGAAACGTTTTGCAACGTCAAGATTTTCACACCACCTGATTCGGCAAAACTTTTTCGGGAACTGTTTGGACCCAGTGATTTCGATAAATTGTGCTCGTCTAAGAGGCGAATTTTGAAAAACATAATGAGAGGAGGACAGAATTTCGTCAATTTTCCAACCACATTTTGTATGACCTAATGAAGATGCTCCATGAACAATGTGCAGGACACACGAGCCTAATTTCAACAAAGCAGGAAAGCCCTCAACTTTTCTACGACTACTGAGCATTCGCAAAAGTGACCAATTAACATTTGGCCCATCCATGGACACAGATGTCAATTTCTTGAGTCCCAAAGGTTCCAAAACTCGCCGTAAAGCATCAAGCAAGTTTGAGGATGACGTGTGACCTAAAAATTCGGAACTTAGATACCTTGTTATGCTTGTTGATTTTCTGTCTTCCAGAATCGAACCAAAACATCCATCTGAGAGCGGTGACTTATTTTATGCTCTGCAGGTCGTCATGTTTTGATGTTTATAGTTCATGGTGATATATCGTACGATAACTCCATCAGACTGAGCCAAAACATGATCCAAGTCAATAAAATAACTGAAGCCATCCATACATTATCTAGCACTGTCAAAATCTGCAACTGACAACAAGCTGGAACGACACAGTCTCACCATTTTTCACCACGCATGCATTTCTATCTGTAAGTAATACAATACAACACGTCATAGAATGAACGTTTGAGTCAACCGGCCCAATTGTTTGCTGGCCTTGGCCAAGCATTGACAATTTTGAGTAGCCACGTATGCATGTACACCTATATATGGGCCTTATAGAGACAAAAAGCCCTAGTATATGACTGCACAATACACATGTATACATCTATTACAAAAAGCACAAAATAATTCAGTACACAAAGATGTCAAGACGCTGCTTACCAGAATTTCACAAATTTTCATTGTCTGAACCCAGACCCGTTGTCAGTAGTGGTTATATTATATGAACACATCGACATGTTTATGACTTTCTTTCTCGTAACATACTTTTCTGTAGAACCAAGTCAGAGTTGGTGCAACAACGGAAGAAAAAAAATTTAGCACATGTAACAAGAATCAGTGGATATCAAGTAGGAGTAAATAGCAGTAAATACCACTATCTGCGCAACTGAGCTGAAATTCACGTACAATTCACGTACATTTTCATAATTTTCAAAATTCACGTACAATTCACGTACATACGTGAATTTCACGTACAGTGGACACCCTGGACAATGAAATATAATGAGTGGAAATAATCAGCTATCAGAAATCTGGAAAGGACATTGTGTAAAACAAATGAGATGAGTGAGCAGCAAAATAAGTAGAGAATGCTGAATAAAAAACAATACATGAATGATGACTACAGCACATTCTAAAGTGATTTGCGAGATGGATATGCATTCCATCTCAAGCCCTCCACAATGAAAATGAACAACCATCAAATATTCTAGATTATTCGGCCGAAAACTGAAATTTAAAAAATTCTTTACCGAAGAGAATGCACATTTGAAAATTTGTTTGTGCTATCATTTCTTTCTCTTTATTGATTAGCTTATTTCTAATACTGTATATCCTCTATCCATTAACAATTAAGAGGTTGAACACCATTCTGCGAAATCCTAAAGAGATCAATAAAAATCTTCTAAGTTGACTGTTGAATACCGGCACTTTAATGCCACAAGAGTCCACAGATATGTCACTGATTCAACACAGAAGAGGCAAAGAACAATATCTGAGGTAATACTCACTTCATTTCCAGTAGATAAAACTCCGACAACCGGGATTCGATGAACTTGAAGGTTGGAGAATCCCAGAGCGCAGAGCAAACCAATATCAGCAGGTCCTATAGGACGGCCCTTCGACACGAGACATTGACCGACGCTGACTTCACTGCCGACTGGACGGATATCCTGCCCGACTTTCGGCACTGTCTTAATTTGGATCTTCACTTCTTTTGTGCGGTCTGCCGATGCTTCCAGTATATCGGTATCTTCAACTTGGACTACAGCATCTGCTCCTGATGGAATTGGTGCACCAGTGCTTACGCGAATGCAAGTTCCAGATTGGAGAACATCGGATGGCTGTGAGGGAAGAATGTGATAAAGGCAAACATACTCCTTGGAGAGCAAATGCAATTCATACGGTGCGGAATAAAAACGTGACTAAATTTTAAAGTGGCATAACTTTCTGATTATCCAACAGAAATTAACAAATAAGGCCTCATTTTGAAGCCAATACGCATCTTTATTGCCATAATCAACATTGCAATGATTGCATTTGAGGATGAGAGCTTAAGGTACATGCAAAGCAGAAGAACTCGAAAGCCGAGAAACTAGATAAAAAGAACAACAACTGAATGGAAAAGCTAGCCTACTTTCAATTCTTCACCTAAACGATGATCATCAAGGCGAAGTCTTTCACCATTGTTGCAAATGACCAAACAGCTTTTTCAACCATGCAATACCGAATATTTGCAAGTACAGGGTCATTTTATACCAACAAGTGATCACCGATCATGTGAAACCTCATTTGACTCATAAAAGAATGTTGAAGAAGACATGGATGCAACAGGATAGGGCACCAGCTCACACATCCAACGCCACTTCACACACTGACTCTCAAGTCAGTCTTTCAGGAGCGAATAACCTCCAGGGGATTTTCCACGGAGTGGCCCCCAAGAAGCCCTCAATTAAATCCGTGTTACTTTTGGCTGTGGGCCTACTGGAAAGCCAATGTGTACATTCCTTCTCCGCATTCTTTGGAGAAACTCAAACAACGGATTCCGGCGACTATGAATGGCATTTCCATTGAGATGCTTCAAGCTGCTTGTGAGTCAGGCCCTATGAGATTTCAGTACTGTTTTGAAAAGCATGGTATCACATTAACCCAAACTATAACTGATTTGTATGAAGCCTCGTTTCTTTTCTGCTGTTACACATATTGTTAGCAAATCCGATGATCTTCGGTTCCCAAAAATGTAAGGTATTACATTCACAACTTGTTTTTTAACCATCTCACACTCTTATGGAAAGTTCGGTTTCTTTAAAATGACCCTGTACCTAAGGGGATCAATGTGTTGAATCAGATATCATTAGAAAGACATTTTTCATATGAAAATCATTACCCAGAACATCAATGTGATTTTCATTACAAAACAATGTAACTTGCATATCTATGAGCTGTCTACAAAAATCCAATTTCAAATTTAGAATGAGAAGTAATTACAGTCGGGGTTATAGCTGTAAATCTTCGTTCAACTTTGTCATTGTTACTGAGTAAGTAGGGTTGTTGGCCGACATTTCACTGATCATTTTTCTATGAAAGTCGTTCACATATCTCCATTTCCAAATTAGACGGCCTTAATTGCATAATTAAGGCCGTCTAATTGTAATACCATTGAGGTAGGAGCATTTCACTGTTCATCTCCGCATTCCCGGCCCAGTGAAAATGACATTGAAGTGATTCCTATGACCTGTAATTTGGACTCGTAGATATCTCAAGCTTGACATACTTTAGTGCTCTGAGCTGCATGGGCTATGTAGAAAATTATCATAGATTTTAGTGTTTTACTGATCAAAATCTTGGATTTTTGATGTCATAGATTCTAGGTTCATTAACAGTGTAGGAATACCATATGAGATTTCAAAGTAAGTAATGTACAAATCAGAGGCCGCGTTAGCGGTCGACGCGGCCGACCATAGAAGTGGATAATAGTACACTAGAATGGAAGTTTGATATCTCGCCTGTGTACAATGATGGCACATGGAAAAATCTATGGTTTGTAGATCAGATTCGATCTAAAACATTGTATCATAGTCAAACTATTTGCCAAGTTGATTGTGGAAGTTGTTGACACCTAATTACAGGATTTTCATGAAGAGAATTGCAAGTGAGAAGGCGGCATTGTTTCATGTGAAATAGCCTACTATTCCATGGATTAATATACTGTGTCTATTTGTAGCAGTCACTGACAACAATTCTCCAATTTTTCAATAATGCGAATTAAAAGTTGGTTCACAGAGTCATAATTGAAAGTGGTCGGTCTGCTGTTTGTAAGAACATCTGAAGAATTCACAGATAGAAAGTCTAATTATTGGATAATTTCTTCTTCAAGCGACTAAGAAACCTGGCGCTTTTCTGGAATAAACACACTGAAAGTTTCTTTACCGACAATCATTTCTCAAATAAATGAAATGTCGCTGGAACTTTTCAATTAATCATTGAATGACACATGTGATATTTTGGAAGCTGATATTCGAATGCATGTAGAGATTTTGAAAATTATTCAAATCTAGTGAACAGGGGAACCCTTTAGAGTAAAATGAATACTCTAAGACTTCTTGACCTCTGATTTCAAGCTGGAGTTATGCATGTTCTGTAAATCGACAATACAAGTTGCATAAGAGTCTGGTTATACTATTGATAGATTATCGGAGCGATATTTCAAAATGATGAACGTACAGAACGTTTAAAAGGATTTCCTTCTTTGTCATCCTGTCGGCGCAGCATTTTGTAAATTCACTATTGCTTTTGAGTACTTGGTCTTTGGACAAGGGCCAACAATGCAGACCAAGAATTGCCCTGATAAATATAATCAAAAAACATGGAAGCCAGATCGCACAAGTTGCATTTTGCCCCAACTAAGTTCCCCCGGCGTGTGTCATAATTTTCATGCAATTTCCATTCTAGGACTTTCTATGGTATTGTTAATTTCTATGGCGGCCGACGATTTGTCCATTGCTTACCGAGAAATCTCATGTGGTATTTCCATTGTCTACTTATATACATCTACATCTATCCATAGACTTCCTGTAACAGCATTCTTCTGGAATTTAGAAGTCTATGATCCTAGTAGTAACTTCTATGTTATAAGTATTAAAAAATGACGGCAGGGTAATGCCATTGCTGCCCATAGAAGTAGATAACTATGGACTTTCTATGGTATTCTAAATTTCTATGTTGCTGCCTGATGTCGGTAAGCTGCCACTATATTATTGCACCATAGATTTAGAAATATAATTAGACAATGTCGCTACGCGCCGACGATTTAAGCTGTCATTTGAAAGGTAATATATCCTCATTGAATTATGTCACAACTCAGTAGAAAGAAAGAATTAATTAAACGATGAGTAAAATGTCTACATCACTTGCATCCACAGTGGACCCCTTATATAATTGCTAAAGCGATCCTGTGATGAAGATCTCAATGATAGATCATGAACACATTGAATGTGGTTTGGTGGTCAACAGTAAGTGTGATGACATTTTTCTGAATGAAAATGTTTGGGGTTCAACTTACAAGAGATGTGGAGACTATGAAAGAAATAAATCAGGAAAATACGAAATTTCTGGCGTGCGGTTACAAGGCGTGATTGCTGAATGTTGATCCCACAGAATTAGACAGGTCGTCTCTTTTTCTGTTTGACTAGAAAGGAAGCATTGGAACATGTAACGTTAATGAAATGGCACAATCTATAAACTAAATACCATAGCAATCGAACAATGAGCAGTCAGTTCAACATTAAATACGCCAAATGGTGTGAAGTTTCATTGACTGCTATCAACCGGATCACACAGCAAAGAGACACAGTCGATGACAAGTTCTACAGAGAAGTTTGTGAACATTTTTTCATACGCCTGCCAACTTTTTTAAAATGATCGGAGGGCCCAACATTATCGAGAAAACTTTTGCGAAATGATCTGAATTCTTCAAATCTGTCGTCAAATTCGTCAAATCTTCAAAGGAGTCGTGACGATCGGAGCATTGTGAAGGAATTCAGAGCAATCCGCAAGCGACGCACGACTATTTTTCCTATCTCTGCAAGGTATTAAAAATTTCTTTTTGCCCACTAATTGAGTTCCTGTATGTGCCACCTGTTTAAATCAGTTTGCCCTTCTAGCAAAGTGATACGATTAAACAACCTAATTCTGTGGTTGATCCAGTCATCACCCAATTGATGTTGTGTGATCATCTACAACAGAAAGACAACGACATGATGATCATCGTTTAAGTGAAGAATTGGAAGTAGGCTTGCTTTTCCATTAAGTCGTTCTTTTTATCTAGTTTCTCGGCTTTCGAGTTCCTCTGCTTTGCATGTACATTATGCTCTCATCCTCAAATGCAACCATTGCAATGTTGATTATGGCAATAAAGATGCGTATTGGCTTCAAAATGTGAGACCTTACTTGTTAATTTCTGTTGGATAATTAGAAAGTTATGCCACTTTAAAATTTAGTCACGTTTTATGTGCCGTACCCTGTAACAGAGAGCACTATTAGAAACACGTAATGTACACGCAGCTACTGTACACCACGGCTGGCGACTGCCTTGATTTATTTCGTCTTCAAGAGCTATCATGCGTGACGTCGTTGCATTTTAGCATTTTACAATTTTCAAATCTGCTTTTCCATCAAGTAGCAATATTTCACCAATCATATTTTGACAAATTTACATTGTGTATTGCTTATACTTAACGAGTTTTGTGTTCATATCTGCCACAGATTGTCTGAAATCTTTGAAATTCAAAAAATGCCGAAACGTCGTTGCAAAAAGAATGATTGATCTTCTATGAACAATCTTTGAAAAATCAGTGACTTATGAAATGCTAGTAACTAAAGCTTTACATATTTAGTGTTTCGATGGCACTGATGAGATATCCCTTGCATTTACTAGAAACGAACGTTAGCATTTGAAAACAAAAAACTTGAAATATGAATCGCGACGTATGCAGTTACGCGAATGAAATGAAGAGAATGTCCTTCTGTGTTGCTGACGTGTGTGAAGTTAGCACCGCCACTCAGCACCGTCATCTTGAAAATGGAATGTGCCACTCAAATAAACCTAACAGATGAGATGCATTTGGTGTGTGCCAGCATGTGCCACCCATTATTTTGAAAGAATTCCCCTTGTTTAGGAAACATCGCTGCTCGAAAGTTCGACATGGCGGTGATGTGAAGTTAGCACCACCACTGAAGTCTTTTTTAAAATACGCAAATAAAACACATGAGACAAGTACAACTGAGAGATGACCATGAAAAGCATTGTGCCAGCAAGTTTCTTCTCCTAAGACGCCGTACCTGCGGAGAAATTGGCTCCCGAAAGCTCAATGGCGGTGATGTGAAGTTGGCACCGCCATCTTGAAAAATACATATGCCATTCAAACCTACGGTTGGAATTATTTGGCTTGGCTATAATAAAAGACGACCACTGGAATTCTTTCTCTCCTGACTTATCAAAACGGACTAGATCGATTCTGATCGCTGGTTTGGCTGGCACATATTTTTCAAGATGGCGGTGCCAACTTCACATCACCGCCAGCGCATTGAGCTTTCGGGAGCTGATTTCTCCGCAAGTACGACGTCTTAGGAGAAAAAACTTGCTGGCACAATGTTTTTCATGGTCATCTCTCAGTTGTACTTGTCTCACGTGTTTTATTTGTGTATTTTAAAAGACTTGCTTTTAAGATTTGTGTATTTTAAAAGATGGTGCTAACTTCACATCACCGCCATTTTGTGGTTTCGGGGACTAATTTCTCAGCAAGTACGGGGATTTAGGTGCTGAAACTTGATGGCACAATGTTTTTCATGGTCCTCTATCTGTTGTGCGTGCTTCGTATGTTTTGATTGTGTATTTTGGAAAAAAATTTAGTGGCGGTGCTAACTTCACATCACCGCCATGTCGAACTTTCAACAAGCGATTTCTCCTAAACTAGGGGGAATTCTTTCAAAATAATGGGTGGCACATGCTGGCACACACCAAATGCATCGATCTGTTAGGTCTATTTGAGTGGCACATTCCATTTTCAAGATGGCGGTGCTGAGTGGCGGTGCTAACTTCACATCACCGCCATGTCGAACTTTCGAGCAGCGATTTCTCCTAAACAAGGGGAATTCTTTCAAAATAATGGGTGGCACATGCTGGCACACACCAAATGCATCGATCTGTTAGGTTTATTTGAGTGACATATTCCATTTTCATGATGGCGGTGCTAACTTCACACACGTGTGTTGCTGCCATTAGAACCGTCCCATCAGCTTGTCGCTTGAATGATCTGCACAAAATCGAGTTTTCTTATTTGCTGTTCTTAGGTGCTATACACTAAGATGTCCAAGCAACAGAAATAACTCGTCTTGCGTTGAGTTAGCTCTTCTAGACTTCAAATTTGAGACAGACATAATGATGGCTGAGAACTGGAATTCATGCCAAGGAATGTAACTCAATTGAAGAGATAGACAGGAGGCAATTGTATAGTGAGCTCAAAGTGTTTTCGAATTTCTTTCGAAGCGTTTTAGTCTTTCACTTCGGTATACAGTATGCATTCAATTTGGTGACTTCGACGAGCGCAGTTAGTAATTTTGACAATGGAGTTATATACTTATTTACAGAATTTGCACCCCTAGCGCAGCTATGAGCCATGAACGAAGGTAGGGGCTACTCAATGAATAAGTAATGAATTATATCAATTTAAATGAATAAAAGCGAAATAGCAGACCTTCTAATCTGATTAAGTCTTGCGGAATCTTTACGGAAATCACAAGAAATCGAAAGGGATCATAGCACTAGGAACACGGGTATCTAAGATATCGGGAAACTCATGCTGACGGCGATGATGACTCATATGTGACGTCACAAAGTGCGCATACGTGGACTAACTTCCAATGGGAGCGTGATGCACGATTATTTATTGCAACTGTCGTCGCACTGATTCACTTAGCAAATCAGGGTTTCAACAGGCCATTTGCTGTTTAATATCAGCAGAATAAAGGTATTATGCAATACATGCAAATTGGAATTGTAGGAGGCAGTTCATGACGAGAGAACTGCCTGCGGTTCTAGCGGGTTGAAGCTGGAAAAGAGCCCTCAAACTAACTTCGAATTAGATTTAAGTTATCCTTCAAAAAGCGCAGTACTTGTCTTTACTGTTTCTTTCACATGGTCACTTCAATTCGGTGCTCACACAAAACCTGAGCATGATTCAATGTTCGACGGAACAGGAAGCTCTAAAAGTTATTGAATATGGTTCCAATTCGGAGTCTGATGTCGATGACGATATACGAGTAAAATAAAATAATTAATTATAGTGTAAGGATGAGTGTGACGCTTTTATTATGTGACTTCTGTTATCACGACTTAGACTACAAACACAGCGCAAAGTCATTAAGCATTCCGGTGACGTTTGACAACTAATCATTTGTTTCTTTTTAAATTTGAATTTCTTAACTTTTTGAATTTTTAATTTAAAAATTCGGTACTTCTATTCTTTCCCCCACATTTCTGTTGTTGACACCCGGAAGTGTTGCATCGTCAGCGATCTTCTCTTGTTCCTACTTGTTTTGACTAACGTGGCATAGCGTGGAGTGTGTAAAACTCCTCTTATCTGACTTGTAGAACATTTAATAGAACATTTGTCTGTAGACAACAATCACGCGAAGTTCATGATCACAGCTGTACCTTGTATTCTAACTGAGTATCCAAGGTACCAATCCTTTATCCCAGGGTTCAAGTAAGACTTCTTAGTCGTGCTGTAGTGTCACTCAGTGACAGATCAAGTCTATTCTAAACCCTATACGAATAAATATGGCGAAATCTGATGATTTTGGAAAACTTGAAAAATGTGGGGGGAAGAATAGAAGTATCAAAAATTCTTTGTATTTCTTTATTAGTTCTAACTTACTGGAAGACATACGTCCTATGTGCTACACTGTCACTACTTTCTAATTTTCTACCTAAAGTCTCATACTATGACATCGTGAACATATGCTTGTAGAAATAATGACATTCAGAGCGGAAAGAGCAAAGGAGCTAGTTTTTTGTTAAAGGCAATATCCATAGAATTATCTATGACAGCGATGTTATCGAGCGGAAGATGATGTTCACATACAACATACAGCTTCAGTTTGAACAAAATTATGGTCCAAAAACAAAAAGGGGATATTCTGTTCCTAAAGATGCCGTTTGATTTACAAAAATCGATCAGTCTTATCACGCGGTATCTGAAGTTGAAATAAATGAGCTAGCTCTGGACTTCCCTACATAACATAGAAAAAACAAGTTTCGCCTTTAGTAATATTTTCCCTGAATAAGAAAAAACAGGATGATGAGATTCAATGGAGAATCGTGTGCGGTTGGAACGCCTTCCGCAAGTACTCGGATATATTAAAGAGTAGAGCTGCAAGGAAATTGAAGAAGAAGCTCTTCGAAGCTTGTGTGATGCCCTTCATGACATACGCCGCTAGAACATGAACACTAAATCAAAGGATCGAAGAATAGATAGCAGCAGCTCAGCACCAGATGAAAAGAAGCATGGAAAACATTAGATGGGAAGACAAAAACAAGCGCATGGGCAAGACATCAGACGGGACTAATATCCAGATTGAAGGACAAATTTGATTATAATCCGTTGAAATGAATCAATCGTCACCAAACTTTAGAGAGACGTATTTGAGCATATTTTCTACCCATATGCAAAAATTTATGCAAATCGGACATGCACATTTTGAATTAGAGACGATAACGTGAAGAGTAGCAATGTCAGCAGCCTGATCTGACTTCGCCTGACCTCATCGTCTGAGCAGACAGCACCAGGTCAACAAAGTCATTTCCCGACAACTCTTGAAGTGATGATGACCCAGACCACATCCTTTCCATTACTGTGCTTTCATTAAGGTGTGGTATGGTAGTGGTCGTGGGGAGATTTCAAATAGCAGTGGATGAGACGAAGACAGAGAGAGAACAATGCATGCAAGAGTGACAATATCGCGTCGAAAAGACGAAGTCGGATCAAGCCGCTAACATCGCTACACTTCACGTCATCGTCTCTAATGCAAAAAGTAATTGTCCAATTTGCATATAGTTTTGCATGTGGGTGGAAAATATACTCAAATACGTATTTCTGAAGTTTGGTGACGACTGATTCATTTTTGTGGATTTTAGACAAATTTGAAAACGTGGGGAAGGGATATAAACCATAAATACCGACCATTATTTCAGTAGTGGAGAGCAGAAAGATTAGAAAGCATTATAATGCTGGTTTCCCTTATTGACCGCTTGTTTAAGATCAAAAATGATTAGGATCCTGAACTATCACTATCATGTTTGATTCAGATAGTTCACTGCAAAAAACTCATGTGTGGGATATGTGGGGTATACATGCAAGTCGGGAATGGGAACCAATCACTCCAACTGATAGAACAATCATCAGCAATTGTAATGAACCAAACTACTGTACATCCAAAATTCCAATCAGTCAATTTTTTCTGTTCCAGAATAAACTTAGACATGGAAGATATTCTAAGATAAACCCTATGTGCTGACAGCCTGAATATCATTGAAATATTTTCATCTCTATCGTAAAAGTTACTGTAAATATCTATCAGGCGTTATATTTAGACTTTCAAGCGGATAATTAGTTAATTCTTGACATTTGTCGACTGAAAGCAAGCAGAGGAGGCACACGAGTTAGTGACCGCAGCAGAACAGTCAAATCCTTAATGGAATCTGAGACTGTGGAATATTAATGGCTTTTTTAAGAGGTTCACAGGATTGATGATCGAGCGTTTCATTTTGTCTTAATGACATAAAATCTCTCACACTAGTCCCCGTTGTTCTGAACTTGAGATTTGGCTTGTTTAAGTTAACGGGAAATGCTGAACGTATTATAGAGATTACGATATCAAGTAAGACAAGAATTTCACTGGTCACGTTAACGAAATTGAAATGGATAAAACCATCCCACTCAAAGATAGAACGTTTTCAATTAAAGACGTCAATTCAGGTGTTATTGCAACAAGTTTTGGCCAAAACTTCGGACAAAACCCAAGCCCAAGTTTCAATAAATGAGTAGAATCAAGTAAAAGTAAATTTCATCACAGTATTGCAATATTAAATAAAAATTTGCTGTAGTATCAGAATCAGCAGTTGAAAGAGCATTTTCGTGGCAAACCCTTATCTATGCATATTTGCGTTCAAAGATATGGGAAGACACAACAGATGCCCAACTGCTCCTATCAATGAACTTTGACAAAATAATACATGTCCAACCTCAGAAATGTGAAGCTAATGTTACCGCTACTATAAAGCAAGTCAGCAAAATTTAACATCTTGATGTCGCAATTTTCTGAGATCACATAGGATGCCAATTCTGTTGATGCTGCAGTCGATTACAAGTGCTGCGTTTGCAAGAAGTCTTACCGCGCATCTTCGAAGTGCTGTTATTGTAATTTGTGGGCCCATGAGAAGTGTGGTATTAGTGGGAAACGATTTTTTGTTTCAATAACTGTGATTAGTAGCCTAGGCACATGTTTTGCGTTATAAAGCTTTCCTTTAAATTAGCCTATACTGATATGCTGACTAATTGAAGATTTTTGATTTAATGATGACTGAATTAAACATTACTCCAAACAAATTAATTGCTTCCATTTTATCTTAATACATAGCACACATAGCTGTGTAGTGAGTCTAAGGGACAACTACAGTCCGTTTCATAAAAAGTGGATCATCCTATAATTTGACTAAATAAAACATAAGTATGATACAGAAAGCATTTTTCATGCTATTTCATGTCCCTAATATATTTAAATGTCCTTATATAATCTGATAAGCTATGATACAGTAACGGTTCTTAAGAAGGTAATATTTTGTGGCCCTACCCTTATTGTCAATGACATTACCAATTCGTCTAGGCATTGATTCGATGATATCGTTGATTTTTGACTGATCTAACTTTCTCCACTCTCTTTTTAACAGTGACGTAAGTTGTGATACGCCATCTGTAGGTAGCAGTGAATGACGAACGTTACGTTTTAGAATACTCCATACATTTTCTATGGGATTTAGATCAGGAGAACGAGCTGGCCAAGATAATGTCCTAAGCCCTAATTGAGACTTGCATAAGTTGACTCTACTACTCCTGTGACACGTAGCATTATCATCCATAAATAACCAAGTCGATGGATCACCAAGTTGATCTGTCATTTGGCCAATGTTCATTCGTAAAACATTCACATAGCGTTCAGAATTCATGGTTCCTTGCTGTATGTGAAGTTCAGAGCGGCCATCGGTCCAAATGCCAGCCCAAATCAGTAGAGTCGCACCACCTTGTACCCGGGGACGATGTAAATGTCTCGGAATTTCCTGATCAGATTTTATCCATAATCTCAATCGACCATCACTATCCTTCAGACGGACTGATGACTCATCAGACCAGACAACCCGATCCCATTGATTTCGCCAGTGACAATGACTCATTGCCCATCTGAGACGTCTTTTGTATGCTGATCTGATAATTCGATCTGAGAGGGCCTCTTACAGCTCTTGAAATTCGACTCAATAAGTCTTCTACGAATAGTGGACTTAGAAATAGACGAGACTAGTGCAGCCATCTCAGTTAACGAGAGACTTGGATCAACTTTAACAAATCTCAAAATTAGGCGGTCTCTACGGGTTGCCTTTTGTGAATGCGATGTCGTTATTGTTCATTTGTGCTTTGTATTGTTTTCAACCGGTAAGAGATAGATTTCTAGCTGAAAGCAATCAGGAGTGCTGCCAACACCACCGCAACGAAGTCAGGAAGCTATGGAACATGAAGTCCAGTTAATCACATGTAGCAGTTACATTATTGTTGATGAATAATGGTGCTATACTGGCTCTGATTGACCGATTTTCTTTATTTTTGTTTTGCTTGATAGCTTTTGGCTTATAGAATAAAACATATTACATAACAAAGGAAACAAATGTAATTTTATAAGAGTGAGGTATGATTTTGTGTAACATTGCTAAATGAAGATCAAATTATCTACTACTTTTTTATCTATAACAGGAAAACAACTCAATATTCATGCTTGAAATTTCCAACAGTGATATTAGTAAGCACAACTGACATATCTTCCAAATTTCAGAGAAATTCGTTCAAGTTTGGCGGAGTTAGACAAAGTTGAAGTTAAGGCGATGTTTAAGGGTGATCCATTTTTTATGAAACAATCTGTATATCATGCGAAATTGGAATGCATTCATTTTTTAGATAAGTGTCGGTTGTCGCAGACATTTTAGGGAAGCGAAGATATAAAATATATGAAACACATAAAATATCATTATGCACAAATGCAACAAAATACATGTAAGCTTATAGGAAATACAATATGTACGAACTTTCAATGTGTGGTATTGTCAAGCCCAAAATGAAGTAGCTAATGACCGCAAGTACAGATTGTTTCATAAAAAATGGATCACCCTTAAACATCGCCTTAACTTCAACTTTGTCTAACTCCGCCAAATTTGAACGAATTTCTCTGAAATTTGGAAGATGTGTCAGTTGTGCTTACTAATATCATTGTTGGAAATTTCAAGCATGAATATTGAGTTGTTTTCCTGTTATAGATAAAAAAGTAGTAGATAATTTGATCTTCATTTAGCAATGTTACACAAAATCATACCTCACTCTTATAAAATTACATTTGTTTCCTTTGTTATGTAATATGTTTTATTCTACAAGCCAAAAGCTGTCAAGCAAAACAAAAATAAAGAAAATCGGTCAATCAGAGCCAGTATAGCACCATTATTCATCAACAATAATGTAACTGCTACATGTGATTAACTGGACTTCATGATCCATAGCTTCCTGACTTCGTTGCAGTGGTGTTGGCAGCACTCCTGATTGCTTTCAGCTAGAAATCTATCTCTTTCCGGTTGAAAACAATACAAAGCACAAATGAACAATAACGAGATCGTATTCACAAAAGGCAAAGTGTCAGCCTTGCTAGAACTACTTCACATACAGCAAGGAACCATGAATTCTAAACGCTATCTGAATATTTTACGAATGAACATTGGCCAAATGACAGATCAACTTGGTGATCCATCGACTTGGTTATTTATGGATGATAATGCTACGTGTCACAGGAGTAGTAGAGTCAACTTATGCAAGTCTCAATTAGGGCTTAGGACATTATCTTGGCCAGCTCGTTCTCCTGATCTAAATCCCATAGAAAATGTATGGAGTATTCTAAAACGTAACGTTCGTCGTTCACTGCTACCTACAGATGGCGTATCACAACTTACGTCACTGTTAAAAAGAGAGTGGAGAAAGTTAGATCAGTCAAAAATCAACGATATCATCGAATCAATGCCTAGACGAATTGGTAATGTCATTGACAATAAGGGTAGGGCCACAAAATATTACCTTCTTAAGAACCGTTACTGTATCATAGCTTATCAGATTATATAAGGACATTTAAATATATTAGGGACATGAAATAGCATGAAAAATGCTTTCTGTATCATACTTATGTTTTATTTAGTCAAATTTTAGGATGATCCACTTTTTATGAAACGGACTGTATTTCTTATCTGAAATATTCTGTGAATTCAGTGGAATTTTGATAAAAAATGGAATCTCTGCTCTTATCACGTAGTTCTCCTAAGATTCAAATCAAAATATTAATTTTTATAACTTAATTTGTATATTTGCAGCATTAATAGAAATCCCAAATTTTGTATAGAAAACCAAAGCTTTCCATCAAAGTTTACCCAAGGTCGACCCAAAACACAAGGTCCAACCTTGATTGCAACGTACTTGTAAGCAGGTCAGGTGGATCAATGATCAAGTGTGGTAATTTATTTGCAATGATATGACAGCAGATAAATTATGGTTTGATTGCGAGAAAAATATTCTCATACGTGATATTATGGTACAGTTGACCCCGATGAAGTACTCAGCAGATTCCCTGACCCACAGAGCGGTTTGAAAGCATAATCCTGTGCAAATACTTGAACATTCAATCTATTGTCTTTATCAAATCATCCCTTCATCTCACTCATTTAATAAAGTCGATTAGCAGCACTTTCCTCGAGATTATTATGACATGACTGATAATGAAGATAATTATGCAAATAAAAAAGTTTTTTATGAAAGAACATGTAAGACATGGAGTGAAAACATTCACAAAATCGATGTCAACATTGGAAAATGAAGCCTCTGAATAAACAGCACCCAGACAGAAGGAAGACATCACGCAAAGGAAGGATGTTGTGGATATCTGAAGGACAACAAGTTGAAAATAGAAACCGAAGTACTGCCAGTAGCCGTTCAGGACGAAGCGCATAACACAAAGGCTCATAGAACAAGCATGTTGAAAGCGTCCACCGATCCAAATGGTAGAATGTGTAGCAACGAGATGAGGCCGGTTGATGTTTCAAGTTACCTTCTGCAGAATACTGCATATCATCTGACATCACATAATGAATTGGCAAGCATAGAGCAAGTATATAGTAGGCACAGTGTCGACTCAAAAAAGTAGCTGTATACAGTGAAAACTTTTATACCAGACGATTCAGTTTTTTGCTGAGATTGCGTTCCTGCGGTCTAAAAAATATTTGGTCACTTTTTAAGAAGCTAAATTTTTGCAGATGGAACATGTGCTTGTCGTCTTGAAATTTCTTCAGGAAAACCTCAAACTCCTTGGTTAGCGTGACGAAAAGACAGTATTTGGCCCTAAGAAGAGGATCATTCAGCATTTCCTTCATGTTCTGGTAGGACGGCGAGTCAGGTTGCTTCTTGATATCTTCGACATATGCTCGCAAGTTTGGCAATCGTTCGATGATCCCTTCCGCAACAGCTACGCTCTCAGCATATCGAGTCGCACAATGTTTGGGTGGTACGTGTGGGACATTGTGAAATGTCAATAATCCGCTCAACGAGACGTAAGATCTTCAGCTTCCAAACACTTCCCAACTACGCACGAATTTCATCACCTCAATGTATTTGTCTCCAGTTGGCAGAGCACCGTCGATGATGTGTAGCGAGCAACTTCCAATATCTAACACTGGTGTATCATCATGTTCACGAGATTCTTCAAATAGATGATGTGTTGCGATATTGACATTTGGACCAACCATTACCACCTTCAGGAGTTGTACAGGTCATCGACAGCTCGCTCAAGAGCTCTGTGCAACTCAGATGTAGCAGCATGTCCAAGAAATTTAGAAGTCAAGAATCATGTCATCTCCCCGTCTTCAATCCAATACCTACCGTGAAAATCCACTTGTCAGCGATGTATTCACATGAGTCACGTGGCATTTCAAATCTCAGACCGTGTAATCTGAGTACTGATCAGCCATGCACTGCATATGAACGTACAAGGTGTGGGAGTCCTTAACCTATGAATAATCTTCAGAGGCAACTCGCCCATTGAGACACGCGAAGACCGATCAACTTGATCAAGCTCACATCAGCGGCGTGAGTCGGATGAGAAAACGAGGCACTCGTCCTAATGCCGGGGATCCAGACTTCCTCGCCTGAGCACACACATTCCGTCCGTCTATGCTTATCAATAAAGCCTCTAGGCGACTACATACATTTCTTAATTAGATCAAGTCAGAAGCTTAAAAGTGTCTGCAATATATAGGCCAAATATAATCGAATGTACAAGTACATGTTTGGCAATAGATAGTAAAATGAGAAATCCGAAAGCTGTTACAGCTGAACACATCCAGTCAACGCCTTGTTTTCTAAATTTAGTAACCGATAATCAAAATTCTGAGTCTCTTTTATTTTTTGCGTTTTCTAACAAGAGAAAATCATCAGAATTGCATAATTCATTCCATCTTTCATAGTATTATTTTTGGACTGTGATAATTTTCATTTCCTATTCTTCGTGCGTATTTGTGCCATAACACAGCTGGATTACATCATATGTGCGTGATCACATCAGTCTCAGAGCCATGTCATCTGCAACAAAAACATTTCTGAATAATAATAATGCTCTGAATTATTCACTTTCAAATCTCCGTCAGCCCAGAGATCCCAATAACATCTCACAAAAAATCCGGAAAATTGTCAAAACACCCAGCCTTAAATGCATAAACTTGAAATATTCGTATTAAGGCCGGTTCGTAGTCGTCCGTATTGTGGATTGCGCATGTGACGTTACAGTCAAGGGATTTTCAACGCATTTTCATAACATTTTCAAAGCAGCTTTCCCCACCAAGCAGAGTGTATGTGGACGCAGCTTCGGAGAAAAGCGCAGCAGCAAACTAAGAAATCACAGAAAAGCAACTGGCCTCCTAATCTGAAAACAGTACAAATTACGGAAAACTAATAACGCAGACGAACAATGTTTTAAAATAAATTTATAAATGGGTCAACATACTTTTCTTACGAATTTGCACTTGTTGATCAAATCTTCGAAAACGATGTAAAAAGTGATGTTTATGTCAAAAACATGGAAAATATGGAATTTATACTTTCTCTTTGTTTATACAGTAGTCAATTTTGTTAATGTTGTCATCGTTCATAAACATATTTAATCTTTACTACTCTCAATTTCAGACTTTCCTGAATTTTCCCGGTTTTTCCTGATTTTTCCAGCGTTATCCACCCTGTTAATGTTTTGAAGCAAAATGCGCAATTTTTTCACAGCTCTATCGTCACCGACGCCAGCTTTCATTCATCAATGGGAACTACAAGTGGATGATATCAATGCTAATAAATACTAGCGTAACCTGGATACTCTATTGATGAAGAAGTTAAAATTACAATTTGATCATGACAAGGCCATTTCTCCCTAAAAACATTTTGGCTTAATTTCTTAAAAAATTGACAGGTGCATCTAATAAATTGACCAGTGCTGTGCAATTGAAAAACCCTTTCGGCCGGATTTCAAATTTAACAATTCGAAATACAAATATTTTGATATCATTTGCTACTTGACAAAGTTCTGAAGCAATAACGGAGACTTATTTTAAATTTATATTTCTGTGATTGATTTCAAAATTCTATATAAAAATATACACGATCCCGGGTTGACAGATGGAATTAAGATGGATCAAAGGCAATAAGTAAACTGAAAGGTTGGTAATAGGTACACAAGAATTCTTCAGTAGACACTTGTTCAAATTGACAGCTGTTTCGGTCAAACTTCCTAACTGACAGCTACCAATTCCTCACCAAGTAATTGAATTACAAACTTACGAATGTTTGAAAAATGTTTCTTCCTTTGAATGGAATGCTTTGATGAATGTGAAGTACATGATATTGACTGAAATAACGCAGCGTTTCACAACCATGCAATTGACATGCACTTGATCTGACATTGACATAGTAAATAAATGAAAAGGATGCAATAGAAACTTCTGAAGATGAAACTACACCGCTGATCACAATACCTGATTGAAAAGATGCGCACAGACCTCATATATTGCTGCCACAGCAATCGAATAGATAATTTAAATAAGGAAAGACTTTAAAAGAGTTAGTGCAGTGTTGTGATGCCCTTATGACGTACCTAATTTAAACATGCACGCACGTTCGCACAAAAACAGGTCCATAGAGTAGGCATATTAGGTTGAGTGGTAGCTCCGCATTTATTGAATCCCTAATGTGTATACACTTTCGATTTTATTGAAAGAACTCGTGGGGAATACAGGTGTTGTCACCAAATGTTAGATATGCAAATTTTTGCAGTTTCGCAGAAATCACAACGGAATTGAATGATCATGACAGTAATGTAGAAGGAATGATGGAATTTCACAGATTCTCCGTGTCATGACAGCCTTGGAGATTTAATGTTTGTTAAATTGGCAATTCGATGGGTTCCTATTACTTTCATGCTCAACCTCAAGAGTATTTTCTTAAGCGTGATCATATCACAGGCAACCTGCCACTGGTACAGCAAAATCACATAAGCAAGGACAATGACTTCATTCAATTTTAGAAGATGTATATGTGTCCACATCACTATTCAGATTCAAGAAATGAAACATGAATTTAGTGAATCATAAAATCATGCCTGTGAAAATTGAATTGAGAACTTGAAATTTCAGCCAAGAAAACACGAATAATGCCGCGACTTTTTCATGAAGACTTTCATTATAATACAATTCATGAAATTCCCTTCATAATCAGCTTGATTTCCGCTTAGTTAGAATGCTTATTATCAAATATTCATTCATTTTGATATCCAACTGGCTTCATACTACTTATATAGGAGAGTCATCTCAGTAGTATATAAATTGGCAAATTTTGACTTTTTTCAAAAGTGCTCAAATAATTTTTTTGGACCACGGGAACGTGATCTCCGCAAAAAACAATCTTTTGATATAAAATTTTTCACTGTTTACACATACTTTTTTGAGTCGCTCTACCTATATGTCCCTACTCTATGAACAGGTCTGTTACTGACTAACGCTCTCTTTGTTACAAAACAGCATGGACGCCTCCTATAGATAGTGAGACTGCACTTCAGAGCAAGAGAAGATCGTTGACGATGCAACACTCGCGGCGCGCTGTCAACAACAAGAATGTTGTTGTTGTTGGCGGAATAGAAGTACCCGAGCCAGTGACCTCGTTACTCATCTTTGGGAACTCGACGAGTTGCATCTTACAGATGACACCCACCTTGCTATTTCATGTATGTGTGGAAAGTTAGCATTCACTTGCGAGTCGTGTGTGTCACGCCTTACAAGTGATCTCAATGAAGATTTTACTGTTCACTTTGAGTTCCATTGTGATTTCCAAGCCAACTCCGAATTTACAAGGGAGATTGATCGTGGTGGTCTTTGCCATCCGTCATTAACAGTTTTGTTCATTTATAATTTATGAACAAAAAGTTTCAAGGGAGAATTTTCCAATCCATCATAAGTTTCTTGAAGATCAAAATCCAAGAATGCTGTTTACCGAGAACAGCAATTCCATCCCTTCTAATGATTTATGTGTACTGCTGTGTGCTCCACAGTGACAGTCAAGAGTTCTCTTATCACAATTAGTTTTCAAATGTTTATCAAACAATTTCATTAAGTCATATTCTGTAAAAAATGAGAGGTCTACTGAAAAGAAAATTCGGAAATTCAAATGTTAACTATTCTTTTCGTTGAATAATAATCATCGCCGTTTGCTAAATGTGTTGTAGTTTCCACAATCAAAATGCAATCAATCAAATTATCAAAGATGTATAAAGTAGCATAAGAGAAATTATCAAGATAATTAAAAATAAGAGTGATATAATGGATTAGGGTCGAATACAGTTGTAGGAATTATGACATTATCTATTCTTCATAACTTAAGCTTGCAAATATTGCAATTTATCTTTGTTCGATTTTGTGCCTACAGTTGGCAGCATATTTCCGTGAAATGTCCTGTAGTTTAAATATCTAGGCGTCCATGAAAACAAGGTTTCTCAAGCTCTCCGCAATTGCTCAAAGCTGGGTAAAATTGTGATATCTTTGATTAAAGGAGGATTTCTTAATATAAGTGGGATTTCGGTCATTTGTGATTATGCCACATGATTTCTGTTGGATTAGCACTCTGGAATCGCCATGCTGTCTTAACGCATATTTTACATTCAAATTTGAAATAGCAGTAATTCACACCCTTACTGCATTTACGTCAGCCGAAATCAACTTGTCTCTTCCAATTGAAAGACCACATTTCAACATTTTTGATGACTTCATGCTAGGGTTCGCAGCCCGGGCTCCTTGGCCCTAGGCATTCAGGTGTAAGAGACGCGTAAGAGCATAATCATTTTCACAATATTGTTTTTGATAATCATTCACATTCCAAATGGCTTCAGGAAATATTTCATACAAAGAAAAACAAATTTCGGTGTACTGTTAAGCAACATGCATGAGTGATAAAAATGGGAATCGCAGTCATTTTGTAATTTGATACCGGTACACTGTGCATTGATAGTAGATTTAATGTCCTACAAATTGGATTCATCCCGTTGACATTTTTACCATTTCAAACATTAAACAGGGGTGGTCATTTTAAACAAACTCTTCACGCTTATCTGTCACACTTGTAGCAAAACAAAAATGAGATTCTTCACATCCTTGCTATACTATTTTGACAAGAATTAGCCTAGATAATAATTAAAAAGTACCCTAGCCTAAATATTTATTATCGGCTTTCCACAACCTGAAATAGAGATTACTTCTTTTCCACTTGCTTCACACAAATCTTGTCGAGAATTGATAACTTTTTCAAATAGTTCGTTGGTCGCTAGACACCATCAAATGCACTTAAATAGAAATGTAGGTCAGCCAGCAAAATACATCGCTTACATTGTCACCAGCTGTTGTTGAACCAATAACCATTCGTTCTCCTGCACCATCCGAAGCTGTAATAGATCGTAATGCATTGATAGTGCAACGAGTGAGGCGTTTAATTTCAGCAACATTTTATAACATTTTGGTGATTATTTATGTAGAAGAAACGTGACTGAGATCATTCCGATAAAAAGCATACAAAGATTCCTGTAAAAATATATTTTGTGGAGACACAACCGATAAAAATACCATTCATAAGTAAGTAACTACAAGTTGCAGAGTATTATTTGCTTATAAACCTTTATTGTGGAATAAGTGGACTAAGACTTGTACAAATAAATACGGATCTATCATGCGCAACGGCGTCTGATGAATCGAGATGAAATACAATTTTCGCCTTTTTGCTTCGCATTCAGTTTCTACAGATGATGTCCTGTAAGTCTTGTATAAAGGATGATCGCGAGTCAGATGTTACTAATAATTGCGAAACTTCTAGAAAAGAAAACCAGATCATTTATGTAGCCTATACAAAAAGTAGCAAGTCAACTGAGCGAGCCAATTGGAATAACGCATTTAGGCAACCGTGAAAAATCGATGAAAACAGTGCGTCGCCCTAGTGGTGGATAACTGCTGATGACTGAAGCGTGCGATCGTTTTTTGCACTTAAGTAGTGCCATCATCAACACGCACATCGGTATCAGCGTGGCCTCATATGAAGACACATGATCTGTAGATGCTCTCTATGCTTATCATGTTGAAGAAACTTCTTCGACTCTGAGACAGCGTCATCGCATTAATAAACCAAATCAAATACAAAGGAATGCGTCCTTGGACCGAATCCGCATTGATTAAGCGCTTTATGCCAAAAGCGATCTTTATTTCACATGAACTTCGCGGACTAAATGTGGTTGATAAACACTGTTCTAGACTCTAGAAATGTCTGAGATTCACATAATCGCTCACCTTTATGATTATCGCTCAAGCTATTGGCATTGACTTGTACAGCGTAAATGACTTCGAAGCAGTAAAACTGTCTTCAATCAAATCTCGACCAATCAGGGGAATTAGTCAAATTTGTTTGCTAGGTTGAGCAGCAGACAGCAACAGTACACAGCATATTACCGATTTTTGGGTGGCACAGTTCTTGCTCTTTCTCATTTCATTTTCATCAAGATCAAAAAATAAAAACATCGTGTGCAGAGAGCTAGATACGCGGAAGGCCTCACTTATTTACATGTGCGATTTTCTTATTGTGGCGGATGGCAATTGATCACAAGTTGATTCATTGAAAAGTTCAGATGGGCACCACTTTCATATCGAAATTTTGGTTGAGGAAAATATAAAGCGGATGTGTTCGGTATTATCGGTCATTGTCTCATTGTTATCTATATGCTATTGTCATTCACGTGGTCTGACAGTCCTTTGTTTATAGCGCTATTGTTATTCTGCGATGTCGGTGAAGGAATGCTTAGTCATTGGATCAAGTCTGAGGACATCTTTCTATCCTATGCCCAGGCGAATTGGCATTCTGCAATCTTTATGATTATCAGCCGCACCGCAAAGCCAGGATAAATAAACGCAGAGCAGCCTGTTGTGCAGTTCATCAGTGTGTTCAGCCATTCTAGATATTTTAGGCATTCCGTTTTGGGCCATTCCGAGCCGCACTGACGAGCCCTTGTAGGGCGAAACGAAGCGTCTACGGCTGCCAAGGAATTGTTGTGCTTAAATTGTTCAAGTCTGAGGACATCTTTCTATGTGATGAGGGCTCATTGTTCGCTCTCTGGGCGTGTTTTGATGTTTCCATTTCATTCTCTACATCATCACAGAATTAACCAATGACTAAGCATTTGGTTACCAACACCGCAGAATAACAATAGGGCATATGTTTCAGCATGTTCTCAACATGAAAATGCAAACAGGAAAATACAGGCAAAATCATGAATAAAATTGAAAAGGAATAGAAACAAATAACTACTAAAGACAGTTGTGTACAGAGTCGTCAGGGATACTTGCAACACAGTTCCTGTCTCCAAATTACACCACATGGCGGAGCCAGATCGACCGCTTAGAATGGACAAGGAAGGAACCAACAAGTCAAAATCGATCAATCTTACAAGTATGGGTCTGATGAGACGAAAAGCGTCCAGTCTGCATGCTGTCACCCTTGACACGAAACCCGAGGCGTTGGTGGAAATTCTAGTGAATCATGCATGGTGATGCTCAGCGACGTATTATCACAGGAAAGAAACTGAAAAATGGAGCTATTCTATCTCATAGTAAACGTCTGTGGTAAGAAAGCCATGTTCTTGGATTGTAACTTTCATGCCTAAAAAAATTCCACATCTGTCAATTTGTCGTTGCTTCCATTTCTGCTTGTCAAACGATCAAGTGGATGGTGGATATTAAAAAAGTGATGGTTCAACGTCACTACTCCCCATATAGGGGGCTTGGATGGTGCTTTCATAGTCAGAATTTAATCTGGAGCGTTGTGATCTCCTAGTCCTGACGACTTCCAATGACAGTTTCGGGGCTCGACCTCTGGACCGAAAGATAGCAAGGCCAAGCACTTAACCACTGTCCACGGAGACCATCATCCTCCGTGTGGATGGTGGATATATCTCAGAAAGAATTTTGTTACTCACTCCACGATTTATCGTCCATTTTTGCCGTGTTTCGACTGTTGGACGTCGGTCCGGTCGGATGGCAGTTCTCCACGCGCTCCTATCTTGAACGTCGATGCGCCCAAGGTTTAACGCATTGAAGAAGGCTCGTACGTTGTCCCACCACCTCTCCCTCGGTCATCCACTTGGCTTGCGTCCTTCTACCTTCAGATTCATCACCTTCTTTCGCCAGGAGTCCTCTTGCATTCTTTGCATATGACCATAACAGTGGAGTCTTCCCCATCGAATGACAGCTTCCAATGGATGGATGCCAATCCGTCTCCTGAGATCATCAGTAGAACCCCGATCAACTAGCCGTTTTGATCACATCCACCTGATCATCGCATTGTCACTGCGGCTCAAACAATTGAGGTCCTCCATAGTGATTGGCCACGTCTCACTGGCATAAATCATCACACTTGTCAATGTGCGTATAATCAGAGAGCAAAGAATGCAAGTACAAGTAGCAAGTCAACATAATCTAATAGTGCTAGAAAGAATATGCCAGGCATGATCTTGCTTTCTCTAAGAACTCGAAAATGGATAAGTGAAGAGAAAACAGGAATTATGCCTCTGATCTGCTTTAGTATGAGTCCTCAGAATGTGACATTAAAGATTATCTAAAATGAAGCCTACTTTGAATTGAACGGACATATCCAACACTGATATAATATAGCAGTGAGTATTGGATCTTAAGTGTTGAACACAGCATTTTTGTTTAATAAAAATTGTCATTTTTATTTTCTTAATTTGTTGTGCTGCTAAAAATGAAGTCACAAAAGTCTCAAAGAAAAAAGTTAACTTCAATTTGAAATAACAAAAATATCTACTTACCATCAAACAACTAGAAATAAAAATTCTTTATTAACATTCAAAAGAAATAACATTAAGTTACATTACATGCAATGCAATCGAAGATATGGCTTTCATTTATCAAATGGACATTATCAACGATACATGCTGAGTAGTTGAAGCAAATCCTTACCTATAATTGCATAGCCATCTTTTATAGACGCTGCAAAAGGGGGTTGAGGCTCCGGGCTTCTAGCATCCTCGTAAAGATAGCGCCCATAAGTCTCTGAAAAACAATACTTTTTAAATAAAAGCATTTTATAATAGAAAGACGCAATGAAACTTCCAGACTGATTGTCCTATATTGCATAATTATCAAATACTTCAAAATGGTTTATTGTAATTTTATGCATGATATCAGTCTTACAAGCTGGCAGAACACAGGATGAATTTTGATTGTTAACAGCCTTTATGATAGCAGACTTATGATTTTGGCAATCCGTAGAAATTGCTGGTTTTGCATTCAAAATGTAGCAAATGATCCTTTCCCTTTTTAGTCATATCTATAGCTAGTGGGCTTGAGATTAATTTTCAAATGGTTTTCATGCCTTTAGAGTCCTCATTTTCTGAAATATGCACATAGAATGAACTATCATTAAGTATATCCAGCATGCACACTTGGTAGTTTCTTCCAAAATTGTGATTCATATTGTCATTGTCTTCCATTGGTTGATAAGTTTTTGGATTAAGAGATCTCGAATAATTTGATCGACCATGTTGATTAAATATGCGTCTCAAAGAAGTATTGCATACCCGTTCATCATGCTTCAAATGTTTGGGATTTTGAATAATATTGAGATGCAGGTGCAGTTCTGACGCCACAACAATTTCTTTTGAAGTTAAATTCGTTAAATCTTTCTCTACTTCCTGAATGAATATGAATGTTCGATTTAACTACAGATGCATAACTTCTTCTGTCTGAATTGACGTTTTTTCTGATGACATTTGGAATCTGTTTGTCAGCAGATTGATCAGATTGTAAAGTTTGATGATCATCTCGATCATACTCTTCGAATGGTTGATCACATTTTCTTTCATAGTCCAGCAACCAGGAATCGGTACATCGCCATCGTTGGAAGGAAATGACTTCTTTCTTTTGACTTTCAGAAGTCCACATATTTGTAAGAATTTCCGAAAATTTACCGGAAGCATTTTTATGATTTAAAGTAATGACTTCCGAATTACAGTCAAACACTTCTTGTAAATTGCTTTCAGATCTCGGTTTAAAAATTCTTATTTCGCCTTTTACTTGGTCAATTGCAGGCTGTTCTCTTATTTCTGTCTCAATTTCTGGCTCATTACGTATTTTAGGAATGCGATATTTCCTAGGTAATATTAGAGTTTCTTTGTTGATCCACAAATGAAATTGCTCAGCCAAATTAGCATTGCGGATTTGATGCCAAAACGCTATTTTTCTTTGTGACACAATGTCTGTCCAAATTCGACTAATATTTTCTTTAATTCTTTCAGCTTCTCTTCTGAGGCTGATTTCGTTTATCTCATTTTGAATTTGATCATTGTCACATCTTCGCTGACTCTGATTCGATGTATTCACATGTCTATTTCCAACAATCTATGTCTGTGAAAGTTCATTAGTTGTAATAGATTTATCTATCAGAATATTCATCTTTTCAATTAATTTACCAAGTAAATTGTCTCTTGAATCATCACTTTCACTGTTATCGTCTGAATTAGCTAATTCCCCAGAAGACGGGCGAACACTTGAAACGTCGGGATCGTGTATATATCGCTTTTACTAAAAACCTGCTGAGAATGAAGGAGTAAACATTAACGTACTTGTTTACGTTTTCATTAAATAGAAGTAAGTATAACCCTGCATTAAATCAGTCTATCAGTCGGGAATAGCCTTGCATTAAATATCCTGAAGTCTGCCTGAGGCAGGACTGAACCCTCCATCCACAGTAGGCCGGAAACAGGGAATGAAGCCAATTTACTGGACTCGTGCCGGTCTGATACCGGCGTGTCCAGACTGAAGGCTGCTGACCGTCGGACAGGACATTCCCGACATCTCGACCCGTTTCCATCTCTGATTTGAATAAACAAAGCAACTTAACATTAAATTACTTTCTGAACCATAAATGAGAAAATATTCAATAAAATGTGGTAAATAAAGTAAAATCCAGTCCAAATGCAGAGAAACAAAATGATGGTGTCTTTATGCGACATCTTTTCTGCAACGAGAGCAATAATAAGTTAGACAACAATTTTCGAACAATTTACCTGAAATTACATTATCAATTCATTACACACTTATCATGGTGACATATTTGTACCGGTATTTGTCACATTCATCGATAAACATAAATGTAGGACATGAGAATCATCTACCGCCTGATTCTATCCGTTAGCTACTACAAACTAAGCACAATCAAGACACCTGTACTATCTTCGTTATCTGAAGCAGAAGTGACATGTGTGTAAATATAGCAAGGTAGTTCAAAGTTCGTTCAACGCAACGTATTAATGAAAAGCCTCAAACATCACAAGAATGCTATTTTGGGAAATAGATGTACGAGACGATTGACGTTGATGACGATGATTACCTGTTACATGAACGTCTTCGATCTCCGTCACATTCACAAAACTCATAATCTTGTCTAATGCCTCATCGACCTTTACGATCGGGTATGGAGATTCTCTCGGTCGATCTGCCACTTTCGTGACATCAACAGAAGCTGCAAAATAACATACACAAGATTGATGACAACATACACTATGCAACATTTAGTTTAATAAAAATGGAGATATTTTAAATATTTCATTTTGTCTTCCATGCATCGGATACAATGAATTTTAACCGGATGAGGAAAGTGTATTGTAAAAGTCATGGCATCATATTCTATTCTGCTCCTGGTTCAAGTGATAAGATTCTAATTTTATCTGAACCTTCAAATGCTATCTATAACATAATTATAAACAGGATTCACAGTATTTATAATTAGCATCCCATCATACCTTCCAAATCAATATAAACTACTACGAAACTTAGACTTGTTAATGGGACGGAATCCCGTCTCATAGTCATCCCTATCTCATTCCACCAAAACAAAATGACCAAGATTGCCATCCAGCAAGACGACCATTGGTCAGCGAGTTTCTCATACCTCAGTTTTATACATAGCAATATACTTTATGATCTTCTAAATATTTTATAATATTCATAATATTTATAATATGCAATAGAAGATATAATCTTCTAAACATTTTGGTTGGATTTTGATGAACATTATTTTTTATCATTTTACATCATTTTATACTATTAATTGAAGTGACTAAGTTCCTTATTCCGCTATCGCTATTCTGCTGCTATTTTTTATTTTCGTAGCATGCTAGTGCAATTTCGTAGCATGCTAGTGCAATTTCGTTGATGCTATCACTAATATGATTTCCTGTCTGCATTGCATTATCCATCTTTCGGCAAGTTAATTTATAAGCGGTTCAAATTCACGTGTAGCCAACCTCCGTTATTATCTAATTATTACATCGGGAGTCCATCTGTCATATGAAATAAAGGCTAGTCAGTTGCTAGTAATAACTTTTATGATTACTGTAATACAATCCAGTGAAATAATGGTGTCCAGTACTTTTGGAATATCAAATTCTTGTCCGAGTTTTTGGAAGTAGTAAATAGTAGTAAAGTTTTTCCACTTCAAGTTTTTGACTTGAAGTGCTATGTACACTAATATTGACCACAATAATTTAATTTCACACTTGTTTTAATTGCTTGATTTGAATTTTGAAACCTTTTTCGAAAAGCTTTATGTATTGGCTGGTCGTAATTATTTCGCTAAGTATCATAAAGGCTTTTTAATCTTTAACATTTGATCTTTCTCAATTTATAGAATCTGCTGTCTGCTACACAGTTTCCAAAGTAAATGTTGTCTTTGGAGGACATATTTTTCTACAGATTCGCGGAGGATTTCAAAAGGGAGGAAATTGTAGTCCGTTGTTGGTGGAACTGCTTCTTCTGCACTGCGAGTATATGTACATGAGTATCATGCAAAATATATTGTCTCGCTAAGTTGCTATCGTGCAGTACTGACTATAAGCACTTTGAGAGTTTGATACCGCATAGTTACCCGAACGATTTGTCGGCGGAAAGGAATGGTGTGGATGATCAAGGTGTTGTGTATTTAGATGTCAAATTGAATGTTCTTCAAGATGGCATCTACTCGTCTGTGTATCACGAAGTTGAGAATTTCTCCATTAGCGTAATTATTTATGTGTTCCCGAAAATCCCCTTCCCCTATAGGTTAGTTGACTTTTGTGAGGCAAATATTACGTTGTTCGCCCACATTATCACTACGTAGTTATTAAAATCAAAAGTATCTGTGAAATTGTTGCAAAAATAGTCTGTAACAAACGTGATCTGAGAGTCTACATGGAAAACTACTTAATAAATTACTTTTTAAGTATTTCATTACTGTGGGGCACGCCCTTGGACATGGGTCCGCCGGCAAGCTGATGGTTCGGCACGCGAAATACCCGAAAAGAGACATGGGCAGTCGGTCATCGTGCTGATGAGTCCAGTGTCTTTTGAACTTATTCATTTTCTCAAGTTCAAGTATCATTTTATTGTCAAGTGAACTTTTGCAGCAACATGTCGCTTTTGTCCGAGTGAACGCAGCAATAAGTCCTTTTCGGGACTAGGGAAAGTTATTTTCTGTGTAAATATTTGTTATATATTTGCCTCCCATTATTTTTTTTCTTCGCACGTAAGACGACGTCAGTTATATTCAATGTCATTACCATCATGAGAATGTACACGCTTAGGCCTGCTGTATTTTCATTGTATCACTCGATTCTCACTCTACGATTTAGACAACGA
The DNA here is from genome assembly GCA_907163375.1 of Prostheceraeus crozeri. Lineage (NCBI taxonomy): Eukaryota > Metazoa > Platyhelminthes > Polycladida > Euryleptidae > Prostheceraeus > Prostheceraeus crozeri. The sequence goes on along the minus strand of CAJQUW010006584.1, from coordinate 420,298 downwards.
TGTTTTAACATCCCAAGCTAAAAATTTCCATGCATCATTCTGCTTCCCTTCTTTGATCCTGTCTGACAAGAAGAGGAACCGGGTAGAACTCGACAGACGCGCAGAGCACCGTATGGAGTACATCGTACATCATTCTCAGAAAGTCGCATATTGGACCTCGTTCCATGCAGAACGTCGCTCTGGCTGCAGGACTATAGGTGCTCATGGGATTTTATCAAGCTGATAATTTGTTCGCAAGTCAAAATAAGAGACAAACACGTGCTGCTTCGTCTCTGTAGAGTCACTTTGTAGCAAGTTGGCAGGCTTTCTACTTGTCGACTGAAACGTATAGAGAAACGAAATCAACATTTGTTCAGAAGACCAACCTCTGACAACTCTCAAGCTGTGTGACCTGCTTTGTCAGCAAGCTCTTATAACTACTCGTGAAAAAATGAAGTCTAAGCGACCATTTGGTGTGAAAACTGAAGTTAAAGCTACTTTCTCTCAACCTTTGAAAATTAGTCCAACTGCCGATACTGGTGTGATGACATCCAATCTATTTAATTGTAGCTGACCGGCAGTTGAATCAAACCGCAAGCTTCTGAAACGGAACAACAGCAAAAATGTCCTATGCTTTAAATGTTAAAGGCTACGTCCCAGGGCTTCAAAAATGCAGCTAAAAGGCATGTCTGGAACTCACACGTTTAGCGAGAACCCTCAATATCGAACGAGTTTACTACACATATGAGTAAAAGCCTAAACTAGGGACCTGCGAAGCTTCGAGAGTCGATTCGACTTGAAGTTGTGATTCGAGAACAATTCGAATCTATCTGCTTAGTGCTGTCAAAAATAATTCCTATTGTTTTCTTTTGATTTATAGCCTCTTCTCGTTAGACATGATCTAGACATCGAGCTTTCATAAGCTTGTGATGTTGGATTCTCACTGAAAAGGAATTCGAGACTTCGGTTGAGCTTTTAGTTCTGATGCCCTTCCTGACGACTTCCAATGGCACTTTCAGGACTCGACCGCAGGACCGAAAGATCGCTTGGCCAAGCACTTAACCACTGTGCCACGGAGAGCACGGAGACAGCAGATATGTATTGCTGTATTACAACCATATCTGAACAATTTCTGAAAATTATGGAGTTGTTATTATACATGACTCTTGGTTGAACTATAATATCGTCGTTGCAAAATAATAGCCAATCTTACACGTAAAAAGTCAGCCAAAAATTGCACTTCAACTATCAAGTCATTATTACAAGTCATTCAGTGCACAATATGTTTAATAGGCATCCAGAAAAGATGGTACGACATCGTATGGCTTTCGTTTCTATCGCATTTCAGGACACTATGAACATTCAACAGCTGTGTTTTAGCGTGTGACAATTTCTGTTTATGACTTTCAAATTAGTTGTTCCCAAAACATTTTAACAAGGTCAATTAGAAGTAAAACTTCATGCAACGACGAACACTGCCTCCAACCGAAGTCACACAATTCTTTGCCAAATCTGACAGCTTTCCACTGCACCATCTGAAAAAGTTTTACGAAGATTCTTTCCTTAATTTCTATCTAGAGACTCACTTTCAACTAAACTGAGATTGCGACAACTGCATTTACGTTTTAACCCATTAACGCCTAGACGCAGGGAGGACATTTTCTAAATTTTTTCACTAGGAACTTTGTCACTATAATTTCTATGTGCTTCTACGACAAATTCAAGACTTATGTGACACTTTGAAGCACACTAATGCATCTCCTCACATTTAGTAGTTATTCTATAAAGGCAAAATTAACAGCATTTTATGTAAAAATTCAATTAAATGTTATTTTCCAACATAATCATTGGTAAAGCTTCGATCTTTAAGAAAATGCTTTTAAACTGAACGTTTTGAGGGATAAGTGAAACGTAGAAAGATCAAGAGGTTGATTTAGCAGCACGCAGGATATCCTGCGTGTGGGCAGATGTGTGTACTTTCATGTAGGTTGAGTTGGACCTTTACTATCAGAATGGTTTACATTACTTGACTGAAATATGCGACAACAATTGTTTTAATGTTTATTTAGTCTATCAGCGACACATACACACCCCTATTTGATAGAAATATGGACATTTTAAGAAGGTGATCGTAAGATTGATAAAGCAAGCTGCGATAGGCACAAAACGTACACATCATCTTTGACCATCCCTGTCAGTGAGCGCTAGACATTTTAAAGCGCTAAAACTTTCCTCAACCTCGCGTCGGTCGGTCGTGCTTGTGTGTGTCTCCGTCTGTTATTCAGTCTGTGATCTCATGGTGTCATTTATTGGCTGATTTCGGAAATATTTACATCTTTGGAATCGTGGTGTCGTCGTCCATCCTCTTCTGTGCTCTAAACTTATCTTGCTGTGATACCTACGGTGTTATTCAAGGATATTCAGTTTGCATTCTGCCTGCAATTTCTTGTGTGAGTTGTCATCATCATCATCTCTCTGCGAACATCGGGTTTTGGCTTGGTGATGTAATTCGCATGATATCGGACAGGTCGTGCACAGTAATTTCGTATTCTCGAGTTAACTCCATCTGATCGACCAATATCATCAATTGTTACGGTGGTCTAGTGGCAAATCGAAAGCTCCTACATTCTACGGTGGTGGGTTCGGAGCTAGATGCTACTAAGCTTTCATCTTTAAGCTGAAGTATTTTGGCGTTAGTTTTTCTTGTACCATTGCATGATGCCCTTAACTGGTACTCCAGCTCGAAGAGAAACTCGCTCAAATAGTGCCAGTAGCCAGAGTGTGTTGAGTATCAATGATGTCAAGAAGTTGTTCGATGACTGTAAGCGACAAATGTTGGATTCTTTTCAATCTAAAATACAGAAAATTACTGACATTCTCAACGGTAAACACTCGTAAATATTGAGGCAGAGTTGAATAAATTCGATGAAACAGCTCGTCGGCATGAAGTGGAAATAAATTCACTTAAATCTAATTTGAATGAAATGATGAAGGTTGCGCCCCAAACAGTTTTACAAGAGGGTGAGGACAGAATGTTTCGGCTGAATAATGTTATCGTTTCTGAAATTCAGGAATCTGATGGCTCAATGGATGACAGAATTGCTCATGATAGTAATTGTATTGATAGGCTTCTGGATGAACTTATGGTGAAAAACGACTTAAAATCCGATGTTGTTCGGTTACAACGTTTTGGTCGTTCAAAAGATGGTAAACCGAGGATGTTGCGTATTGTATTCAATAACATACAATCAAAAATAACACTTTTACAACGAGCAAAGTCTTTGAGAAATTCGCATGACTTTAAAGGCATCTTCATAAATCCCGATCGAACGCGAATTCAAACAATGGAGCATCGCAAATTGCTCGACGAATTGGCTGATCGCAGGAGGCAGGTGGAGAACGCTGCCTTGTATAGAGGACGTATAGTTTCTCGATCTAATATCAATTCGAATACAAATTATAGAAATTTTTACTAAATGGTCTTAGCGTCCCTAGCAGAGTTAATTCTTTACCAAGTATTGTGTTATTGAATGCGCGTTCAATTTTTCGGAAGATTGATGAACTTTCATTATATATTTCTTCGATATCTCCAGGCTTTATTTTTGTTACCGAATCTTCGTTGCACTCAGAAATTTCGGATGATTTGGTGGCACTGAGAGACTATAATTTCTATCGTTGTGACAGAATCGGTCGAGTCGGTGGCGGAGTTTGTGCCTGGATAAAAGCTGATTTGAGTTTCCAGGCTGTTAGTTGTCAATGTCCTGTCAACCATAGAATTTCTAGCTTTCGAATCTCATCAACTGAATTTATTTATTGCTTGTGTGTATATACCTCCTAACTTGAGAGCTAATGATTTGAATATTATTAATGAATTTATTATGGAAATGTTGGATAATGAATTAGACGTAAATCCGGACCTAAATCTCATTATTTGTGGTGACTTTAATTCACTTGACTCTGTATCAGTTTTTGAGGAACAATTCTCCTTGACAAATGCTGTGAAAGTTCCTACTCGGCAAAACGCTATATTGGACCAAATTTGGTTGAGTGAATTGTTGAGAGAGCGTTTCTATGGTGATGCGTCTATCGGTCCTCCATTGGGTTCTTCAGATCACAACACTATCGTTTTATTTGGTGAATCAACTGCTATAAACACGAAACGTATTATCAAAGTGTGGGACTTCAGGAAATCAAATATTGAGGATTTTCTTTTCCTTCTTTCGATTACGGATTTTTCATGTGTTACAGATAATGTCTCGGTAGAAGATATGTATGATATGTTCTACCATATTCTGCACACCGCATGACTTTTACTCCGTCCACCTACGTTACACTGTCTGACAGTGATAAACCCTGGATCACTCCCACACTCAAGGTTATGATCAACGAAAGATGGCGTGCTTTTCGAAATAAACAGTGGGGCAAATATGAACATTATAAAACGAAAGTAAGGTATGACATTATGAAGTCCAAGAAGATTTGGTGTCAGCGTCAAATGGAATCCGCCAGGAATGTTTGGAAGGTGGTCGATGAGGTACGTGGAAAAGCGTCTTACGATGCCTTTCGACATCTGAAGCAATTATATGGTAGTGATGAAGGTGTTCTTAATGCTATTCATGATGAACTTTCCAAGAACTTTAATTATGGTACGAATATCGGTCAGCATTCCATCTTCAATGAGCCTTGGAGGTTAAATTCAAGTGTCGCCGGTGTGAGTCAAGCGTTATCCCGTATTTCTTTGAAGAAGTCTATGGGCAGTGATGGCATCCCAAACCGACTCCTTAAGGATGGCGCTGACTGGATTTCTTTTCCTCTGCATCATATTTATCAAACATCCGCTGATACTAGAACCTATCCGATGTGTTGGAAACGTGCGGACGTGGTACCAGTTCCGAAGTGTCGTAATCCTGGTGCAAAAGATTTTCGTCCTATTGCGATAACTCTGGTTGTCAGTAAAATTTTTGAAAGCCTCGTCCTTGATTCTGTGACTTCAGAAATTTCCGGTCTATACGGGCCGTCACAGCACGCATTTCGTAAATTTGGTTCAACAACCAGTGCTTTGATAGACATTCACGATGCTGTCACTTCATATCTTGACATGAACGATACCAGAGCTGTGAGATTGACTTGCCTTGATTTCACGAAAGCGTTTGACAAATTGGGTCACAATTGTCTATTGAATCACCTGTTGGACAATCATGTTAATCGCGGTTTCCTTTTGTGGTTAAAAAGCTATTTGTGTGACAGATCCCAGAGGCTAAAGCTAAATGGTTCCTATGGACCAAGTTTATTTGTACCTTCTGGCATGCCCCCAGGGTTCTATACTTGGGCCTTCGTTGTTCGCGGCCTTTATGGGGTCACTCAGTGTTTCGTCCGATGCATCCTTAATTGTCTATGCTGACGATATAACCCTTGTAGAGTGTCTGTCTACTGAAAATGATCCTAATAATTTGTCTCATATCTATGATTGGATTTTGGAGCATGAAATGTCTCTAAATTTGGATAAATCTGTGCAGATGATTTTTCATCGTGGTGAGCCTTTTCCCGCTGCGTATGATTGCGTAAAGTCTGTCGATGCTGTTAAGATCCTAGGTGTTCACTGGTCTTGAAATTTAACCTGGAATACGCATTTCAATAAGATTTTGAAAGTTGCCGCTCAACGCATGTATGTTATAAGAATGCTAAAACCTGTTATTCCCGTGAAACAACTTATCACTGTGTATCATTCCTTAATTACTAGTCTGCTACTTTAATGTGCCACGTTATCTATTTTTGTACCAAGTTGTATTGAAGCCAAACTTCAACGATTTCAAAATCGTGCCCACAGAACTATTTGTGGCAAATCATGTGATTGTGGTAATTTTCCGCTTCTTGTCAATATTAGAAGAACACGTGCTAACAAATTTTTTAACATTTGTGAATTTCATGACGAGCATCCACTGCATCCGTTGATTCCTCTTCGTTTGCCCCGCACTGATCATTTATGTATCCCTAGTGTGAAGACATCACGTAGACTCCACTCATTCATTCCTTGGATGTGTATCCTTTTAAATGAATATTCCAGCTGAATTATTACGTAAATTCCTAGTTTGTGTAGTCAATTCATACATGCATGTATCTTCCAAGATGTGTTATTGATTCAATGACAGTATTTTTGCTATTATTTTCTGTGTCTCTTTCTGTAATTTTACGATTTTCAATATTTGAATAAACGCTTACTTACTTACTTAGACATTCGAAGTCAGTCATTTCGATTAAGATTAATTATCTTGAATTTTGCACCTTTTTGGGAAAAGTGCCAAGATTGCTAACTGCATGATAGGACTTGGCCAGAAAATTCCATCAATCGATTAGGATTGAATTTCTATTTTGATACAACATTCTCCTTGGTCGATGGATCGGATGTAAGGGCAGTCTGTTCGAATTAGGAGAAGTAAACTAGCAATGCTCCACTGGTACATTCACGAAAAATCAGAGGGCAAATTCATTTATCCCAGACCCTGACTTCCTTTTATTTACATATCATGACAATAGAACGTAGGCCTATCAAGCAAAGAAAACTCGGGTTTGATAAAAATGTCAAAAGGAAAGGGCAGCATTACAATTTCAATAACACGAACATTCTTAGAAACTTCTATAACCTATGTCTCTGTTGAATTTATAGCTGGAAAATCAATTGACTCACAGTTTGAATGTACTTCTACTGACAGTGACTATAGTAGGCAGATTATTTTCCAGCTAAAATCTTAACTGCATTTCAGGCTTTTCGTGGCTTACTTCAGACATGCAAAACAATGCATTGGACATATTTGATCAAACTTTCAATCATTACAGTTTGAATTTGATGGACCCTACTTGCATGTTTTCTGAATGCCTCAACAGCAAAAGCGTCGTGTCGCTGTGCCCCATGAAAACTTTCCAACATCCAATTTTCGTTTTTTGTGACCTGCTGTCACACACATTTATCTCGTGAGACGACTCAGGAGACTTTCACTTCATTTCAACTGCAGTAGTCTACTTGCATGTTGGTTACTGGCTAATGAATTCATAGTTATGACAGTCATATGTATGTTGCTATGACTTTTTTGTCGTAGAAAATCAACCACAAAAATGAAATGTGAAATGTGATATAGAAATTACTTCAAATTTCATTATCCCAGATGAAGTCCTGACATCTTCATTGTGAACATCATGCTGGTGAGTCAGCGATCCTGGAAGCGCATACTTTGGACGGTGCAACGGTACTCAGGAAGTTAGGAAGTATTGACTGTATTCATGTGAGTGGCATTTTTCAATAATTAGAAATGGAGGGCTATCATAATCTAAAATCATTACCACACTCAATAGGAAACTGCACGTTTCTGCCCACACGCAAGAAATCCTTCGTGCCTGATCTGGCCAAACTATTGGTCGCTAGCTTTTGAAACTTGATGCATTTGATAAGTTATCGGAAGCACTTCCCTAAAACGACACCTCAATATGCTCAAAACAAAAATCTGAGCGTTAATGGGCGAATTTTGATAAATCCTGCTCTCTTGACCGATGCAGTGCTCTTGTGATTGTGTTTGCTCTTTGTCAGGTAGACCTTAGATGAAAATTTGAATTTGAAATATTGAAAATTTCAATACATGTATGTTGAATTGGTGCACTCTTAACAATCTTGCCTAACCCTCGCCCCTTTGACAAACGCTCCCTGCTGAGGGAGAGCGCTCAGAGTCCGCCCTTGCTTATTTCCAAAACTAAAGGTCCAAATTCAAAACAAAATGCACCAAAAGAGAGCTCACATCATGACGAGTCAGAATATAATAATTGTTTTGATATTCAAGGTCACTGTGGAGGTCACATGTAAGGTCAAACGTCAAAAAGATGATTTTTTACAATGATTATTGTTTCTTGTCCTATCTCCGAAACCATTTGAGCAAGCTCAAAACAAAATGCAGCAAATGAAAGCTCACATCATGACGAGTCAGAATATCATAATGAAAACATGCAAGAAGTAAAACGTTGAGATTAGAAATACCAATAAATATAAGTAACTTTGTATCTTATAATCTGGATCAATTACGAAAATTCCACAATTTTAAATTTTGAATTCAAAACGTCGAAGTCTAAATACAATCTACAAATCGAATAGTTTTAATATCATATAATGACACCTGAAAACATTCAAAGCGAAAACAGCGCAAAATTCGACAAATCTGCAGCACAAAGTTTTGAAATCTCATTGTGACGAATGTATTTAGCCGATGTTATTCGAAATTGGTGGAAAGCTGTGGAATTTGAAGTTTTCGGTAGGAGAGGGGGCGCTCAGCATGCGAAGACCAACGGTTACAAGTTCAGTTAGGCACGGATACTTTCCACCACTACGTAGATTTATCGAAAATTTCACCAAATCATGGCATCACCAGTCATGGCATCTTGCGAATCTTGCACTTTGATTTTTAATGTCTGTTTCTGAACGTGTTCTCCTGCTTGAAGTTTCAATAAGTGACTTTCACAAAATTATCGCAATCGCGCAGCAATGCCAAGATTAGCGCGAGATCTGTGCCAAATGCACTTTCTGTCTTGTCCCGGACATTCAGTGGCGTATTTGCTGCTGTTAGCTGTTCAGACAGCAGAACCTAGTCTTTCAAATGTTGAGCTTCTCATATTTTCGCAATTAGATAACAATTCAACTTTACAATGAATCATGAGGTGGACATAGAGTAGACTAGAATATATATTTTTCAAAATAGAAATCAAAAGTAATACGTACAAGGAATTTAGACAAGTCTGGTCGCAAGATCATCTAGTCCATTGAGAATGGAGGTTGATAACACAACGCTGATCTACAGTATGGAAGTAGCACTCGGTTGTTTCTCTTGTCACATCATAAAATGGATGTTTCACATGTTGACATTTTTCAAAAAGCTTTTTATAGGCATTGAAGCGCACATTATGAAAGTCTGAAATGTCATTTGAGCATTTACAGTCATTGTGACAAATAACTCTACGTGAACGTTTGTATAATCATGGTACAAGTCTCAAAACTCAGCACACCGAACAAGGTGCAGACATTGTTAAGTTCCATGATATCCAGCAAGTTGTCGACTAAATTCATCACCTTCCATTCTCCTGTGATAAGGTTCTTCTAGTCATCTAATTGTTTTCAATAATGAGGCTGATGACTGAGCCAGTTGCTATTCTTCGGCGGATTGAAAGGATTGGGACACATCCCGCGACAATATAATGGGATATCGAAAACGCTTTCTTCGATAGGGCCTGCCCGGTAACTCTTAGGATCGAAATCAATGTTGTGAGATAAAATTGGGAAAATGTTTTTAATATAAACCCATTCGAAATACTCGCAAGGCATTCCATCCTCTGTGACGTACCATGAATCTACTGCCACTGAGCCTTGTTCACGCCAACCATGGCATATTTTACCATTCACTGTCTTGTTTCCCACATACGAAGCTGACTTTAACCAATCAGGACGAAGTATGGAGCAGCCCTGTTCAACATCACATAAACGACAGCAGCGTTTCGCCTTCGGATAATGTACATAAAGACTGAATACTGAATCATTGGTGAAATGCAGCTGACATGGTCCTTTAATGTCCGTACTGAGATTTTGATTTCTACAAAAGTAATCATATTGACCTTCTCCGCGATCATATCGAGCACGTTTGTGAGTGTAATCGTAGAACCAAGTTCCGTTATTGCTCGTCAACTCAACTATGCCAAGCAGTTTCACAACCTCTGTGAAATTCACCTGAAATGTTGATGGCCACACAGGAGGCATCGGATCAGCCGAGGAGGCCAACCCGAATCCACACAGGAGGTAGGAGATGTATATTGGAATCATATTTGCTAATGAAATCAGAACCACGGGAGATTGGTTGCATATTATATCATTCATCCCCAGAAAGATGCAGGTGGTGATAGAATGAATGACATTATGTTCCAGATAGCAGACGACCTTTGATACTGCACAAAACACGTGCATGAGAGCTTGCACATGTACAAAACTTCGTAACGTATCTGAAACTTGTAAAGAGAAACACCAGCTCATCAGGTTGCAATTTGCAATGAATTTCAATAAATAGTCCGGTCGCCTGCAAGCGCTTCTGCAGGGGAAGAGGACGAACGTGAGACTTTCACAGAATGATGTACACCCCATGGCTACTGCGAATCTGTTCAGCTGCAGAGTTCTATCCAGTTCTTGTCAGACAGGATCAAAGCAGTGTTGTCAACTGAGTTTTAACTTTACCGAGTTATCTGAGTACCCAGTTTAACCGAGTTCTAAATTCCATGATCAAGAAACTAAGTTACGTAACTGAGTTTACTTTTCATAAAACTCGGCATACTGAGATTTACTGGAATCGAATCAAGACACGACACGGTCAAAAAAATTCGAAGGATCCAGGAAACGGAAGATACCAAAGTTAAACAGCTACCATAGTGGAGAATCCTGTCAATAATTTGGTAATTAAAAGTCATGAACGAATGAATAAATTAATACTTACAACATAGAGTAACCTACTCCAGTATAGAGTAGGGACTGAAATACGTATAAAGGCTAGCCGACTCAACAGAAGACAGTAATGGAAATAAATTAATACTTATAAAAGATTTATTTTATCATATAAGAACTGAAATAACAGTTCGTCATGGACCTGACGAGAAGCTAACTTAAAAATAACAAAAGGTGAAAATAAGAAACCTAAAAAACCAAAATTAAGTTTGCTATGTATGGAGTCATCAGGGAGGAACCATGTGGCTGCACGAAGCAAGGTTTCGGCCCCTAACCTCCAACCTATACCACATGGCGGGGCCAGGCCAACCATATCGAATGTACGATATGGAAGGTCTCTCCAAGCCTGAGGAAACATAGCAGAACCCAACCGAGAATAAAATTTTTGGAATTTATTAGGACAAAAGGAAGCACCTGAAACTAGAAGAGGTTTTCTTCGCCCAACATGCCAATGAAGGATGGCATCTGGCGGGGCGAAAAACAACCAAACTTAAAAACGAGGAACCTATTCTTGGAGAAGGACTTTATGCAAGAATTAACCAGCAAATTAGTCTTATAACCCCGTCCTTTGAAGATATCAAAAATGCCCTTAGCCAACCAACACACCAACCTTACACAACCAAGTTCTGTAAAAATCTAACTAGGTTTCGGAAACTGGGTCAGATTTGTCCCACGATTCAGTGCTGCATGCAAGAGTCAAGCATCCTAAATGAGAGAATGCATTTCTCGAAAATCCCGAATCAAAGTAGAAACGACATGACTTAGTTATAAACTTCACTCTTGTTACAAGGCTGTTGAGGTTTCCTTTTTGAAAAGCATTTGAATATTCTTTCATGAAAACGCAATGGATGATACAGCACTTCGATGTTTGATTTGTATGACATTATAGATGCTATTTCAGTTAGTGTTATTCTTTGGGATATCAAACTGTCTACGTGCATACTCTACGCAGAAAATGATAACTCATTCTAAATTTAGAAAATTACTGTAGCCCTAATGCAAATACAATCATGAGTTGCAGGGAAACTAGAAGAAAATGGGTGTTGTGATTTTGGAATGGAAAATTCGACTGAATGACATCTCCATTTGCAAGTTTAGTTACGGGTTTTGCACATATCTATATTTAGGAACACTAATGAAATAGATGACTTACATTTTACATTTGACGAGCAAACATCGTCCTTGATGGCCACTTTTGAGGATGTGTTACTCTGAAATGCAGAGAAATTAGCCAAGAAATGAGGAAGGACCTGCTACAATGAAAATTTCATCAAACTTCAGTTCAACTATTTTCCCACTGAGATCCAGTTATACCCTTCGGATATATTCAGACTCGAAGCGTGGAGCGTTGTGATACTTTTATTCCGGATAGTCGATAGCTAGAATGTGCCACTATAACAAAAGAAATATTAACATTCTCATGATGAAGTGCTGATGTGGTTAATCTCAATTCACGGTAATTCAAATCCTCGGAACAATTAATTATTTCCAATGCTAGCTGTACTAAATAGATCGCTCTTGATGATATTCATTCAGCATCGCTCGATGCGTGGCACATTACAGTTTGTAGAGATAGAATCAAAAAATCAAGCTTTTTTGATAGGGCCGAATTTATTTGTACACCTAAGTCATTCATCAGCTTGGAAATATGACTAAATATTACGTAGCAAACACAATATGACAAAAATATGCAAAAATATGACGTCATAAAAAAATTGCCTAAGAAGGTTTATCTTTAAAGCATTTTAGGTTATGTTAGGCTTGTAATACAGTCTGAAATCAACATGAAATGTAATGAAAAACAGTCTAAATACTTTGATGATAGATTCAGTTACTCATAACCTGCAATGCTCTCCGTGGCACAGTGGTTAAGTGCTTGGCCTATCGATCTTCTGGGCCAGAGGTCGAGCCCCGATAGTGTCATTGGGAAGTCGTCAGGAGGGCATCCGGACTAAAACATCACAACGCTCCAGAAAAGTCTTAACTATGTCAGCGCCGTCCAAGTCCCCAGTATAGGGGGAGTATTCACGTTGAACCATGCATCATCATCATCAATGAGAGAACAATCAGCTACTAAAAAAGTGAGACCGCTCACAGTTCCCAATTCTGTATGTGTTCTTTTCACTGCCGCAGTTCTCCCATGAAGTTGGTCCACAGCGTGGCGAAGAAGATGCTCAATGAATTGATAACCTTCCTGAAATCGCACAATATAGGTCAATCGACAATGATTCTCAATCAAAACTGCACTGTGATAGATTTACCAGTGTGCCCTTGGAGCTACCAGGAAGATTGATAATAAGTCTGCGATTGCGAATTCCACAGCAACCTCTAAAATGAGAGACAAACACATAAATCATTCAGTTCGGATGATTAGTTGCATGACAGCTGATGGACATGCTTTAAGAAAACTTGCAAATTGCAACAAGAGTTTGAGGATTAAGTTCTTTTTGTAGAAAAAATCACGGATTAACATATATAAAAAATCTAGTTAGTAGAATCACATAAATTTTCCAGCTTAAGCTGTGTGTCCGTTCGAAACATAATGATAGACGTTGAAAGGTACTCCTTTAACACTGACTCCAATGAAATCTGACACGATTTCTGACAGTCGATTAAACTGAAGAGAGAGAGAAGGAGAGAGAGACCGAGGGAGAGAGAGAGAGGGAGAGAAAGAGATAGACATAGAGATAGAGAAACAGAAAGAGAGAGGGAGAGAGAGAGAGAGAGAGAGAGAAAGAGATAGACATAGAGATAGAGAAACAGAAAGAAGGAGGAGAGAGAGAGAGAGAGGGAGAGAATGCATCGCAATTTCTTCTCAACTTTTTTCAGTTATGATTGATCTAATTTCTGCTAACCAAATCAGACAGATACGTCGTCCTGTCTTCGCTTGTCTTATACAATCCAATTCTGTGATACCGGCAGCATTACCCGAAATATTTGCTGTTGAGCTGATTGTAAACATAGACGTGAAACCATCTGTTGATTTTTCAAGGGTGGCAGAGTCAATGGAAATCTCAATTTAAACATTTTTGATTATTTATTGATATTTCGTTGATAGGTAATAATATTGTTAAAGAACATCAAACTGAACATTTATCTCATTTCTTTTGAGAGATAACATTCACGTTTGCCTGATTTATTTAATTTTAATTAGTTTTATTTCAACGTATTAATAAAGCCATGTCTAAGAAGTTAAATTATTATTTATTATTGATGGAGAATTAAATAAGGCACCATACCATATGTAGGAATATATAGGTAAGAGTTCGACTCACATCAATATCTGTATGTCATGAAACATTATTTATATCAAAAATATTCACGTTTCTTTCGGAGAAATATCCGTTTTCGAAAAAAAAATCATATTCAGCCTATTGAAAAAAAATTTGCCAATTTATATACTAATCAAGTCAACGCCACTATAAAGAAAAGCAGCACAAGTTGGATGGAATCAAAAAATAAGCTTTTTATATAAGCATCCTAACTAAGCGGTAATCAAGCTGAGAAGCAAGGTACTAATTCAATGATTGTATTGTAATTAAAGTCTCAATTGAAAAATCGCGATATATTTTTCTCTTTCTATTCCTTGAAATTTGAATTTTTATTTTTCTTTCACCGGACCTGGAATTGATATTATGATTCACTAAATTCCATCTCATGAATTGAAAATGATGAATGATGATCACCCATTTTTTCATTTCAAGTTAAATGCAGTCATTTGTCTGAATTTGTGATTTTGATACTGCTCATTGCAGGTTTGCTTGATATGATTATAGCTTTGAGAATGATTCTTGAGTTGATCATTGAGAAAAAAATAATACCATCGAATTGCTAATTTATCAAACATTATTAAATCAAAGCTGTCATGACTACACCACGACGGATGATCTGAGAAATTCCATTCTTTCTTACTGTCACGATGTCACGATCATTTGTTCCGTGATGGATTTCTGCGAAACTGTCAAATGCTTGCATATCTAACGAATACCATTTTGCATCAAATGCATCCACCTCGAGTTTCAATTGAAAAAATCAAAAATGTATACCCATTGGGTATTAATAATTACCACACTACCACTCTACCTACTATACTTACTTACCATTGATATGAATTGGTTGGTATAATTATGCAAAAAGAAAAAACTGTTTGAACTACTGGTCTAGCGTTTCGTCTTTATATATAAGTTTTAGTTTTTTTAGTGAGCAAACAACTTTACAGTATTTTAGAAAAAATAAAAATATAAAAAACTCTAAAAAAAACGGCATCAAAGTTTGACAAGACAAGTACACACATTTTAATTAGCACTTTCGGAACTAGTGATTTAGGATTTTTTGAATCATTTTTTATTTGGTGAAATATTTCAACCTTGTGACCAAGGCTATCTTTAGATAAAGAAAGCAAACCATTTTAAATTTGTACGATGACATGGAAATATCGGTGTTCCAAGAGATGAGAGACTCTAAAAATAGTCAATACCAGTTTGACATAGAAGAAAGGAGGGGAAGTATGGAAATGTCTGTATTGGAAGGATGGAAATGATGTCCCTTGAGGATATACCCTATCACAGTTATAAAATCATCAAGTTCCTTAACTTCAGCTTTTGAGTTCATTGGCGGCTTGTACATCTTTCATAAGGATTACTTCATCTGGATCGCATTATTATTGTCATCGTTGATTTTTGTGGTTGAAGGAGTTTTCAACAAAACAAGGCAAAACTCGCCGCTTTCTGACAGGTCTTCGACGTCTACGTCCATCTATGGTCGATCTTTTCAGGATGACCCCTTTAGAAGACCTTTCATTAGTCAAATGTTCTTAATAGCGATTATGAAACTTTGGTCTCATTGTGCTACTTACACACACTTATATTACATGAATTGCACATTTTCTATAACTCATTTCCGTCCTGTTGTATAATTGATCGCTCTTGATGGGACATGCTTTCAATTTACATCCAAGTTTTGAATTATTTCCCAAATGGCTACACACAGAGTAGGATTTGAGACAAATACATACAGTGAGGCGGATACGTCTTCAACAGCATCAAAATCAGGTATCAAGATGGGAATGTAGATTTCAAGTTACCTGATGTTACTGATCGCTGCAACCACAAGGTTGATTAATTAATTAGAAAGTACGTTTTACCAATAAAGTTGACTAATGAAAACGGCTGTAGTTCAGCGTCTTTTATGAAAAAAATAGAAATAATAAATCCTGCGACTGCAGTATTTGTAATGATTTAGTAAATAGTAAATATACTTGTAGTGACCGCTTTGTAGTGCGGAGATTCACTGTGGAGATTTTTACATCGGGAAAACAGCGAGGATGTTAAAGACAAGGCATCAAGAACACAGAAGAGTCATTGAAAATAAAAGCATCCCCAGTGCCTTATACCAACGTCTAAAAGATAAACACAATGGAGAGGGCAGCATCGGAAATTTTCAGGTCGGTCTCATTAGTAAACTGTTCAACATGCGAGACACAACAGTAGCAGAAGCTAAAGCAATCACACATCTACAATAAACAGGAAATATGAACTGCCACACAATCTGACTTCAAAATTGGACATGCATCCATACAGACATCACCATTCTTAATATCATTAACTCTTCATATATCACGGTACACGTATCACACGGCTGGACTTGTTTGTAAGGCTATTGTAAGATCGACCAACGAAGGCGCTGGGCGCCGAAGATCTGTCTTCTACGATTTACTTAAACTAAAAAACGACCATAAACTATTTGGGGAGTTTTTGCTACTTTCATTCGCTAAAAAGTATCAGAATCTCCACAAAGGATTCGGTCTTAATGACGTCATGCCAACACGATGAATCGATTTCAATACCTCGATAGCGGAGCAAACTTGGTCTTTTCCAATGACTTCAACAAGATGACTTGTTGAAAGCTAGCAGCTTCCTTTTCAATAATTTCTTTGGTTGCCTGGAATACAATTAAAGTGATTAATAAGTGGATTATGTCACCATAAAAGTGCATTCAATGAACTCATTGTCAATTACAGTTTTATTTCAAATCAGACATAAAATATCAAAGGAATTAGTAAAGCATGCAATCAACAACATTTTCATAAGTAAATGCATTTATGAGGAAAATGGCCGAATTTCTTAAATTACGTGCATTTCGAATTTACAGTATGTCAACACTGGACTGTTTCTAAATACTGAATCTTCAACATAAAAATGGAAATGTAGCTTTGAAAACAGAGGTCTCAAAATCAACATGAAAAAGAAAACATCCACTTTTTCGGCCACGACCAAGCCCGGGCCCACATCGCGACTCTAAAATATTAGGCCCGTCGCGGATGAATTTTGCATCTGGGCACGCGTGAGAAATTTCATCGTTTTGCGAACTTTGCCACCCTTAATGGAGATATCAATTACGTTAGTTGAGTGTAATCGCCATAAGAATCATTCTAAAAATCTTATTGTTGATAACATGATCGCATGCTGTAGGGCCTATGTACAATCTGTAAGAGATTGACAACTCTTGAGCATAAAGGTGAATTTTTAGACGTTTGATGCATTGGGAATTTTCATTTGTTTTAAATGTTGTACACGTGTAGCGCGCTTGTCTATCACGAAAAAATTGGATCCTATTTGTTGATATTATTGCCGATAGCTGCCATTGTTAGAAGTTGTATTTAGGTTTATGCAGGCAGGGAAAACGAATGCACTGAAGACATTCACTCTACTTGAAAAAGTGAAGTCATTATGCGGTGTTTATTTCATCACGCTTAAGATCCATGTTAATAAGCCATCATATGAAATTGATGCAGAGAATTTAAATGATCAAACGAGGAAGATATTTCTATTTTCAGACAAAAAAAAAACATCGGCCGGGGTACTGGTTACTTCAGGCCCAGTCCGCTTCCATCTCTGAGCAGAAGACCGCTGCTCTTGGACAGCTGCTGTTAGGGATATGGTGTGCAAACAAGAGAATGCCGGCTCAACCCGCCCAGGGTGAATGCCGCTGCAAGTACAAGTGCAAGGAAGTATATAGAAAAGTGACGAAGTTGATTTGACTCTTGAATCTTGTTTTTATACATTAAACTGGAGATTTTCTTTACACCAAGTAATCAAAGTGTTGATCAATTTTAAACATGTATGCATTGTAACGCAACTGCAGTGCATCACTCAGTCTTGTCATTCTTGATGTAATTTCAGCAAAAAGTGGAATGAAATCTTCCAAGAAAAAATGAGTATCATAAAGATACAGGTAAGCAAAGCCAGGGGCAACCATCGCATGTCAACAATAAATGAGATAATCATAATATAGAGATAAACATAGCTTACATATGATGCAAAGACAGTTGACCATGGACATGCTAAATTAACAAAATCTTCACTTGAATATCTCCTTAAAAATCCTCTTCTTTGCGGTGGAAATCCACCTACTGGAGAACCTACTTACCGATATCAAGGTGACATTATCTTTTCGAGTTTAAGTAACTCAGAGAAGCTGAATTTGTGTGCTACATCTCTTGTAAAAACGTTTTATTTACATGATTTCAAAAGTCGTCATTACCGAATATTCTGAGTTTACAAGGTGTTGCTGTATTTTGAATAACATCCCTGAAGCATATTTTTTGATGGTATACATATTGCTTTCAACTCACGAATCAAGTGGCCCATATCAGAACAAGAGATGACTTTACAAGAACACTGTAAATCAGCAAATAAGAATTATGATTAAACGTTATTTGCTGATTAATCAGCAATTGAAAACTTTATATAACAATGTAGTTATAAAAATATCTTATGTAAAATAAAGAGAATGTCTTTATACAAAAATAAAAAGCGAGGATTCAGCATCTTTTATTCACTTGATACCTAAAAATAATCATCTATTCATTCGAATAAGTGGGTCTCCGGTAAGTGAGCTGAAGTTATCAATACTTTATTACCATGTGAACCATTGTAACAGTCTGTAGAGAATTCTTTCACCTCTAAAGGGAGTTAAAGTAGTGGTCAGTTAAGAAAGCTGACTTAATATTTGTACAGAAAACAGGTCTCCAACTGAAAACCCAATAGCACAACACAGTTTGGTGCATGAGTCATTCATGTACATGAATCTTAGCACAGTGCTTTGTCATTGGTACTAGCGATAAGACAAATTATTGGACGGTGGCCTTTAAAATTGGCGAGTTATATTTTACAACTGATTAATATTTTAATGATAAGACAAGTAACGAGATCAAATTCCCACAGTATAAAATGTACAAAGCGCATTTAATGTAATGTAAACTTAATATTTATATATCGTCTGATTGAAATCATCACTAATTTTCAGTCTATTCTCTATCAGTAAATGCCGAAGTGTTGACAAAAAAATGCAATAATGCCGCTATTGATATTCCTAATCTACACGAAAGCAGTGGGCAGTGTTGAACACAAACCTATAATATGTAGAAACCAGAGCTGGAAGCGGACCGGGGCCAAGGGCGGGCCGGGCCGATATGGGGCCGGGGGTAGAAAGATTCTGTAAGCACCCGGCCCGGGCAGGACCCGGACCTGAAATATCAAGTACCCAGGCCGATATTTACTATATCTGACATTAGAAATATCTTCCTCATTTGATCATTTTCATGTGGTGACTTATCAACTTGGTTCGTAACCAACAATATGAAATAAATACCGGCATGTGACGGACTGTAAGTCATATGAGATGCTTCCTCAACCAGAAACAACAATCGATAGATGAGTAGCAAGCAATATTTCTCTGGAATAAGATGTTGAGGAATAAGATAAGAGTCGGTTGAATATTTATTTCAACCTTTGACTTAATGACCTCACTTTTCAAATAGGCTTTCTGTCTTCAGTGCAATTCGTTTTCCGCGCTTTAACTTAAATATAACCTACAACAATGGCAGCGATCGGCGCATCAAATAAGATCCAAATTATTTGTGATAGACAACCGCGTTATACAAGTACAACATTTAAAACAAATGAAAATTCACTATGCAATACATTTTCAAAAATTCATCTTGCTGCTCAACAGTTCTAAAATCACTTAGAGATGATACATTGGCCGTAAAGCATTCGATCGTGTAACTAATAATTAGATTTTTAGAATGATTCTTAAAGCGATTACACTCAACTAATGTAATTGATGCCTTCAATAAGGATGGTAAATTGCGCAAGACGATAAACTTCTTCACGCGTGCCCAGATACAAAATTCATCCGGGCACGGACCGAAAAAAGCGGCCCGGTTACAGCTCTGGCTAACAGAACACTGTTAGAGCACTGGTCTCTGTTATGAACTTTTGAAATTTGTGATTCCTCACCGCCTACAAGATCCTCATTTAACTGCTTCCTAATATCAATCACTCAATACAAAATATTGATTGCACTCTCAGAGATATGGAAGACTCTCACTAACTTTAGGCTTTAAGTTTAATGCAAGAAATTGACTAAAAATATGTACAGGCAGAAGCAGACGCTTTGCGACGCTGTCGCTGCTTCTGTGCTCTAAAAACTATGGTAAACGCTCAAGTATTGGCTTCACCTTTACCATAGTTTTACCATAGTTTGTGAGAGTCTTCCATATCCCTTCTGACAATCAGTCTCCCATGTCAGGCAATCAACTATATTGCACTATAATGTTTCACAAATTAATAAGACGCAAATTTCTGTATCATAGTCAATCCTAAGGTTTTTCCTTACTAACTGATACTCAAGTTTACCCGATGAATGTCATCAAACCAGAAACTTCTGAAGCTCCCGTGATGATCTGAATCAGATATTGCACTCTTATCTTGATCTATTATCCAATGATTCGACATTAGATAATGTATTACTCGACAGCTGCAGTTTAATTGAAAGGTTAAAAGCTGTTCCCATTAATTTCAGCGAACTGACAGTAAAAAGAAGAACCTGGTAAGCACGACTGAAGGATCTTAGTCCCATGCTCCTCGTACAAGCACACATTAGAAGGACTTTTGGCAGCTTTACAGTTTAAGTGCATCATTAACTCCTTCCTTAGTCTCATGGATCAGCTAGAGAAATGAGGGACATACGCGTATTCATTACATTTAAATATCTTATCAAATGTTATTACTATCATAATAATGCAATCAATGCACCATCTATAAACGGAACATATCTCATAAACGTGGGTACACCTACACGTAAATGAACTCGTTGTTTAGTGAGGAATGTGCCCTGATGCTTCCGATTCGAATACACATTAACAGTTCACTGATTAGTGGCTTTAAATGATACTATTTCAGTTATTTTTATCAATAGACTTCAGTAAACAAATTTTTGTATATAGTCTCACATCAGCTAAAAAGAACATTAATTCAATTACTTGTTGATGCACTGGTGTCTGAATCTAGGTCTCTTCATTAAAGAATGATGCGAGAGTTGTCACTGTCTGCGCATTTTTGTACATTTCCACAGGGATTTATAACGCAATTAGAAGACTGCAACCGATGCATAAGAATAATAGGTTCATTAGCTGACAACAACGATTATCAATACCAGGAATAAAATAACGATGATAAAAAATAATTACTTTGTATTCAAATCACGCGTTAGATAAGTACTTTTTTCAAAGAATTGCCTGGAAATCATATTATTAAATCGAAATTATTATATTAATTCTAAAAAACAATGCGACGCGCGGTTATAACGGGATGAGAAAAATAATCAAACGTTATTTGAACAGAATAATTATTTCGCCGGTCTGGCCGCTTCAGCTGTATCATTTTTGCTACAAAGCTATAACAAATACAAATTCGAAGTTGTGATGACTTTTGATCATTTTTCTTATTCTGTCATAAACGCCCGACGAATTGTTCTTTAGAATTAATATAATACTTTCGATCTAATAATATGAACGATTCAAATACTTTTATGAGATTGGCCGCTGACACCTAAAGTTTGAGTTAATCTACGAGTTTTATCATTTATTAACAAAGCTTCTATTATACGAGTTCCAAGTTCTCTACGTTCTCTGTATTTGACAGAAAAACAATTATTAAGATCATTAGTACAGTTTGCGCATACGGAGGACTGCATGCAACTGAGGTAATCATCTGAACATAAGCACAACTGATGACATTAATGAAAACTAATGAAAGTAATGACATCGTTGTTTTTTTGTTGAATACATAGAACGTAGAGTGAATTTGACTAGCTCACTGAACTGAGCAAGTTGTCTTCTGAATATTGCACGCACAAATTGTAGTAATGACCTTAGTGTGAATGAATGAATGAATGGCTTGACGTCACTAATCCCCCTACACTGGGGCTCGGACGGTGCTGACACAGTCAGACTTTTCTGGTGCGTTGAGATCTTTTAGTACGAATGCCATGCCAGGTGACTTCCAATGACACTGTCGGGGTTCGACCTCTGGACCGAAAGATCGCTAGGCCAAGCACTGAAGCATTGTACTACGGAGACCACCTTCAGTAATTGTTGTTCTCAGTTAAATATGAAGTACACAGAACGCAGCGAATTGGAGACTGTCATAGTAGAAGCTTTGTTGATAAATGGTAAGACTCCTAGATTAGATCAAACCCTAGTCTTAATGGTTAATTTCTGAAACCCTTCTATGTTATTTAAAAGCAACAAAGATTGCAATTCTCATGTTTCCTGATTTTCTTTTTAATATTCAAGGCACTAGATAGAGACTTATGTGGCTTACTAATGAGATTAGCGCTCATATTGTATTTGTCCATCAGATTGTGAATCTGCTTAGTAGTTCTGTCATCAACGAAATCTAATTTCAATTTAGTTTTAAACTCGAAGCGTTCTTTTTGGTTTTTGAATTTTTGAAAGTTTTCACAAAAATCCCTATTGGCAAATCCATTATTACAACCGTTGTTTTTCAATTTACTAATAACCACTTTTCTTTTGAAAACAAAAATTCGCGAACGAAAAACCCCATCGCTCCATAGTTTTAAAATATCTATAAAACGCATGGAATTTTACATCGGCAGAAGCAACCGCCCTTTTTATTTGCGGTATGCCGAACACCGCCACCGCAATAGCATCAATGCCTTCAACTAAGTCAGTGCTCTTTCTGACCATTTGATTCACAGACATTCAGATCACAAAGGTTCTATTGATAGCCTCCATACAAATCATTGATAAATGCAGTGATCCTGTCGATTCTACATTGTCCGAAGCTCGCCAAATCAAAATGCTGGAACCAACAAAATGAAAAGAAGAAATGAAATGACTGACTTCTAATTTGATGTATGTTATCAGCTCTATATGTGATATGTACCAGATAGAAACTGGAATGCTGCGGCTACTATTCGACTACTCTTCGTTGCGACCTGTGATCAAATATCTGATAGTCAGCTCTCATGCGCGACCACACATGGAAGCGTTGGCAAAACCTTGAACTAAAAATAGAAACAATCTTAGAATTACTGTCTGATGAACGATACTAGTGTAACCGGGCTCTGAGAGCAGACTCTCAGCAGCTCTCAGGCCAATTACTTGCAACGGTTGATTTAGGAGCAGCTCGTAAATTGAATAATTAAATATTGAGCTGCATCCTCAGTTGAAAAATGGGAACAGACCTGAACAGCTGCTATTTCATCCAATATCAGGAATCATCAGCAGGCCTAGTTCACATCTCTCTACATCTATTTTTCAACTGAGGATGCAACTCAATATTTCAATATTATATTTACATTGTGTTTCTAAAAGCAGTATTCATTAATTATGGCAAGCTCACTAAGGCGATCTGACAGTAGTGTGTTTAGAGTGATATTTAATGAATGCCCGTCGAAATTTTACTAACTTTAGGAGCAGCTCGTGAGAATGACGGGAAGGATTTGTCTCAACCATCAGCTTTCAAGAATGAGCAGATTACTATCAGCTATCAGTTCTCATGTGTGGCCACTCTCAGACATTTGTCAGTATCATCGATTATGATGCATAAAAATTCTAATTCTTATCCTTCAGCTGAAAAACGAATTTTCAATAGACAATCATTTTTTACTTTGTCAAACTACAACAGTGTTGAGATGAATATTGGATAAAATGTGATGACAATTGATGCATCCATTAGACATATCGGAAGAAATATCGGAAATTTCAGGATTCATATCTTTGATATATTTTATTTAATCAAAGTTACGAGCAAGAATGTGTCCGTGCGACATTGCAAAGAGTACAGGGTCAATGATTTACATTCATTTCTTGGTAGAAATTCAAAAATTATTGAGATAGGGATGGAGTCATCGGCATACCTTTGGGATCTCGGTCCATGTCAGGGCCTGTAGATCATGGTTAACCGAAACCACGCTGTGAACAGGATTAAGCCATGATAATCAGATCTAGATCAAGCGTTATGTAGTCGATCACTTTTGTGCTTAAATCTGGCATGATGTTGATATGATAATTTAGGCAATGATCATATTTTGCCACCATAAATTTCATATTCAACGTATAAAAATGACATAAATGGATAATTTATGCACTAGATTTTTTCTAAATTTCTAAGATCAAATGTCCCATTTAAGTACACATTATTCAAATGGATGAATTACCATTTCTCTGAACATCTTTTCATCAACAATTTCCAGTGCGCACATGCAGTGCTTCAACTTATTGAATTTAATGAAATAATTTGTGTTCTACTGCACCCCTCATCGGCATTAGAGATCCTATACATTACTCATCTTTGGGTAAACTCGCTCCTCTCAGTACATTAATGGCTGATATTGAGACAATGCTATGTTTTCAACAGTTCATATTTTTGAGCGTCTTATTCACGTCACACACATTGACTTTTTTATTAAATTTCCCGCCATAGTGATCAATATAAATCCAATTGAAACACTCCAAATAATTGGAAAGTTAACGAATTTATTTTAACGGCGTCTTGTTTCACACATGAAAATATTTATCTGAACTTAAATCAGGGATGCGAGTCCGGGGACTCCGGGTGCAAAGTACATATAGCCTAGTTTTTTGAAAAATTAACTGGCAACCTACATCATAGATCATTATAGGCTTACCTGAACCTATTTTTAGTGATCCTTGCTGTATCAATTATCAATCATTTTCGATGAAAGTTGATCACATGTCGCTTTAAGTTGGATGCACACGACCCGGCTCCTCCCATTTTCTTAATGTGTGCTTCACACGTTTTTCTCACACTGCTTCACACAGGCAGGAAAATCCCCATCCCTCTTTAAAAACTATGAGCACACTTTCGATTTTAACATGCTCTTTGGAGGAGCCATCACACACGATTAATGTGAGGGTAAGAGGTAATGTTCTCAAACAAACCAGTATTTCATTTTTGTCTCTGATGTAACCTTTGGTGAGTAGGTGTGATCGAGGCTAGGAAGGCTTGTCTTCTCTACTGAATCACCGAGTGAAACGACAATCCCTTTCACGGTTCATTCCCTCAACTATTACAAGCTCTGCATTCAGCAGTGTCTCTGTACTTTTGGTTTACGGAGAAAGTTGACATTAAAACAATGAGAACTATGCACGAGGATGAACAATTTGTTTGTATCATGTTTCGGTCTAGTTATAGGCCGGAGTCCTATCATTTGATAGGACTCCGTCTCCGACTCCGCATCCCTGACTTAAATATGCAACAAAGATAATCAAATCCAAATGAATGCGCGCATGCAAAATGTGATATCGTTTACCTCGGGTGTGACATCGCGTTGTGTGAATCCTGTACCACCAGATGTAATTATAACGTCAATATTCTCCTCTCTGCACCATCCAATCAGATAAGCTTTAATGACAGCCTTATCATCAGGACAAATCGTATACTTGGTCACTTGCGCAGAACAAATCCTGAAAATATTGTTAAAGTCTTGAAAACATATTCAACGCTCAAAAGCTGTATCATTATCATAAAATTTCATAATACCGCTAAAGTTTGAACCAACAGCAACGCCACTGTTTTAGAAGAAGTTTGTGCAGGATCGAAAACCAAATACTCGAATAATACCAGTGATTCAGTGCTTGCACAGAAAAAAAGAAATTCTAATAATTACAAGTGTTTGATAAGACATGTGTGATTTGTATATTGTACAAGAATTTTGTATAGAATGAATTAAATCAATTTAATGAATTTGTAATTGAACAATTTGGAAAAGTGGTACTTATAGGTTGTCTCTCGCCCACCCGCACGTTTTCAAATTTGTCGAAAATCTGTAAAGATGAATCAATCGTCACCAAACTTTAGGTAGACGTACTTCGACATATTTTCTACCCACATACGAACATTTATGCAGATTGGACACATACGTTTTGCATTAGAGACGATAACGTGAAGTGGAACGACATCAACACCTTGATTTGCCTTCGTCTGTTCGTCGCAATATTGTTACTCGTGTGTGCATTGTTGTTCTCTCCTTCGTCTCATCCACTGTTATTTGAAATCTTCCCACGACCATTACATTGCCACACCTTTATTTAAGCCAAGCATACTCGTATTAGTGAAGGGGATGTGGTCTGGTCATCATCACTTCACGAGTTGTCGGGAAATGACTTTGTTGAACTCAAGTGCTTTCTGCTCAGACGATGAGGTCAGAAGAAGTCAGATCAAGCTTCAGACATCGCTACACTTCAAGTTATCGCTCCTAATTCAAAAAGTACTTGTCCGATTTGCACAAATTTTGGCATGCAGGTAGAAAATATCCTCACTTATGTATACTTAAAGTATTGTGACGATTGATTCATTTCTACGGATGTTAAACAAATTTGAAAACGTTGGGGGGGAGAAAATAACCAATAAGTACCGGAAAACTTCGCGAAAAACAGGAAATAGTCGCTGGCAGTCTTGTAGATCACGACAATTCAAATAACCACCGAGAATCACAGATCATCAATACGTTAACTTAAAATGCCCGACATGGATTAAATTAGACTTCTTCTCCGAGGTGCCCTATCAATATCGCTCGAATCATCTTCAAATCAACAAGTTTCAGATAGTATAAGTATGTTAAATGATTCCTTTAAATACAGTTCCTGAATCTTCAAAATTATCAAACTAGAGGACGTCGTTTATTAGAGAAAATACGGTAAATCTAAAATTCAATTATTCTAATTAGCATAAATGGAGTATTTTCTGAATACTCACCAGAGCTCGCCGAAAATCAATCTAATTTTTCTAACCTCGCATCTCTAATCGCCGTACGGGACACGAGGTAAGGTCTTGATGAATACTTCACGGAATGGGGATCCAGTATTACATCCATTATGTAGATACCGTACATGTATATCAGAGTGCTACTTCGAAAGCTGGGAGTTTCATTTGATTAGTGCGAATAACATTTTGAAAATTAGAACTTTCATTTCTATAATTTCTAAAATGGTGGATTGTGATCGAAGAAACACTACTCTAAAGACTTCTCGAAGTCTGATCAATATTGACCTTCACGAGTGAGTCCTTGCACTTATATTTCAAAAATTTCAATGAAGACATGAAGGGCAGAATGTGTTCTCTAATAAAACACATCCTCAGAAAGAATGCTGCCATATTAAGCAATTGGCAATCATTCTGCTTGACATGTAACACATGTAAGAAGGTGACAAGTTGTTAGTTTAAGTGATTTCCTGGTTTACATTCTCTGCTGACAAATGATCATCTCCGCTAAACAAAAGTATACGCGTGACATTTATTAAGTTAGATTGTGATGTGAATATTTACAAGAAATAGGAAAAAGGAATGTATAATATCAACAAAAGTTTGTTGGAAATAGAAATTCCTGCCAATGCCAAATGTTATTTTAGTTTTTGTAAATTGTAACAAATAGCTTGACATAATTGTTTCTTAGCTCCATAATTTACTGCTGCCACTCGGGTTTACGATATAAATAGCGCAAGCAGATGAGGATTCACTGTGTCTCTGTAATCAGTAAATTAAATACATTAACTGTTGAAGATTGAAACAATGTTCTATTCTATGCCGAAACATTTTTATATACGGATATAATAAGAATAGAAACAATTTCAGAAACGTCTTTTTTTTTAAATGTACATGTAATTAGAAACATTTTAAGGCATCTATTTCATATTGACCAATAAAATTAAAAAATAACGCAGAAATTGGATATTTTTCGATTGAAAACTCATTAACACAGAAAAATAAAAACAACGCAGGAGTGGCAGCACTGCATAATTTGAAAACATTCTGTACGACAAGCAACTTATAAACATTTACCGAATGCTATTCTAAAATTCTCTTCTATAGAATTCTGTCTATTCTATTCTGAATATACAATGTTTATTATCTCCTTGGACAGACATCAAAATCAAAAAGAAAACATCAGTTGTCGAAATGTATAGACAGGAAGCTCAACAGACCATCTCCATGGAAAGGGAGTACATGTATATGAGAGCTTCAGATAACTAGTTCTACAGCAAGGATACATGTATGACTCGGGGAGGGATTCTAATTAGGCATCATTCTAGAATTTATTGTCTGGTAAGCGAGAATAGGATTGCAACATCGTAGAAGTATGACGCAAACATTGCGAACCGTTTCTTGAAAATTATTCTTCTAATCACTATTTAAAGCGGCTGACAGAACCGCGCAATAAAAATGAACGTCGGCCATGATAAAGAAGTCCAGTTGCTTAGAGTAACCGTTACAATGCATGAGGAAATTCAATAATTTTTGTTATTTTGTAAGGAATAATGTTCAAAGACACAACTAATGGAAAGTATATTGATAAGTTGCGGTAATAGGCCCATTCATTGATGAATTCACGGTTGCTTTTGCCCGAGGATTCTAATTGTAGATTAAGTTTGACTCTTCGTAATTAGAACTACAAAGTTTTCATAGTTGGCTTGACGGCAGTGAGGGCACGTCGACGCTGATTAAGTACTAATCCACAGACAATTATTTATTCCTTTGACCTTTTTTTTTTTTTAAAAAAAAAAAGAACAAAAAAAACTTTCAGTGCGGCGCTCCGTATTTTTGGTACTGTGAAAGGTTAAAAAAAAAAATAATTCAGGAAACAACATAAGAATTTCGGCTTTCAGCCTTCTTCACGGTGTGTTGGAAAAAGGCCAAAAGGATATTAATTATTTATTCATACATCTAATTTTAAGCCGTATTCGATCTCATATTTGTCTAATTACCTGATAGAAGATAAACTAGGTTAGAAATTGATGACAATCATCATCGTTGAGCTTCATCGTGAGTTCTTGCTTGTCCGGAGTGCCGGCAAGTCGACCGGATGCTACTCGTACATAGAAATCGAATGAAGTCTAACGATCTGAGTTGAGCAGCTGCCAATTTTAATTAGCAGGTTATAGAGACGCCGGCTTAGTTCCGGCCGGTTTTGACTATACCGGCCCCGGACGCCAAAACGCGGTCGGTGTTTTAACTCTGAAGGATTAGAACGCCGAGATTTGATCGGTAAAATATTTTCGTGAAAAATAACGCTGGAGATGTTGAGATCATAAGACGTTATAATAAATGCAAGGTGCCATCAAGACAGGAAATGTATTTTTTACGTACGTTGAATTCGTGATGTATTCCTTCAGTTTGACACCACTGACATCCGAAGCTTTGTTCTGACTGCAGGAGTCGCTGACTGAAAAATTAGAATATAATTCAAACATTCTTCTGTGGTAGAGGTGAGGTAGGGGAGATCAATGACAACAACCTGATAGACCACAGCCCATGTCTTAAAATATCAACTTAGTAGTTCTTAAAACATCAGTCACTATCTGTCGCGAAAACTTGGACAACAGTCTGTACAGCGCCGGACGGTGAATATAGTGATCACTTTCACCTTAAGTATTGATTTATACTGAGCTGTTCATGTGGGCTAGTAAGTCACGCGCCATCATTTGCGAAAGCATCACACTGCACTGGCATTCAAGGTGTTCTCACACAACGCACATAGACTTGCGATGGAAACATCATGATGGATTTACTTCACACATGCACCTATATAGCCATGCACACAATCATTTTTGACATGAAAGTAAATATCCTTTGGGAAAAATTCTACACTCTCTGATACTTGAGGTGGGTCAAATGGATCCTTTTGGCCATCTACAATGTATCTATCAATTCAACTTAAATGAAAAATCACATGCAGAGTGAGTGTGAAAAATGGTGATTTTACACGGGCATTATTAAGATTTTACATCATCAAAAAAACCCGAAAAATATCTCATCAGGTCTACGGGAAGCAAATTTTGATTAATGTAGTAATTATACATTTCTCTCACCATAAGTCGATGCAGATGTTCCTGATTAGCTACTAAATATAATTTAATTTAGCTTCGTTCCATCGTCAGTTGTGCTTACACTGCATGGTGCAATGTATTTCACTGTAGATTTGAAAAACTGTTGACCCTAGAACGGCGGATTTTCGAACTGTTTTCCTTTGGAGGCAGAGGAACATTCTCGTACTTAAGCAGTGGATTAGACAGTCGACTTGCTGTTAAGGCTCTTGATCCGCTGCACCCACTGCATGTCATCTATGACTACAATTCAACGAGATATTCCCTTCGCCAAGGTCAGAGCCACAGGAAAGTAAATACGAAAACTCGACGCCTCCAAGACTCATTTGTGAGATTTGCATGATTCTCTTAGATGCTCTAATTAAGGTCATTAAGGTAATTATTGTTGGTGACGTTTAGATGCTCCTATTGCCCTATTCCTAGTGTCTTGCCACTTGGGAATTTCTATTTGAAGTGCTGAATAAAGTAACTATTATTATTGAATTTGACTTATGCCAACTTGCTATTCAGTCTCCAGTCATAACTTCGCAAAATGATCATTTGATTATGCGTCTTAACAGTTCTGTCATACATCGTATGAGAATAAATGACTTTTTTTTACGGATTTTACGTCACTTTTTTTCCCCCCCTGGTGGGTGACTGACGGTGTGACTGACAGAACTTCGTTTGGAGAGCTTTGTGGCTTTGTAGTCCGTCCGGATGCCCTGCTGGATCACTGACCGCCTTTCCGGGTTCGACCTCTGGACCATGAGATCGCTAGTCCAAGTACGCAACCACTGTGCCACGGACACCACGGACTTCATCACCGAAATTGGTCCAGCTTATCAAAAAGCTGCGCGTAAGGTTGTGCATCGAAGGGACAGAAATTAAAGAACCAACAAGGCGACTGACGATTTCCGATTTCAATTTTGCAGGACTTTTGCATGATTTTTGAAGGATTTTTACGAAATTTGCATGATCATTTAGTTATCATTTATTAAGCACTTCAGTTGATGGACAGTTCAAATAACCGATTTCCAGTGTTGTTACAGCTTTTTATGGGATGTACAATTATCAATACTGCAACAGTTGTCGCACGTAGCGAATGAAGAAGATGTACTTGGTACAACAAGTAATACTTTATATTGATTTCTGTAGCTTAACTTGCCTGAACAACAAATCCTTGATTCGAACAAAAACAAAAAATTAACAATCTTTGGCTGATCGGCATGTGTGCATTCAATCATTATCTGCGATGCTCAGACATCAAAGAGGGATAACGTAGCCATTTTCATCATCGAACCACTGGTCAAGACCACGAATTGATTTAAGTTGTCAATTACTAGATATTGCTAGATACGTGCTATGAAACTGATGTATAAAAGTTGAGAGAAAATTGTACAGAGATCAAACCATTTCATGATCATGAGTCATAATCAGCACATCAGCACAGCGGTGCTTGTTCGAAAACGCTAGATGATGGAAATTACCAAGTTTTCCTTACAATAATGGATTCGGCATCCTCCAAAACAATAATCTTTGGCAGCTACTAGAGTTGCTAAGATCGCAGGCACGTTAATATTTGTATCAGAACCAGGAAACACTGAATCAGTGCAACAAGCATTATGATTACCAGAGACAGATGATTTAGAAATACTGCTTCTTTTGACTAAGGTGACTTTTTGCAGAATCGATTATCATTTTGCAGGATTTTCGCATGAATTTTGCAAGTCTGACCATCTGTCAGGACTTCTGAATGCACTCAGGTCTTTGCAGGATGTTAGCCACCCTGAACCGAGCTTATCTGATAAAAATAGTTTTGAACGCCGGCTGCCTTTCATTTTCTTTGACAAACTTATTATGTCAAGCCAATTTATGTCAAACTAAGGGAGTTGTGTACGGTACTACATGTAATAAATGTGATAAACAATATATCAGGGAAACGTGCCGTATGATTAAGTCCCGAATTCAAGAACATCTGAACCCCAACAACAAGTCACGTGGTAATGCACGCGGATGCTGAACATGATGGTCAGATTGATTTCAGATAGGATATTTTACACACTGGCCTCAGTAACGCAGGAAAAAGAAAGACACTGGAGGCATTCTACATTAGGAAGGTTCCTGAGCAACTATTGATGAATGGCTGCCGAGAATATTCATTCGTAGTGACTTGAATTTTTGCCTTTTTTGTATACCTTTACTGACATGCAAGTATACCTATCCCTTTTTCTATGTGAATTGATTTTAGTCTTTATATATTTTATCATCTTTTCCAGTATTACTCAGGTACATTAATTATTAGTAGCCAGTTATCTTTGTATTTAAGATTTTAAGATGCCATTTGTTGTTTGCTTGATGGTCAATGATTGATCATTATTCACAACGCTCTGCATTGGAATTATTTCCTCTCTCTCTCTCTCTATCTGCTATTGAGAAAGCCGCAAGGCGAAAATTCTGGCTACCTTATTAAAAGATTCATTGAAAAGCACCTGAAGAGGTTTTTATTAAAGAATTTGACAAACTTTATTTCTGAAATTAATTAACTCATGAAATAATTGGAGTTAGATGATCTGACTTAGTTATCCTGGCTTCAATCGCTACTTCGGCTCACGGCATTACATCACGCCACACCACAGCTGACTGTGTCGATACAGTAATAATTATCAAAAAAGGAGAGGTAGAAAAATCTAATGAAAATGTCGAGTCAATGTTGGTTTCGTGACATGACGTCTTCAGAGGAAACACAATTGGTTGAGGTTGTCGAAGTCGTGATTTCAGCAACCACGTACTAGTGCTTCATGCTAATATGGCAAGCTATCGCACTGTTCAATGGTATGATTTCATATTTTGGTGGACAGAGACAGCCATTATTGTCCGAATATACATTTGTTGGTGCTTTTGACAAGGAACAGTTGCCTAAAGCTTCAGTAATATACAACACGATGCTAAACAGCGTGGGGCGACCGCACAGAAACACTGTTAGGCTAACAAATCTCTAACAGCATCACTCAGCCATTGAAATTTGTTTTTCACTAACAACTCACTGTCTAACACTGTTTCTGCGCGGATGCCGAAGGAGGCTTATTTTTGTAGAAAACAAATAGATGATGCGGCTTATATCCAATGAGCAACTGTTTTCATTTTGGTGATCAAAAATATAGCGTTTAAGCAAAAATAATTTGCTTCTCAACATCAATGACACAGCTACTTACCGACGATAATCCCAATGCGAATGATCTCAGAATCCATGAGATTTCACGCTGTAATGGACAAATCTGAAATTTAGTACTATTTCATTTTCATCAATCTATTTCACATTTCTGAAGACAAAAAGTATAAATGACTTGTCGTAAATGACTCCAAAATCAAAGTAGGTACTGCATTAGTAAAAAGTTCTACAAATCATTATTACATTTACATCGCTGAAAGTAGTGCTAATTTATTTGCCTTCCAGAATACAAGATAAATTAACAGATGAATCTGAACGACGGGAGATGAATTACGGCGACAGATGTATACATATCAAGTTTTTGTTTATGACAACGCAGAGACTTTCCTTATAAAATTGAGTTTAGTTGTCTTTTAGTCATCACCAAAAAGGTCATGATTTTGTGAATATCACTCATTTTTTATTAGTTCACCGATTTTGATGACCATAATACAGGGTTGCCAAACTCGTCCAGAAAAAAATCCGGACGCTCTAATGTTATGTCATCAGAGTAAATATAAACATTAATTGCCTTCTATACTTAACTGTGAATGGAAAATAATCATTGCGCGTAAGATTGTCATCAATATCATGCGTATCTCTTTTCCTCGTCATTCATAAATGACAGGTGCTTTTGAATGAAAAATCGCAGCTTTTATGAACCCGCAATATATTCAATTAACAAATACATCAATAAATCTCAGAAGCCTTGAGAATATTTCACAAATCCTTTTAAAAAATATAGGCAGTACAAAGCTATATAAAAATATACATTAGTGAGTCTATGGTTGTGTTATGAATCAACAAATCTATAAAGAATACAACGTTGCATCTGTGATTGCGCTACCAGAAAACAAGTCTATATAATAATACATCACTGATAGACGAATGAACTATCAATAAAAACACGTCAAGTATAAACAATCTAGCTCACTGAAATCTGTCCATAAAAACAATCCGATAAAAAATTCTTCTTTGGCAAAAACAATTCTTTAAATAGTCTAAAAAATTACGTTCATGATTCTTCATCATCACTAGCACTATCGTGCTCATATGATTGGAAGTATCGCCGGGATGAGCTTCGAGGTAAGTCGATGAGGGACTGAGTTACTGAAAAATGTTGTAATCCATCGATATTTTTCAAGTGAGATCGCACTCGCCGGATACCATTCAGAGTTTCGGGTTGGAGACGATTTCTCTCCTTTGTGACTACAGCTGCATTTACACTAAATCCTCTTTCCTCAGCAGCATTGTGTGGCTGAATACAAAGCAATGCCTGCACAAGAACTTTGATCAGTGGATATTTGTGCTTTTCGAATATCTTGCTCCAATAAGCATCTAGCTGTTCTTCTTTGAGTGGCTGAATATTATTGTTGATTGCCAGCTGTTTCCATTCCTCGATTAATGGTTGCATGTCATCAACTTTTATTGCGGGAATGAGACCTGCAAGAAACGTCAAGTTTTTCAATTTTGTTGTCTTGTCCTTATCCGACTGAAACGTTCGGTTTTGTGGACACAGCAATGTCAACTTTCGCCACAAACGCATGTGCTCTTTTTGATCAAGTTTGAGATTGCTCATGGTTGCGTGGAAAGCCTCCAAATAAAAAGCCTTCGCTTCGAGTTTGAAATGGGTCATTTCGGCAGACTGCAAATTTTTCAGACATAAACGTTCGGCTCGGTGGCCAATGTCAACGTCTGATGAGTGATTTTCAGGGGCCGTGCTTGATGTTGAAATCTTCGACACGACGATGTCTTCACAGACAGAAGGCAGTAAAAATCGTCCGCCTAGAGAAGCCATCATACCACAAATTCTGTACACATACTCCGGCCCAATGGGATCGTCTCTTTGTAAAAATAATTGCATTTCTTGAAATAGGGGAAGTGCTTCCGATAGAAAAAGGAGGTAGATGTCTGTCTTCTTTGATGCAAATGCGCTGCGAAGTCGCTCATGCCGATCATTCTTTGCCAAATCTGCCAATCCTTTTTTGGGCAAATACGAGTAGTGGACGAAATAGGTTCGAAGCGCATCAAGGAGCGTGAGAACTCGATTCACAAAATGAAGTAAGGTCAAAAACCGGTAGAATGCAAAAACCGTGATGAAGTTACGGTAGAATGAATTCTTCTATACAATACAATTTGCAAATACATTGACAAGTCAAAATATATTTGTGCAAATCCAAGAAGTAAACTGTTATGACAACAGCATAGTGCATGTACAAAATTACCCAAATTGGACCCTAGTAGTCTGTGAAAAAAGCAGTTTGCAAACTGATAAGGATGAATCAGCTTTAGTCCAAAGCAAGTAGTTGAATGATTTTAAACGGGTAAAGAAATAACTGACGAACATTAGTATGGATTTGATAAAAATCCGGAAATTTGATGGCTTTGACAAGAAATCCGAACTTCAGCAGATTCTGTCAAAAAATCCGGACATCAGCAGATTCTGTCAAAAAATCCGGACAAAATCCGGACAATCCGGACGTCCGGATAAAATCCGGACGTATGGCAACCCTGATAATATCAAAAGAGAGCTCAGAAAATGCTCGTTCTCTCCTCCCTGAATAATTATCATAATCACATGCATTCTTATTGAAAAATTGCAATTCGGAAACTGAGTGATTTTCATAGTTTGAGCACTGCTGAGCAAACACAATAACGGATACAAGTCTATCATAGCTCATTTTAATGTGCGATTGGAAGACATGAGAATCGATTGAATTTCAGCAAAATTTAGGTGGTCAGTTCTGCATTTACATTGAATCTGCGTCAAATCGGCAGTTGTGCTAGTTGAAGATAGGACCAAAATACGAGCGCATGATCAAAATTGCTAACCTGACCTCAAAACGTTAGAATCATTTCCTAAGCTTTATGAAATGCTTTAATACTTTTGGATGTGTATAAAGATAATGCAAACACCATAATTTAAATACACTAAAACATGGTCAGATTCGACATTTGAACATGTATTTTCATGTGCCTCATATCCCAATCTCACGGCATTATCGTCCATATTTACATTATTTCTAACTTTTCCCGATTTGTTGACATCAGATTCGGATTCTCATGTCCTCAGGATTCAGAAAATGCACATTGTTGACAGGATCATTTCTTGACTAAATCTTGTTTCTGATAGATTCGACCTTATTCGCAACTTCCTTCACAGAAAAGGTGGAATTCTATGTGTATGATGATATGAATCCATTCAAACGAGTTATTCTAAAAGATTGCAAAAAGCAATAGGTCGAGTTATGAATTTTGTTGTATAAAAGTACCGAACATTATTTAATTGGAGGATGACCCCATCACCAATTCATGTCACGGTATGAAAAGGAAACACCAAAGTTTCCAAGCGTTTTCAGTGCGCGAAGCGCATCATCTTCAGAGAGAGAATGAAGTGGTCAAACATGCAGACCCAGTTGCAGCAACGAGTACAAATCAAGTACATGCCCATTAGACAGTCATCAAATGATCAACTCACATTATTCATATAAACATCACTACTGCGAAATCCTGATAAGTAGAAGTTACAGGCAGGAAAATATCTGCAAAGTCACGAAAAAACTTAGAAAGAAAAAAGTAAAGTTCTACAATATTTCATTCAGCACCGATCATTTTTTAGACTTCTTTGGTTCGGTTCATAGCCTCGTTTAACATAGTAACTAGGTGTCACTTTTACCACCTAGTGATTAATTCTTGACACCTAGTGACTTGAAATGCGTCTCACTAGGTGTCAGCATTATTTGAGGTCAAGTTCGTTTAATGCGTTTTATAAATATTCCAGATTTAGTCGATGCGATAAACAAATCATGTCGTAAAACCTTTCGTTTGATTGCAGCAATTAATTTCCAAATGAATTTGAACACGCTTTCATATTTGAGTTTCATTTCAGATAATTTGAAGTGTTAACAAGACTATATGAAAGGTAAGATATTTTGGTTTTCTTATCATAGTAATGAGTTAATGACACATTACATCAAGAATTATATTACATGAAATTCATAATATGGAATATTACGCATAACGTACATATAATTACATATAGACCTATACAGGATTGTATCTTTAACATATTTCCCTGCCAGAGACAAGGAACTGTATGCAGACGCTAGAGAATTTTCATAAATTTACCTCGTATGGAAGTAGATGGCACTCTCCTAGCTAGGTATTTATTCTTACTTCGGAGACAAATGTTGAATTTATTCAGTCGTGTAATTGTATCACAAAATTTCTATTGACCTTTATAATAATTGTACAATGACTACCAATGTTCATGTTCAAAATGAGTAGTAACTCGCCACTGGGATTAGTACCCTCAGTTTCAACTGCATGAGGGAGTATCGTACCCCTACGCCACACTAACTTTACTTCGTAGGATTTAGGAAATTGATATTATAACGTGCTGATACTACTTTTTCGAAGTAGATGAAAGTATCGGGATAGATTCGTTGAATTTGCAACAGAGTTGAATATTCAACTGAAAATTCCTACGCAGATTTCATTCCGAATTTTGATTCCCGTGATGCTGCTAATGAAGCGTGCTCACCCTGTCAGCTTGTTATGATTATCCTGTAAACTAAACCACACAGCTTGAAAAAAAATTAAGTAACGCTGGGTCTTTATTAATTACTAGTAATTTTGATTACAAGAAATTATAGGCTACAGATGATTGATTCACTGTCTAAACATTTTCATTTTCTTTTTACAGAATGGATATTCGACGTTTTCTTCTGAAACCTGACCACTCTCAGCAAATTTCCGAAGTTTCCAATAAAGTAGAATCTGTTTCTTGTAAGACCTCGATTCAAGCGAATACAGATGCGGAGCCAACATCACAAACTCAAGAAAGTCATTGCTGGTACAAGGGCTGCAAAGTCGACTTAACCTGGTTAAAATCAGCATTTCCTTGTCTTGTTTTGCTAAAGATCGGAAAGCGAAAAAGCGTCAAATGTACGCTTTGCTGTGACAACATCGTTGAGGCCAAGAAGGCGCCGAGAAGAGGAGTGGTTCCTCTGGCTGATGGTGCGCGATGCGACAGCAAGCAAGCAATTGAGCGACTCATTGATCACTTGAAAAGTGAAGTTCACGCAACAGCTGAACGAGCCCAACGGGACAAAGACGCTTGGAAGGCCCAAAGTGAATCGCATCCTTGGGTCAAAGTGTTGAAGACGCACGAGAGCAATGTTATCAAAATACTAATTCGATTGGCCGTCGATATCCACAACGATAGTATGACTAAGACATTGTCAGCGTGGTCCTGGCCCAGTCGTTATCTTGCTCAACAACATGCTGACAATCAAGTAGCTCAATATGTCGACCATGGGTTAGACGTAACCTTTGCTCCATTCTCAACAAGTCCAGATGACCTTCATTACATCAGCCCTGATGTGTATTCTGAGATGATGAAAATTATTTCAGAAATGGAAATCGAGAAGTTAATAGAAAAGATCAGACAAGTCGACTGTTTCAGCATCCAACTTGACAAGTCCGTCGACAAGTACAATGTGGACATTATGTTTGCTACAATTCGTTACCTCGACAATGACTACAGCATGGGAGTAGGATTCTTGGGCGAGTGCCACAGTCACATGCGTGGAGCTCAAGGAATGCTTTCTGCTTTAACAGACAGATTAGAAAGCATCGGTATCGACAATCTGTTCAAAGCGAAGCTGGTTGGCCTCACAACAGATGGTGAGAACGCAAACACTGGCAAAAAGGGCGGTCTGTGGGCTCTTATCACGGAATATCTCAATGGACGAATACCCATTACAATTTGGTGCGTCGCGCATCGCAGCGACCTTGCATTTGAATCCATAGAATCTCAAGTATCGGAATTCCGTCACTGGCTTGCTGATCTTCGAAGTTTGACAACTTTTTATCGGTCTTCACCTGCACGGGAAGAAGAAATTCGGTTTCACGCACGTAGTATTGATCGCGAACAAGAAGTCAAACGTTTTCCGAAGCATCACGAAATTCGTTTCGCCGAGCATTTACTGAACTTGGTTGATGCCGCTATTGCTAATAGGGACTTCATGTTGATGCATTGGCGATCGTGGAGAGAAAACGGAAATAAATCTGAAAGAGAAAAGTGCGACGGCTTTCTTAAGTCATGGCGCTCTGATTCACTGAATTGGAGAATGACTTGTCTGGTTGGAGATCTCCTGAATCAGTTTCAAAAGTTGCAAAAAGAGGCGCAAAGATCATTTGTCACGATGTGTGACCTGAGTAAACGGGATCAAGTACTGAAATCACTTGATTTAATGCTGGAAGATGTCTATCCAGGAGGCCGAGAAGAGAAGTACCAAACCAAGGATCCCCACCAAGTAAGCGATGAAACCGATCCTCCATGCAAGCGGACGAAATTCAATTCATTCGTCTCATTTTCAAGATCTTTCGAGAGTGCTCGGAAGGAAGTTGTTCTGTGTGCTCGAAACTTTCTCGAGGAACGTCTGAATGAGGAGCAGAACGAGCAGGTAACTGCCATGGTTGCTCTCGCTAATGGACAAAATGCCAAAGAGATGATTGCCAACTGTCGTGATCTTGTGATATCTATTTTCGGTATTGACGCTGTTGAAAAACTAGCCGATGACTGCATCGAATTTTTTGTACAACACGGTTGCCGCAACTGGAATCCACAAGATTCTGTGACTGCAAAATTGTACGATATCCTTAAAAAATCGAGGAAAGGGAGAGTGTCTTGAATAAGCTTGTTCAAGCGTGCATTGCCACTGCCCCGCATTCGATGCAGACTGAACGGGCCATAAAATGTCACACACAATTGAAAACTGATCTCCGCAACTCGATGTCTCGTGATACTGTCAACTGTCGGATGATCATCGCTTTAAACAGCTCCGGTACCGCCAATTTTGATCCTCGTCCAGCTGTGGCCAAATTTCTGACCGCAAAGAACAGGAGATACAAATTGCCAGAACCCGGCCGATTCATGCATAGAAATTTTATAAAACATTTTTTCGAAACGGAAAATTCAATCTGAATATGTGATGTCTTGATATAAGTTTATCTAACTAACTGTTCAAGTTTAACTTAGTAAAAAAAAGAGTTTTAGTGCCGTTTTAATTTCTGAATTCTGACTAATAGTTATTAAATGTCAATTTATGGAAACACGTGTAACTTCGATCTAACTTCTATTTTCGCGTATTCGCAAATTGGCTATACATAACTACGGTAATAATGATAGGAGTGACAATAATGATAATGGGCCCGTTTGCACTGCGAGCATATATATAAATTCTAGAGCCTTTATGTGTTGGAACCTTCAGAACTGCTCTATATTTGACTATGAAAAAGAAGTGGGTCATCAATTTTGCCACCTAGTGAAAATTTCTTAAACGAGCCTATGGTTCGGTTATAATCATTGCACACATCTTTTGATTGTCTTGATCGCTTGGATTATGGAAGAACGAGCTTGAAGAATAGAACACTGTCAAGGTTTCATTTATAACTCAAATGATAAATTCTGTCCACAGCAACTGGACATCAACAGTGATAAGCAACTGAATTGAATTCTCGTTTCCTATGATTCTTATGAGCAATTTCCCTACAGTTTTTTCCTAATACTGCATATATTATGTCAGCAAAGTTCCAGCAAGGTTAAGCGTGGTATAAATATTATTTCTTACTGTGCTTCGCTCACTATGCTCTGTGATTTGATTAGATCCAATACAATAAACTGTGCTTGACAAACACTTCTCGAGCTTGCATGTAGGCCTGCACTCAAAATAATGATTGATTCAGTCATTTCAAAAGGCAATCGACTGATAAGTTATAGTACCACTTGTGCACAATTGCAGCATAAAGGAAAACAGCGCATTTTTTATTATCACGATAGCTATTACGCGGCAACTCTTCAGTAGAAGTACGACCGCTGTAACACGCAAATACACAGAAAATTTTCAATACAGTTCACTTCATTAGTATAGACATAAAAAATCCATGCCACAACTTTGCCACTCGCCTTTATGAAATTAATTTAACAGTCAGGTGCTCATTTAACAAAACAGTTGCATTCACCATCTTCTGGTGATTATGAGAGAATTACTCTACGATACTTTAAATTCCACCATTCGATTACTCGTATTTTCGATATTTAAATGACCATTCGATCATTTTTAGTGATAAGTTTCCTGTACGTCAGTGTGTTTCCAAATTTTACCAGAATTAGACCTTGCACGCAAAAAGTTCCTCTTCATGTGCAACTTGAGGTGTTGACGTCAGCATAAACATCCGTAGACGCATCGACTCAGAAAGTTTTTCCGGCTCTTGAGCCGCACGACGGAGTTTTCGACGTGTCATTTTCCCACTCGCTGTCTTAAAGATCCTATACCATCTCTCAGCAGCGCTTGCCTTATCTACAAATTTATTAGTGACTGCGGACGCAGCTTTATTCGGCGCACCGAGAGATGTTTCAAGGTCCGAATGGGAGTACATTTGCCAGTATGGACAGAAAACGGATGTTGTCGTCTTCGATCTGGCAAGACTCCGTCCAAGTCCATTCATCGGCATGCCATATCATGTGACCGCTTCTCACGACGTGTCAATTCTAACGCCATGAACTATATTGAGCTTATTTCCAAACATTTGAGTGTCACAAAGTGCCGTGAAATAGCTATCGGGATTTAACAATTCGAAGCCTCCGGCTTTTACGAGGTCGGAGTGATATTTCAATGCGCCTTGCTCCTGCCACCACAATTGACAGCAGTTGCTACAGCTGTCGGGATTGTGAAAAACATGCTATTTTGCTGAATGTTTTAAGTTAGAGCAGCTTCTATAACTCATGTGAGGGCTCTCACATGAAATCTAGTCAAGAAACAGACATTCAATAAGGATAACTAAGTCATCAAAGCGATTCATCATTATGGGTAGGTGTGGGTCCGAATGAACCCATGAATTA
The DNA here is from genome assembly GCA_907163375.1 of Prostheceraeus crozeri. Classification (NCBI taxonomy): domain Eukaryota; kingdom Metazoa; phylum Platyhelminthes; order Polycladida; family Euryleptidae; genus Prostheceraeus; species Prostheceraeus crozeri. Next base: position 378,489 of record CAJQUW010006584.1, on the reverse strand, counting down.
CCCACATTCACCTGACGGAAACATCATTCTTTGTTTCAATTTTCCAACTGATTTTTTAATTCAATGACCTCCCGAAAAAGTCATAAAATCTTTATTGATTAATGCAACTATTTATCGGATGGCGTTACTTTATATCTGTGGAATAGTGGTCTCCGTGGCACAGTGGTTAAGTGCTTGGCCTAGCGATCTTTCGGTCCAGAGGTCGAGTCGCGAAAGTGTCAGAAGGGCATCCGGACTAAAAGATCACAACGCTCCAGTCAAAGTCTGACTATGTCAGCACCGACCGTCGAAGCCCCAGGCATGGGGAATAGTGACGTTAACCCATCATCATCATCTGTGGATTCAAAAGTGCCCACAATAGCATCCGAGGGTTAAAGTGATGCGACATGTTTATCTAAGGTCCTGAACTTCTGAGGTCGAATGATTTTTATCCTTTGAAAATCGACGAATAAAAAATTACAGACGTTTCTGTTAAACATTTTTGACTGTCATGTCTTAGAAATTCACATGAGCTGTTCCACAGAAAGTCATAGATTTATCAGCAGCAATGTCTCTCGATAACAATTATAAGTTAAGTCCCACTGGATGCGTGATTGACAGATATAATGTGCACGCATATAAACAAAACTCACATACGATAACAATATTAGTTTCATATAAGTAGTTAAACAACTCCGAACGACGGATCGATTGACGATGCTAGTGATATAATTATATGATATTTGCGAGGTCGTAATTAAATCAAGTAGATGATATAGTAGAATGAGTATTCTACCGGTTTCGGATAGGAGTGGAACAGTCGCTCTTATCCTTCATCAGGAATAGAAAGATATACAAAAATATATAAAATTCAAAGGATGCAGGCATTAAAAAAAACTTTGTAAGATATCAGGATTGCTTGCATAGAATCATAGATCTAACGGATAGAATAATGCATAGAGTCTTTAAGTCAATCAATCATAGTGGTCACAGAAATAGGAGATTCAGGGTCAAATATAGGTGACCCTTGTAAAGCGTGCTGCATATTCAAACCAAAAGGATAGTCGGTCATCAATTGACTTATGAATTTCATTTCTTTCCTTTTCCGTTCATTTTCATTTCCTTCGATTCTATCCAATATAGAGACTTTCACGTTATTTTCTTGATTACCATGTTCTAAACAATGAACTGAAGCTACTTTATTTCCATCATTATGCCTGATCTCAAAGCGATGTCCAGTTATTCTCTCCCTACGAGACCTCTGTTTCCCCAATAAAAAAGAGGAATTTTCAAATTGAAGAGCGTATGCAATGTTGGTAGTGCTGCATGTTGTGTTAGTTGCTTTGATAGTATAAAAAGGACCTGTGACTAGTGATATCATTGTTGTACATTCGATATCATTTGCATGTTTTACAGCGCGCTGAGCAACAAGGTGTAGCGCTTCCGGTCTGTCTAGCAGCTAAATTTCGTGGGACATCATATAATTTTGAAGAAACTAGAACTTGTTTATCTTAGTTCGCGGCTTCCACCAAAGTTCTACTTTAAGGTTGTTGTCATCTAGAAAGTGCTTATGTTTATCAAAAACTGATCTCACTTTACCATAAGTTGATGGATGATATGGGACAATGAAAGGAATAATTTTAGCATAATCGACTTTTTCTTTATTTCGAAACAATGTCTGACGATCCTAGACCAAGGCTTTGTTGATGTGCTGTACAACCCACCCACGAGGATAACCTCTTATAACAAGAGCCTGGCATAATTCCTGAAGATGTGATCGCACTTGAACTTCATCAGAACAAAACGTCGAATCCGTAAAGCCTGAGAGCAAGTGGATGACAAGAGTCAAAATGAAGAAACTGTCTGGTATCTGTCGGCTTGATGTACAGGCTCGTTTGTAAACTTGAGCCATTTTTGATTACCCTTGTATCTAAGAAGTGAACGCAATTATCGCTTTTCTCAAATGTGAATTTTATGGTTGGAAAATAATTGTTCGCATAATTTTCAAAGTCTTGTAAAGTTTCCCATCCATGCGTCCATATCATGAAAATGTCATCTATATAGCGCCACCATACCGAAGGTTTTAGTTGTGTGTTTGATAACAATTTGCGTTCATGATAGCGAGTCGCCTTACAGATGTAACCCATGATGAGAGAGAATCTGTACGCCTAATGCAGCGTGTGAGCCTTGATATCCAGAGAGGAAATGCGGCCTGTGTTCTTGGGGCTGAGCAAAGGGCCCGACTTTACTTATTTTGTAAGACGCCTTTTACTCTTTGTACCTTCGATTTTTTCTTCTTTTTCCAAATTTGCATTCAATCCAATCCATAAAAAGAATAGCATAATTAGGCGCCATTTTGGTACCTATAGCAGTTCCTTTGTACCTGGGCATAAAATTCTTATAAAATTGAACAGTATTCCTAGTAAGAACCAATTTTGCAAACTTCACTTAAGTCTCAGAGCTGGGATATGATTCTCATACGAAGATGAAAGTCATCCCAGTAGCCATTTATAATAGAATATAATGCTTACTAATATAAATTATTAGTTAAAGTAGTCCTAATGAGGACTGATGGCGTTCTCCAATCCGCAAGTGTACAAAGGCAATGCTGCTGTAACCATTGGATTAATCAGTTCTTAAAAGAGCTCAATGTAGCTTTCTCGTGGCAACGAATTAAAATTGATCAGCTTTGGCCCAATATCTGGTAAAAATGGAAATCTTAAGACTTGTAATACTACTCATTCTTGCTGTTAATATACTAATACCATAGATTCAAAACATACGTCTAATATACTGTACGAACTACAGATGCTGATAGTGGAAATAGAATAGGACAATGGTCACCATAGGTTAAGGAAATTAAAAATGGATATTATGGAACAACAGGAAACCGATGAATAAAAAATTGGAAAAGTGGAGGTAAAACATGGAAATAAAACGATGCTACTACACCGATTACAAGTGAACTATATCTGACACTATACAAAGCAATGGTAAGAGTGGATAAGTGGAAAGTGGATAATGGAGATAAACAATAGAACTACAATGACACTCTACTACACCGAAAGCAATGAAACTATACACACTATACCTAAGACTACACATGGAAAATACTATTTCTTCACTTGAATTTGTTATCGCCAGCTTCTTCATCCGTCTATCGACCACTACTTCAGCTACCGATTAAGGAATATAAAACATAATACTGCAGTCCGTCAGTCATCAGCAGGTACTCGTCTAGTTGTTTCGACCCCTAACCTGAACACTCAAACCCAGACGAGCGGGGTCCCACACATAGTGGCTGACAAAATACTGAATAGGTAATGACATGCCTTGAAAGATATGTCACAAAGATAAATCAGACATCATTCAATCGTTGCGTTTCCCACATGTAAACTGATCCTCACATGTAAACAAATCCTGTACATCAATCTTTGCCTTTTCGATTCCCACAAGTAAACAGATCCTGTTCATCTTCGAATCCCATAAAGATGTAATCGATGTGTGATAAATATGTAATCCGCCTTTACACAAACTTCGCCTCATACATCAAGACTTAACAATGGGAGCTCTCTCATCTCCCGTAGGCCACGCTAAGCGCTCTGTATTCACTCTTCACCGCCCCCCGTCTCGTATTTAATGCTTCGCACATTGGTCTTAGTCCATCATTATGAGGAATGTTCGTATATAGAGAATTGACATCGGCCGTCACAAGGATGAAATCAGATGGAATCCTGATATCGTACAGAGTCTTTTTTAATGCTCGTATCATTTGAATTTTATATATTTTTGTATGTCTTTCTATTCCTGATGAAGGATAAGAGGGGCTGTTCCACTCCTATCCGAAAACGGTAGAATACACATTTTATAACATCATTTACTTGATTTAATTACGAAATTCCCGCTAATATCATATAATTATACAGTAGTAATATGAAAGATCTATTGCTGTCTCCATGACATTGCATTCACGTAATACATGTATATTGATTTGGATGCAACTGCAATGATGCAGATCAATGAAAATTGCTGAAAATGGTTCATCTCCGAGTCTTGTGGCAATTTTCTTCAGAAGTACTTTTCATTATGCATGTGAGTAAAATCTACAATGCCATCAAATTTCGCTTCAACAGCATCTGCCTCTAAACTTCAAAAAACGTTGACAAAACAGCTACTTTACATATGAGAATACAATACATTTATGATAACAGCATCGACTTGTTTTACTTAAAAATAAGATTGAATAGCAAAAACGACAAACCAGGATAACATGGCATTTTTTATTTGTGGTAAATATTGATTGAAAACAATGTTCAAAATGATAAACTGAAGTATATCGATCAAACACAAATGCAATCCCATCAAAGCATGCTGTGAACTTCTTCAATGACTTTATGGAACCAATTCCCAAACTGATGTAGTGCTTGGTCTTCGTGATTGAGCAGCTTGTCTATTTCCATCGGGATACTGGATCTACGATGACTACTTTTTTGCGTTATCCTCTTTGGCTGTTCTGTCTTTCAAGGTCGTTTCTTTCTTAGACTTTCTTTTCTTAACACTTGTGCTTCTACTTTTACCTCTCTTTGACTTGCACTGATCACCCTGATTGCACTCTGAATGTAAGTCAATTTTTGGCGCATTTGATTTATCAATACTGGTCGGCCTATCATTTGTCTGACACGGAATTGTAGGTGAATTTAAGTTGCTTGTCGACGCATACGTCGAGTCTCTTTCGGTGCGCTTTGCTATTGAATTGCTATCAAGAACGATATTATTTTTATTTTTTTCTCTTTTCATCATATTGCTTGCTGATGTTTGATGGGTTATTACGGGATGTTCCATTACAGTCACCCTGGGACTACCGTCAGGATTAGCTCTGTCTTCAATTAAAATTTCTCTTCCGCCGCCTTGCGGTAGTGTTCCTGAGACGTACGTTGGAACGCTTCTCATTGTCATATTTGGTGATTCACCACGCACCACATTAATTTTGGCATTGCCATCAGTATCTTCTTCAAAAGTTACAGATGCCTCATCTGGATAACCGAAATATGGCGCGTATGTAGGGACAGCAAGACCTGGATGCCCGTATGCAGGTACAACTGGAGGAGCATATGCAGGGACCGTCAGACCAGGAGCTGCTATAACTGGGGATGCGTATCCAGGGGGAGTTACAACGGGTGATACGTATCCAGGGGCTCCTAAAACTGGAGACACATATCCATGCGCTCCTAAAACTGGAGATACGTATCCAGGCGCTCCTAGAACTGGAGATACGTATCCAGGCGCTCCTAAAACTGGAGATACGTATCCAGGTGCTCCTAAAACTGGAGATACGTAACCAGGCGCCGCTACATACGGATGTGTGTATCCTGGTACAGTTAAAATTGGAGGTCCTTCTTCTACAACGGTAGTTCCCGGATTTGCTGGATCATCAATTACTACGCGCCTAGCTCTTGGATCGGTTCGACTTACAGCGATTTTAGGGTTTCCATCGTTCCCTTCCTCAATCGTGATACTAGTTGATTCTCTTTCACCAGTCACAAAAGGTCCGTAGGGTGATACTCCGTATGGTAAATCGTCTTCAATTATCGTAATGTTTCTTCCACCATCAATATCTACGTCCTCCGAAAAAGTTATCGCTCTGTCGAGTGCAGCACCTCCGACATACGTTGGCCAACCAGGGGCATATGTGACCGCTGGAGCATGCAAATCACCGATTATGGTTTCACGAGTTGGTGAAAGGTGCGTTTCAGATACACCTCCCTCTGTTATGGTAGTTGTGGTAACTTGAGCTGGTGGACTGAGTATTGGAGTGAGCATTGGGTATGGTACCGGGACAACAGAACTGGTAAATGTTGTGGTTCGGCTGCTTGGTTCTTTAGTGTCTCTAGTAGCTTTAGGAGCTGCTGGTTTTTCTCTATCCGGAGCCGGCGGTGGTGGAGGTGGTGGCGGCAACGGTGGTGGGGGAGGCGGAGGTGGAGGTGGCGGTGCAGCAACTGGAACTGGCTTGGCAAACGTAATCGTAGTTGGTCCACAGTCTGATACAATAATCGGTTTAGCATCAATTTTGATGTTTTGTGAACCAGTCAGATTGAAAATCATTCGATTGTCGATAACTGTGTTCGGCACCACTTTGAACCGTTTAGGTCTTTTTCTCCTTAAGCAATGAGGTACTCGCATATATACCCCGCTCTTATACCGAACGTGAGGATAGCTATCAGCAATACATTGGCGATGTGGATTGCCATACCCAAACCTCCTACATTTCGTCATATCTCCATATTTAACACACTTTCCATCATTGATAATTACAGATGATCCCGGGTTGTTCTCAGGTGTTATGGTTACCGAAGTTGATTTATTGTCATTAGTTCCATAAATGCGACTAGGCGCACCGTTGTTACTCGTATTGTAAATTTGTGCCGAGTTTCTGCTATTCTGATCACGAACAAGTATCTTTTGATCACCAATCGAAACACGTGGCTGATTCGTGGGGATGTTACTGTTGTTATCATGGAGAACGATATTTGTATCCCCATCCGAAAAATGATGCTTATTTATCCCATTAGAAAAATGATTTTCGTGATGAATTTGAGCTTTATTAACATTAGAAATCCAGTGTTTTTGTGGAGGATTATTTAGTTTCCAATTGATCTGTTTTCCTGTATATTGAGCGTTTACACGACAATTAGATGCATTTTCATTGCCAACGTTCTGCTGTTTGCAGTTTTGATCATTCTTTTTTTGAAGAATGTTTTTCGTATTTTCATACAAGAAGTTTTGCTTTTTCGTAGACAGTAGGGTGTCTCGCTCGAACTTTGGCTGCGCCTTAGACGCCGTCTTGCCATTGCCACTAAAAGGATATCGCTTTTGTCCATTTCTAGATTTTGGGAAATAAGCGAATCTATTATTCATCATTGAATAAAAACATCTTCTACCACACCAAAGAATTAACTCGGAATGGTTTACGATTCATTCCAGATCAAAGCATGGTTGCTAACAAGTTGCTCGTATTGCATCATTAATTGCTTAAATCAGATACATGCATAGAAGTAGATAATACTTAACCAAGAATGGAAGTTTGATATCTCGCTTATGTACAATCATGGATATCTATATAGTAAGGGGATGAGGCACTCTTTTCTGTATTATACCAACTTGGTGCTACTTGCGAATACCTCTAACGCTAATTGAATGCAGAATGATGTTGTAATTTGTCATTTTGTTCATTTACTTCGCTACCATTCGTTGTTATATCGGAAAAGCATACATCACAGGAATCCTTCTATCGTCCTCTCTCCTGGTGTCCCATGGCAGTTCAGCAAAAATGCTTCTTTCATTCACATTTGCGGATTTTGTATTCAATTGTATTGGAGTCAGTGAGTTCTTATCAGGAGTTTCCTTTGTGGAAATCAGTTGATATATTCGCGAAATTATAACCATATGGTCAAGCTGTTGAGAATTAGAGATGAATAACATTGAAGCTGTTAACGAAGATTTAGAAGTGATTATGACAGAACGTCAAAGCCAGGAATAACAAAGTCGTCCAGATTCAGGCTTCAGTAAATTTGCAAACAAGCTTTTACAGAAATATATTGCATTGTCACATTAATGATTGCAACAAACGAATAGGATGTCTCGACAAATTGATCAATGGGAAAGGCTACACATTTAAAGAAAAATTCTTCGATGTAGTATCATTTTCAGGAACACTTTGAAAACAAGACGTTTCAATAATATTTCTACCTCGATATCGAGAAATCGTAGATAAAGATCGGCATCATTCTGCAGAACATTGACCGGACATTTGTGTCTCTGCCATAAATATAAGTCATGAAGAATTGCATTCTTAAAACAGACAGTTTAACCTTGTGGAGAAATGCAGATAGACTGAACATTTATAAAAACATGTGACAGCCATTGCCCTCAAGGATAATTTTTATCAATACTTCTGTTTATATGATGAACTCCAGCGAACATCTTTATTGAAAATTACGCATATTCGAATTTAATGTTGTTCATTTGGAAACTTCATTACATCATTCAAATATAAATAATTCGCTATAGTTCATTATGCAAATTCTATTCTATTTTGATATTATGTTCACTTCATTTTAAAATGAAATTTTAACCTGATATGATGATATAAGTATTAAGGCAATGTTCTATAGAATGTCACCGATCTTCATTTGCCATTATAGATACAAAAAATCGTCTTTGAAACGTCGCGTCTCTCAATTTTTCAAATGATTGCTCTTCAAATAATTTTTCCTATTTTCTTGTAATTCGATTGACATTCAGGGGCAAGGAGACAATCACCCTTTCATCTGCATGTAATTTTGGATTGAGCAATTGTTCCAACTCAAAGTGTTCCAACTACGAAGTGGCCTTGATAAAACTGTCACTAGAGAGGCCTTGAACTTAAAATTTAAGTATCTGGAGCATTATTAGCAACATCTAATAAAATGCAAGCTCGAAAATCAGTTAGTTGCCTCAAAGTTTCAATGCACTTCTGACCAGCTTCGATGAACTGTAAGAAACAATCAATTTTCCGGCAAGCATTTTAACTGAAATATACTATGCTACATAGCACATTCTTGTCATTCTAATTTTATTTTAGAGATTTTCCTGGAATAATTTTATCAAATTCGGCTTTCAGAACAACTTCGTTACGAAAATCATTTTGAAAAGGCTCCTGATTATTCAATTCTTGACTCTGACGCTTCAATGATATGATCACGCTTAGTCCAGCATAAACCATACTTCTCGCGTTCTACCAGTTTGATCAAGAAAAGAAATGAAAATATATAATAATGAGCGATTGAAGAATTTTTCTTAATAATTTGATTAAATTGATAAATGATTTTCGGGAATTTATCACTCCGAAAGGATAATCTGCAGCTGTTATAGCTTCATGCCAATTAAGTTTGATTGAATGAGATATGTAGGTGTATGGTGTAGATATGTATGCAGGTACGATTCCTGAACATAAAGAGCTATCGTGATTCGTGATGGCATCGTTTCACAAAACTCAATTTTCCATACAGGTAACTGATGAGAAAAACGCACAAGGGAAATTCTCCACAATAATTGCAAATTGAGCATTTGAATAATTTTTGGATGATAGCAGAGACGACGACACAAGGATTCGGAACAGGCCGTAGAAGAAGATCTGCTCGTAAATGAATAACAAATCAATGTGCACATTCAAACGTCGATTTTGTAATTGGTGAGAATATCAATGAGCTATATATATGACTAATTTCGTCACTAATACGAAGCAGTTGTCTTCTATACGATAAATTGTTGTTTGCTTCAAAATGAAATTAATTTGACCAGTTGCCCTTCAACATCTGAACTGTAATATTGCCGCTGCTGCATTGTACCTAGCAAACTTCTTCGATTCAGTGACACAAAGTTGGTATAGAGCTAAATTGATTTTGAATGGAGTGTCTCATCCCCTTACTCTATAGATATCCATGTCTATACTAAAGCAGAACAAGAGCACTCATAATTAGCATGAGTTGCGTTCCTTCCAGTGCGTTGGAGTACATATTATTTCCCGCGAGGGCAATAATCTGCTTTACAGGTAGAATAAAGCGATAGGATAAACTTTTAGTCATTGACATATTTTCCTGGAGCAACTAGAATTCTATTAGTGTTGTGATGCTTTTAATTTTAGTTGGATGAATTCCTAGTTTATGACTGAATGCGGACAAGGACTCCTACATGCATAACAGCTAGACTGAAGCCCAAAATTCATTTCTACACAAGACGGCCGATATAACTCTTATCCAGCGCTTCCAATTGCCCAGCGGATATCCGCGCAAGTATCCAGACACCTCTACGTAAATCAGTAATAAATTAACATGCAGGCATAATTTTGAGAAATAAAGAAATTTCTACGGATACTTTTCATTCTCAAACACACAACACTTCGACCTTCTACCTTATTAATGTGCCAAGTTGATGTTGCGTGAAAAGATTGAATATGCAGACATAAATGGTAGGAGTAGAGCTTTGAAAAAACGCTCCAGATTGACTGAATGGTGAGAGGCCCTAGCTGATAAAACCCAGATAAGTGAGAGTGTCTAATTTTTTAGCCAAGTAGTCTTATTAGTCTCATCAACGTTCATGTGAATGTTGAAAAGATAGTGATTCCTCGAAAAATACTACACTACATGTAATTGAATGCAGCACAAATTTTTTGGCCGAAGCCTTCGCAGGGTGCAATGATGCGTCAGACGCTTTCAATGACTTCATCAAAGTATCACTACCGGTTTAGACTTGGCTCGCTAAACAAGAAAGCATCCAAAAATGATGATTGCAAACGAACTACCCATTTCCATGAATTTGACATCAATCAGTTTCTTTGAAATCAGTTAAACGTTCCAATTCACGAAACAAATTTTTCGGAAGAACAGCCGCCTGAAAGCAGTTGTTTGCATGCAAGCAAATAAAGAGCGTCTAAAATGATGCAGAAAAAATGATATCAGATGGTTTTCACTGATGGTGTTAGCATCTACATCTACGACAGAGGGACCACGTTCGGGGAGGGGCTTCTGGTAAAAGATTAATACCTTCGATGCTTTAAAAAAAGCGTCTATTTCTCTCGGTTCCTTACGGTTTCGGGATCAATCAGCTTCGGTTTCGGGATCGATGCAATTAAAATGTCGATTATCGGGAGTTCCACAGGATACCAGATGTTGCGATTTCCAGCCTGATGACCAGTGGATGGCACCCCATGCCACGCATCTGCTTCGGCTTGTCATTGCGTGGAAATAAAAGTCAAACGATGACAAATAGACTGGTCAGCGCAAAGCCCTGATCTTAACTTAATTGAGCACGTATGAGATGATCTGAAAAGTCATGGGAAGCATCACAATTCAAAGACCTTTTGTACAGCGGCTGAAGCTTGCTTAACAGCAATAACGATGGAAAAAATTGGGTGTCTGTATGAAAGTATGAACAGACAAATTCAAGGTGCAGCTTCTGCTAAAGATAGTAGTACCAGATACTTACTGACTTTCTTCGCGAATGAACCTCTCGCCTCTTATTGAAATTGTGATCTTTATAAGCATTATAAAGTTGTGATCTTATTGAACATCATAAACATACAATTATTCTTTGGATCTGACGTTTTCAATCGGCTCATTCCTGTTTTCTTTGACAGAATCTTAGGTATTAACGTCTCATATTAACATGATTGACAGGAGGGAAAAAGCTGCTAATGATTGATCTAAAGTAAGTATGATTGCTTATCCTGCTCAAAACCTTTGATAGGGTTTGTCGTCTAAAATATACATATAGTCCTACACTGCATTTTTTCGGATTCACGTGAATCATCGAATTTTGAATTCACACCCAGCCATGCTTTCCGCCACGACACCATGAGCTGTTGTAGTAATACTAGTGATAATCATAATCAAGCTTCAAATCAGTTTTCAATTTGCACCACTCAAATAAATTAAAATCTCCATGCGCGCACACTGCGCGGAGGACTCCTGAATTCTGCGCAGCATTGGAAACGCTGGATCAGAGGTAAAGGACAACATTGTGTAAGTCAAACTATTCATATGTCCTGCTGTTGACTGATGAAACATTCACCTGATGATTGCTTCACATGAACGCTATCATCAGAGAATGAGCATTATCTACAAATGGACATTCATACAAAACCACTTTTTTTCATTATGGCCACATCATATGAAAAGATGTCTGATCATAAATGTAACACCGGATCGATTCTACCACACAACTATCACACCCAGCTAATTCTTACATTGTGTAGAAACAAAAATATGCTTTCGTACAAAAAGTTTATTAATGTACACGTAGCTGCTGTATTGACTTGTACATCTCAGCTCGGTATCCACAATGATGTAAATACAAATGCCGTAACACTCATCATGATAATTCGATGTTGAGGTTACTCTGCAGCTGAGAAATGCCATTGATGAAGAATACTGTAAATGCAAAAGGCACACGTGACACCTTGGAATTGTGAATATCCAACCCTGGGTGTTATCCATCTTGTGAGTACAATTCACTTAGAAAGTCTGGGATGTGAGATCCACAGTCCTCCAGAAGTATCATGAGATCATCAACCAGATGAATGTCCTTTTCTCCAATGAGAGAGATAGCAGTGGCACTTTCTCCCATTCGACCACCTCGGCCGATTTGATGAACATAAGTGGAAATTTCTTTCGGCATATCCACAATGATCACATACTTGACGTTGATGAAATCTAATCCAAATGCTGACACCTGGAAAGGAAAGGCACAATAAGCGTATCTTAGCGATGCTACAAACATCAAAAATTTCATGAGATGTGAACTTCTACAAGACAGGTACACGTGGGTCGAATGACGAATATCAAGAGCCTTATTGTCTGGGCAACAAATTAATTAATTGACTTCGACCTTGAATAAAATCTAATCGAGGTTGCATCACTGCTACTGACATTCAGCTGTGATCTGATCTCGACTTGGTCTTATGATAACAGATGAAAGTTACGCTAAATTGCATGACCTACGACAGTCAGAAGATTTTTTCACGCTCAGACTTTTGCAGTTAAATCTATGAACATTTTCGAGCATTTATGTTCCGTATAAGTAACAGTCTTTGATCATGCACTGTTATTGGAATCACATTCAGAGTGATGAATTTGACAAATTCATTTAAGGAATCCAAAAAGATTTCAATATCCAAATTACGAACAACTATCCATTTTAGGGTTCATCTGACACTTACTATACTCAGCGGGGGTGGTCGGCAAAGATACGCGGGGTATTCACTGAATACCTCTTTGATTTTATTCAAAAATATTGTAAATAATATGCACTGATTGTACTCTAACTACGGATAGCTACTATAATGAAGCACAGCTGATGTCCTAGCATGTCTAAATTAACGCCGATTGGTCCCTGATGAGAGATCTGACCACTAATTTTAGCCAGCTTAAGGTGAAAAGAGATTCCCAATTGTTCGAAAGCAGCTCGCGGTTTATGGCCTGCTAGAGGGGGAAACAACGAGACAATGATTTTATAGTCTATCGAAAATCCTAACAAAGTTACCGAAAATGAGGCAAACTTGTCGAGAGTCACATTGTTGACTGCCATTTCAACGAATGAATCAATCGTGTCGAGGTGCTGTTGCATAGGAATATATAATTTCCTTATCTAACACTGTGGTCTCCGTGGCACAGTGGTTAAGTGCTTGGCCTAGCGATCTATCGGTCCAGAGGTCGAACCCCGAAAGTGTCATCAAAAGTCGCCAGGAAGGCCATCGAACTAAAAGATCACAACACTTCAGATTAAAGTCTAATAATGTCAGCACCGTCTAAGCCCGTATGGGAGAGTAGTATAAACCATTCAGTGACTAACAGACACATTTTTGGCCCGGGTTATTGAAAATCCAATCATTTACTTCCAAAACTGGATGGGATTCTACAACAGAATAGAGCTAGCAATTGAAGCTTTTTTTGTGTCAAAATAAAGTTTTGTCTTTCATTTGTTGAAACCATTTGTTATCATTTGTTGTCTTTCATTGTTGAACGTTGTATATTGACATAAATAAAACATGCTTGCTACACGCAAAAAAATGTTCAAGCTCAATGAAAATCGGAAGAATGTTACTAAATTAATTTGAAAACAATTTGAATGACAATTTAGTAACATTGTAAATGAGCGTGTTCATAAGTTTCAGAAGCTGCTAGATACAAAATGCCGTAATATCATTAAATTCAGACAGACCAAATCATCAATGATGTTGAATCTTTGCGAGACCAAGCAGCAATTACAGCCACTAGCTTACCAGCTATATCATACATATGCTAATATAATAACAAATTGAAGTAAGCTTGAATCGATGTTGATCACGAGTCTACTGGACATGACTACTATTCAAATGAATCGTAAGTAAAATGCTACCAAACTTCATAGTCATGCGAGAAACAACTGCATTGCATGGCTTCCACGCTTTCTGTCCAACCCATCCAACAACTGGATGCACATGATACAACATGAGCAGAAAATTATATGAGATGGTGGAGAGTGAAAATACCCACATCCTGAAGGACATTCCCAACACGCCTTCCTCGTTCCAATTTACCTTCAATCCCCTTTTGCCGAACTGAAAGTGGCCAAGCATCCTTCGTAGTGTTAACTGCGCGATTACTGAACAATTTAGTGTAACCTCTCATTAACTTCTGCAATGTATTTATCTATTTCATTCTATTTGCTATGTGTATAAATTTCATGACTTGTATGATTATCACTTCCATTAATAAGCACAAACTACCAATGCCGCATGCCAAAGGCGACATTGGACTAAAATACATGCTAAAATCACACAGATGTTTCCTCTATGCAATGTTTAACCGACCGTTTTGCACTCCTTACATGTCCTGATAAACTGCTAATGCTGCTTGTCTGATTCTGCAGGCGTACAAAATACGATGATTCTACGGCAGCTGTTTAGGCGCTGTACATGAGCATTATGAAAATATTGGCTTCTACAAACCTTTGAACTGATGATAATATTTTCTTTAGCATTTGCAGTTCTGATTTCCGGGTGCACGAGCTGCTTTCCATTGATGATGGTACTTGACACAAATCCGCTCTCCATCAGAGCACTTTCCAGTGCTTTACACTTGTCATAGTTGCAATAGATCAGAATTTTATCTTTGGCATCTGTAAGACAAACGATGTCATAATTATACTTGAGGAAAGAAGACATTTGCCGAAATTCGCTATACAGGTTAACTGATAGGATAATGTTCTCACATTGAAATTTAAAAAATACGAATCCAACTTTCATAAGATTGTCCTTCTCTTTAATTTTGAAATACGAGCAACGAGAAGAAGGGCCTTACACGATTCGTCATTTAATTTATAACATCATGGCTAAAACAAAATCCGAAGAAGCTAAATTTCGATTGATCCAGAAACGATGTTTAATTTAATAAGCTATTTGTATTATCGTGACATACCCATGGCATCATCCAAGCATAGTTGGACATCATCGCGATATTGTTTTACAGTAAGCGGTGTATCGGTATCGTCCATATTATCCAGCTATAATCACTAAGAAATATTTTATTTAAAAATTGGACTCTGCTAGGTCTTGTTTTCGTTATGTAGAAAGTGATACTCCCAAGTAACTACACAAATGTACAGCGAAAACAACAATCTGAAAATAATATCAAAACAATTCATCATTGATAATCGCATAACATTGCCGTGATTACGCCGCCAATTACATATGAGAAACAATGGACATGCCTACACTCTATCGAATGGATGTTGTGAATGAGAATTTCTAAAAAATTTCCAATATTGAGATTTTACGAGTAGAAGTGTTCTCAGAATTTCGTCCACCTTTTTTGTAATTTACGACAGGATTGCAAAAACAAAACACATGTGTTGCTACCAATAACAGAGGTTGCATAGGATGGCAGGATAACGCAGTTGGTTACCCACGCTTGCATCTGAAGGTGAGAAGGTCCAGGGTTTGAATCTGTCAGGTCGAGAGGCACCACAGATCTTACTTTTGGGTTACTAGCTCTACCTAGCTTGTTTTATGCCTCGTACCTTGTTTGAGAGGGATCAGCTAGGATGCTCTTATAGGGAATAATACCGTTGTACCGCCTAGTACGTGGTTTACTGGTATATTGCACAATGTATGACTGACTCAGGATTTGAGCATGGACAAACCGTTAACGTTTGACAGGATAACACATTTCAGGCCAATGGCACATTTCGACCTGATTTTTCCACGGTGCGGCCGAAAAGGTGACCAAGCGAAAGAAAAGATCAACATTAAGGTCATGACATTGATTATGACATCCATTCACAATTTTTCTTCTTGAATCGACACAGAGCAACGTCTACGAATCCTTGCGACAATTTGGATACACAAGATGAGCAAAATTAATTTTGACCATGATTCTTCAATGTTTTCCTAACCTCGCTCATCTGATAACACCTCGCATTGGTTTGCAAGACATGAATATCTGTTGCATCTATGGAAGCCTGACACCTACATGAATTTTGTGCACTGTAAATTTCCATCCTTCAATTATGCGACTTTTATCATATATTGCCGATACATGGGGTCCAACCCTCAAAAAATGAGAAGAGACTATAAAGGAAGAGTAAAAGGTAAGTAAATGCATTCTTCTAATGAAATGAAAGTTAATAAATTCTTCATGTGAGACATGCTTATCGATCACACTACATGCATCATTATGTCTAAAACACAGAATTAGATTGTTTAATCGTATCACTTTGCTAGAAGTGCAAACTGCTTCAAACAGATGGCACATGCAGGAACTTAATAAGTGGGCAAAAGGAAATTTTTAATACCTTACAGAGATAGGAAAAATAGTCGTGCGTCGCTTGCGGATTACTGTGAATTCCTTCAAAATGCTCCGATCGTCATGATTCCTTCAGATTCGAAGAATTCAGATCATTGCGCAAAAGTTTTCTCGATAATGTTGGGCCCTCCGATCATTTTAAAAAAAGTTAGCAGGCGCATGAAAAAACGTTCACAAACTTCTCTGTAGAACTTGACATCGTCTGTGTCTCTTTGCTGTGTGATCCGGTTGATAACAGTCACTGAAACTTTGCACAATTTGGCGTGCTTGATGTTGAACTGGCTGGTCATTGTTCGATTGCCATGTATGGTATTTAGTTTAGAGATTGTGCCATTTCATTAACGTTACATGTTCTAATGTTTCCTTTCTAGTCAAACAGAAGAAGAGACGGACCTGTCTAATTCTGTGGTCTAAAAAGTGAAAACTCAGATGGTTATCGAACTTCAACAGTATACTGAAAATATCAACCTTATGAGGACTTTAAGAGCGGGTTGTTTCCTTTCCTTGACTATTTCATCCAGTTTTGCCCCTGGTCTTTACTTGACTTCTCCCAGCTGTACGTCGGGTTTGTCCTCGCCCATTTCCCCCGGTTCCTAGCGGTCGGATTTAACCCACATCGGGCTGAACCTAATGACCAATCCTGTACCTATACCTGATAAACTTCCGAAATCAAAGATTATGCGAAAATGTTAGATAATAAAGTAATTATGAATCTTATTGCATTGATGATGATCCCCAATCGAACACATCAGAGATAATTTAGCATAACAGAACATCTAAATTCAGTGATCTTTTAAGGTGTGCTATGAACATGAAACGTGAGAATAGTCATCTCCATATTGTATATGGTTCAGAGGTTTCGTCTTTTCGCTATCTGACGTGTGCGTTGACAAATCCTTAAAATAACATCACCTGCAATTAATGTGCTGAAAAAACCATGATAAGAGCTACGTATCCGAGGCCTTTCTATTCGTTCATAGGTATGTCTAAATAGGCATTCAGAATCTGAAGCTAAACAATGCGTACCGATTTCATTCAGAAGAGTAACCAACAAACTCATCTTCTCCTGGAATGTGGAGCTTCCAGTCCAGATAAATTGTTGATCAATTGACTGAGGTACCGGTCTTCCGAAGTCAGGATCAGGTGACAATTTCATGTAATCTTCCGATAAAATATCATTGCACATCACTTGATCAGACGGAGAAATCGTAGCACTGCAAACCACTGTCCGACGATTTTGAGCATTAGGCATCCCAAGCTGTGGGGCTTTCAACAACAGCCGCAGATATGGAGCCAGCACTCCATCAGACTTCGTAAAACTGTCAACCTCATCAATGACTAGTTGTCTACAAAAAACAATTATTACAGATTAAAATAATCATGCAAAAAGAAATACATTGATAGAGATAATATACCGGATAGCACAATTATTTGATAAACCACTGATACAAACCATGCATATACATGACTATGATGACTCATAATTACATCCTCTCCTACCATTTAATAAAACTGTTATGATGACTTGGCACTCCTCAGAGGTGACTTCATATTGAAATGTTGCAGTTAAACGTTCTTCTGAAAATGCATTTTTTCACTCTTTCCTAACATGAGTTTGTCCAATTACTTGCAACTAAACTTTTTATGAATTCTGAATTTGATTGTAAGGCGAAATAAACAGAGTATTCAAAAAGTGACCTTGCACCCGTATGTTTTTGCAAATCACCATTGCTATTCATTTGGAAAGCACGGTGATGAATGTAGGCCAACAACCCTTTCTGAAGCCACTCTGTCAGTTCTTGCGCATAATTGTGGACGCTCACACTGAGAATCAGAGTCTCAGCTTGAATATGACTAAGAATACTGCAGAAGCCGCATCAGTCTGTTTTGGAGAATTGATAAACTATTCTATGGAAATAAAACAGGATATATGTAATTGATATACTGTTCGAGCATCGCCAACTCTGCTGCCGAATTACAAGAGAAGCTACAACGTTGGAAGAGATGTCGTCACTCCAAAGGTCTGAAGATCAATGAGAACAAGACCAAAATTATATAGATCTAGATGTGGTAATGAACAAGCCTAAAAAGTGGCCGTGTGGCTTATGCGGGAACGGTGTAGGAGCAAATTCGTTGAGGTTTCTACCAGGTTCATGTAAGAAATGGATCCACAGACGTTCTAAAATACGAGATAGTCTAACAAACGCAGCCTCTAGCTTCAAGTGTTCGCAATGTCTCAATCCGGAGAATCAGACAGTGGCCTTCATCCAAGATCAAGTCATATCCCACCACAGCATCAACATTGATGGCAACATCTTGGAAAAAGTTAAGCATTTCTGCTCTTGAGAGACATTACCCTAGAAGATAGTCCGTATGATTCAAGAGTATGAAATAAAATGAAAAATAGTATGACAACGCATACGAATGTAATAACATTACTATGAAAAACTAGTAAGTACAAGTATGAATAATCATTCGTGTGTATAAACATACTATGAAATTGAGTTGCATTGATTAAGATATCAAACATGATTCATGAAAGCAATAAAAACTAATTCAATTAGTTTCGAAAAATATTGTTGATATTTATTTTGATTGTGTCATTGTATCTGAAGTTTTCCATCATGCCATCAGGGTTGTCGGCTCCTTGTTTCACTTCTCTGATAATAAGCATTACGTCAAAACAATAAACTTAACACTGTCTTGACGTGGCTTGCATTTGATTTTTGATCAAATGGGTACGTCGTTCGTGTGTTGCCATATATGTGATTTGATGCTAATAGCTGTTCCCTCATGATATGTTACTATTTTCATGATATGATCATAGTATGCTTCATACGTCCATACTAAGTTTCATACTATGTTAAGTCATAGTATATGTTACATACGTCTGTTTCTATCGATTCGAACGATGATGTAGACCTTGCAGTTACCCACCATGCGGTGTGGTTGGAGCAAATTTCGAGAGTTGGCGACATTCTTGACATCTAAGGCCCCGTCACTGAAATTGTAAGGGAAAGTTTGCGCCCCTACATTTTTAGTTTTTTTGGGAAAGTTATGTTGTTGTTTTTTCTGGTCTGAGGAGTGGGCTTTGCGTGCGGAAAATGAGAGCTTACTCCAGTTAGCCTAGATGAGAATGGTGAGGAGGATGTCAAGTGTAAAGCTGGCCGACAGAAGGTCTAACGAAGAACTTAGACAAGCAATGGGACTTCCTTCGATCTCGGAAGTCATAAGTGAAGGGTGTTTGAGGCGTAGAGACCAGAATGAGTGGATCAGGAAAGTGTTCGAAATGGAAGTGTAAAGGAAGACACCGACCGAAAGACCTCGAAAAACCTCGTTCCTTGCCATCCAAGATGACATGCGCAGACTCCGTCTCAAAGAAGACGCTCAAGACCCACAAAAGTGGAAGATCGGCATCAGGAGAAGATCGTCCAACCTAGCGGAGCTTAGAAGACAGGCGTTCAAGGGATGAGTGAGTGAGCGAGTGACGAAAGGCGCAGACGGTGTGGAGTAGGTGTTTGCCAGAATTGTGATAGCACTATGATCAGAGGAGCACAGGGGAGAAGTAGCCTCGTGTGAAAAATTGGTTGGATTTTAGATGAGAGACGGGTCCAGGAGATTTACAGAATCCCAAGCTCGGTCACGCAATCTGGTACGACAAGTTAGAATTTGTCTGTGATTGTGAGAGACAGCAAAGTCCGCGACTCAGGGTGGACGCACGGCTCCGAAAATAAAATTCGGGTATATTTTTGATGCCATTGATTCCTAAATTAGTAGAAAAGAATAGACACTGGTGCAATGTATTGTCAATTTTCACTTGCTAACCAATGCTGACGTGCAGTACATGTATCAGGAAAATATGACGAAAAAAAGGCTGTGCGAAAAACAGAAATAGTCTGATAACGAAAATTCCATGAGATATTTTCTCAAATCATAAAAATCATCACCATTCCCTCAAATCACAAGTTGTAAGAACCGAAATAAAACTATTTTGAAAAATAATAACGATGCTATACAAGATACGTAAAACATGACATTTCAAAATTCGGGTATGTGCGTCCACCCTGCCGCGGCTGCTGACCAGTGAGATCAGAGTACACAAGCCAGTCAACAGTGGGTACGTTGAAGTCACCAAAAACTGCAACCTCAGCGCTGGGATATAATTCGGCATGCCTATAATTGAACACGCAGGAGTCACATCACAGTAACTTTATATTCTATAAATTATTGCGGCATATTCTGACAATCCCTCATGGCCACATCAAATACTTAACCAGACCTGCCAACCTTGAAACATGAAAATCCGTGACAAATTTTATTACCGTAACTACCCGCGTATAGGACGATACCATGTATAGGACGCAGTGGATATTTGACCCCAAAAGCGATGAAAAGACTGTGTGCCTGCGTATAGGACGCATCCTAATTTTAATCCTTACTTTCCATTATTTTTTATAGAAACGGTGTCATTAAGTTAAGTCATCTCCATTCAATTGCTACAATCGCAGTGTGTACTGATTCATGACTCACTCATCCTGTCAGTCAAAAATATTGATATATTGATAAATATTGACAAATATTGCAAGAATGATTATGCATAATTGACGTTTACAAGTCTGTTCAACAGAAAGATCAGTCTGAAAGCAAGATCATAAGATACACCCCACTTTATTAGCAGCATTCGTCGCAAAAACGAATGCAAATTTGGAAAACACTTACTACCTTTTTAAACTCAATAGAAGGAAATACATACGGGCTACATAATGATTAATAAAAGACATCAGCGTGAAAAGACAATGCCACTAAGAAATCCACAAACTTCATCATCATGCATGTTTCCCTATCTTGGGATTGCGCGCGCAGCGCAAATTTTTGAAATATGCGTTCTTAAACGATCTAGAATTCATCTCAGGTAAATAAATTCAAAATCCGGGACTGCATTTTAACTTTTCCGTGACATCCGGGACAGCTACGAAATCCGGGACTGTCCCGGAAATCCCGGGACAGTTGGCAGGTCTGCTTAACATTCAAAAAGACAAAAAATATGTATAAACATTAAATGAGAAGCTTCATTTGAATTCCGATAGGCAGAAGCAGCACATTGATTTCTACCAGCCGAATTGTGATATTATTTTCTAATTCAAATTTTTTGCAAGCGTCTCCTGAAAATGACAGGGCAGACATGGCAGACATGGCGTGATCATTTGCATGCAAAATTGCAAGAAAAAAGAAAAAGCTGCAAGCAAGTCAAGTTTCGCGACGTTATTCGCGACGTCCAGCCCCACTGCTTCGTCAGGCGAAATTAATAAAAGTCAGTTTCTCCTGGAAATCGTTTCGTAACACTATTTTTTTTATGTAAGAACAAATCTCAGAATTTCAGAACTATCAGACTATTCATTTAGCCTACCTGCAATATGACAAATTCAGCACGCCTTTTTCAACTAAAGCAATTATTCGAGCAGGTGTTCCAATGATTATATGACAGCCATTTTGCAGCTCGTCTACTGCATATTGAATATCCTTCCCACCAGTGGCCACGGCTCGTGCATGGATACCGAAAAGAAGCTGTTGGAGAAGAGAAATGTTTCAATAAAAAACTGATCACGCTGTTTCTTGGGTTTCTTGGGCAAGCAAAGAAAGTATATAAACACTTTGGTAGCAAGCTGGTTAATATCAAATTCTTACTGATTAAAATAAACTATGGTAATTTACTGTGAAAATATATTAGAACGATTGGCCATTTTTTAATTATTCGAAGGACGCTCCGTATATCTGATGAATATAACTGAAAACTAAATTTTCTTCACCGGCCGGCATGATTCCTTTTACGATGGTATTATCTCGTTGTTTGATACATATATATTTTAGCTTAGATAACTTCTACTTTAAGTTTATATGTTAGTAGTGTTTCATATACAGTATTTTTATCTTTATTATCCAAATGTATTTTGCAGCGATCTACACATTCATGTCAATGCAGTGATGATCGTGCATACTGTCACAGAAAGACGAAGAAGGTATCAAAAATACCCAAAAGCCGGTTTATGCATTTCTAGTTAGCCAATGCTATGTGCTTCTCTTCTCAACCACTTTAAAGCTTTTTCAGCTAGGGGCCATTTTTGAAAAAAATCGATTTTTAATTTATTTTATCGGTGGACTTGAAAATGGCCGGAGATGCTTTCAATTCACGCTCTTGCAATAATATTGCAGAGGATATTTATTAATAGAACTCATAATATTTCAAGTCTACATGATTATACGTGTATTAAATCAATTATTATACAGTATTAAATCAATCAGAACATGAAGTAAACAGCAACTGTTTTTCAAATAAAAAAGTCGAAAATCATTTCAATAAGTTTACATATTTTACTTACAGCATATCATTCATGATTGTGTTGAAAAGCTAGAAAATCTATTGAATATTGACAAAAGTCAAGTGATGCATTTTTATGAGCATGGCCGTACTTCAATAGAATTCAAACACGAAGCAAATTCCTCTTGCTCTGCATCTTATTCTATAACACATTGTTGCCACATCGAGAAATTATGCTCAAAAACAACAAATTTCATCCATTCATGTATATATCTGTAAGTACGCGTTGCATCTGAGTGAACCTAGACCTTTTCCAAACCTGAATTTCCATTTTTTTGTTTTTTCCAGTTTTTGATGGTTTCCTAAGACTATACTCCGACCCAGCCTTGAACAACGTATGGCAGTAGGAAAATCGTTGATAGTTAATAGTATTATGAACTCAGTTGTCTTTCAATTTAGCCCACTTAGCTCTCTTCCCATTAACTGAGATTAATTTCAATTCTGTAGATGATGCCTTCAGTGCAAACTATTATGATAGTAATTCTGCTTTTAAAGCTTAGTATACAAGGTGTTTCAAAAGTAGGCTAACAGTTGATTTTGCCCTAGGAAATCTATGTTGACCGTTCTATTGGCGATTTACACCTGAATCAGTCGATGGCAGTAGCATTCCATTGAGCACCAATCTGACATTACGAAGCTTTTTGAATTTGCTGCTTCTGTCATGTCAGGTCATCTAAAGATGATCAGAGAAAACAAGAATGCTGAAAAGGTGCGAATGTGGAGACTGATGAGCTTGCAGTTTGCTGTGCTCATGTTCTATCAGGTCACGTAATATTTTTTGAAAGAACTAATCCTTTGCGATTCCTGAGATGCAGTCATTGAACAACTTCAATGAGCTGTACTTTGGACATTTGAGCATTTGCGTTCGTGAATTTTTGCAACTTTAAGTTGATTAATTTTTTGATATGTTGAATAGGCCTTGGTTATTCATTTGTTCATTTTTTTACCTTTATTAATTTCAGCCTCCTCTAGGCCATCGTCAGAAGCTTCTGACGATGGGAATTAACAAAGGTGAACGCCTCCCTGTCTTGTGTTGACGACAGCGTCTTCGTGCACCAGGCTGAGGGGCGCGTTCCTAATAATTTTTTTGAATTTTTGCCCCTTACGAATACAAGGCATATTAGCTATCTGTGGCATCGTGAAAAAGATTATTATGACATAGCTTATTAATCTATAGCATTAAGACATAGCTTTTCAAGGCCAATTTCTACTGTTAGCCTACTTTTGAAACACCTTGTATATTGGTTTTATCTCACTCAGTCTGCCAGCGTCTGCAAACCACTGAATGCTTCATTCGTCTGGATTCCCTCTTTCAGCGACACAATCCTGTTTCGCATCTCTATGAATTTTGCTGGCTTCCTTTAAGAGTCACAGTGGATCAGCGACTCGCTCGCATTCTTAGTTTTCAAGGGTTGCATTAACGAAGTCCCCTCCTATTTCTCCATTGATATCCAGTCTGCACCTCCCTAACCAGGTCGCATCAGGTACGTGTCCCTCATCGTTCAACATGCCAATCTGTCCAAGATTAGCAGTCTTGAGTTTGGTGCATGAATAGGATTTCCAATCCTTATTTAAAATGCATAAGCCATTGAGTTGTGGGTGCTTCTATTCTTTCCACCCCCCACATTTTCCAATATTTCTAAATTCATCGAATTTCATCAAACTTAGTCACATTGGATTTAGAATAGACTTGATCTGTCACTGAGTGACACTACAACACCACTGAGAAGTCTTACTTGTCCCCTGGGATGAGGGATTGGTCCCTTGCATACTCAGTTAGAATACAAGGCACAGCTGTGCTGTGGTCATGAACTTCGTGACATTGCTCTCTACACTGCAGCTACAGTGAACGGCAAAGAATAAGCTGTGAATTTTACAACAGAGGAATTTTATACATTCAAAGCTTTTGCGACGGTAGTCAGACTCCACTTAAGAGCAAGAGAAGATCGCTGACGATGGATGTCAACAGCAAAAATGTGGGGGGGGGAAGAATAGAAGTGCCGAGTTGTGGATCGATGATTCTCTTCAGGTCTTCTGCTATTAAATGCTCCCGTCTTGATTTGTCCTCCCCAGAGTTTCTTCAGTTCGTGGGAATTGTTGAGTTGATGAGGTCGTGGATCAATACTGCGTCTAGTCCTCTAGTCGCATGACCGAACCATGTCTATCAACTTGTGGCAACTACATTGGTTGACTGGCGTTTTTGTTGCAGATGATGCATTGGGATTCGGTCTGATCGCCGATAGCGAGAGATTCGGCCGGTACTATCGTTATCAAGCACTCCTTCTCGTCTCTCGCTTTTTTAGTAAGTCTCGCAGCCGTAGAGTAGAATTGAGAAAATTTATCTACTACTTAACTTTCGTTTTAAGCACATAATTCAATCCGTGAATTTGCATGAGGTATATAAATTTTTGCTTCAGATGTTATTAAATTGGTAATTTTGTGAAGGTAAAGAACAAAACAATTTCGTGATGTTCCGGCCGATTCTTTTTATAAATTGAAGTTAAAAATATACAAGGCGCAACGCTTTTGAAGCACGGGCGCTCAGTGACAGAGAATATGAATGAAGAGCGAGGAAAGGTTTAAATACTGCAATCTTATGACTGATTATCTCTCAATCACTAGAGATGGACTGGGTTATTTACAATCAAATTTTCACTGAATTTCTACATCCTTATATACAACTGACATTCTTGAACTTCGATGGCCCAACGCAGGACTCTGCGAGTATACTTACGACTTTTGTGAAATTTTATTCTCCTTGCTTGTAACATCTGGGATGACTCTGAGGACTCCAGTATTTCACTTTAAGTAACTTTGAAGTTCACCTTTCAAGTAACTATTTCTGATTTGCACAATGTAAATAGAATAATTAAATATTGAGTTGCATCCTCAGTTGAATAGTGGAAACAGACCTGAATAGCTGCTATTTCATACAAAATCAAGAATCATCAGCGAGCCTATTTCACATCTCTCAACATCGACAAAACTCGACGAGCATTCATTAAATATTACATTAAACACACTATTGGCAAATCTCCTAGACTAGTGCGCCTGCAATAATTAATAAATGCTGCTCATAAATTCAATATCATTTTTTTCTATTTACATTGTGTTTAATTATTGCAGGCGCACAAACTTCGGCGATTTGCCAGTAGTGTGTTTAATGTAATATTTAATGAATGCACGTCGAACTTTCACTAACTTGCTTTGCAAATCTCAAATTTACACAATAATTTGCTATTTATTATCGTTCATAAGAAAGTTGAAGATGATTCCATCTACATGTACAGTTCGTGTTTGGGAAATAGCTACATTTGATAAGATCAGCTTCGGTCGGACGGGGTTTTGAGGTCGTCTGAATGCAGATGACAATGTTCAATGTTGCGGAGCAAATGAACGATCGGAAAGATGCTAATCCGAGAAGATGCATCAAAGATGCAAATGGAGGGACTTTCACGAGGGAATGTGATGTGTGTAGACGATGGAAGGAATACTTTTCCAAGCTTTTGAACGAAAGCAACGAATTTGTTTCCAGAAAATAGTGGGCCAGAGTGAATACTATCCATTGAGAGAGGCCACAAAACCAGGTATTGGCTAAATGCGAATTTCTATTAGGCAAGGCCCTTCAACCGGCCCAGCCAGCCATCGTCAGGCAAGTGACTCCAGACAACAGACTGGTCACTCACCTACAGTCGCAAAGCACAGCTCACTTGACAGGTTGCAGCATCAAAAAATTACAGCATAGAAATTGGAGACAGGCTTAGGAAAATATAGACCGTAAACATGAAATAAATGGAAATCATACTACTACAGAGGAGGAGCTAAGTAACAAGGCATAGTAAGCAAAAGCAAGAATTGGAAAGAAAGTCAAAGTTACCGAAACCAAAGATCACTGATGCGGTGCTTGGTGCGATTAGAGGAAGATAGCGTCTTCGTCCACCACGATTCTTTTATCACTCTCTTCCTCCAGTTACTCTCCTTGTCTATCACCTTCATCTCTTCAAAATTTACTGAATGCGAGTAGTCGTGAGCGTGTTGAGCCACTTCAGAGCGCATGGTGTCAATGTCTCGAACAGCCTTCATATGCTCTCGCCTTCGTTCATCCAACGTTCGTGAGGATTCTCCAACATAGCTCCAGCTACATCCCTCTGAGCCACAAGGCAGTTGGTAGATGATCTCCAAATCAGTGGCAGGCACGGGTCGCTTCTTAACCAGCTGCTGTCGAAGAGTATAGGTAGGCTTCATTCCCACGTGAATGTCACTCTTGAGAAGGACACTCCTTATCCTCTCAGAGACTCCAGGAATGTAGGGAATCGAGCCACAAAATTCATTCTTTGCCTTGTCGCTGTCATTGATTGGTTGATAGGAAGGAGTTCACCACTTCTCACATTCGGCTACGGAATATCCATTGGCTCGCAAAGTCTCGAACACTTTCCTTTCTTCACCAAGAATGTTGGTATCAGAGCAGATTGCACCAATTCTACTTGATAGACATCGAGCTAGCCCCTTGAAAACACCAATTGGGTGAGCCGGTTCTCGCTGAATGTAGCGGTTAATGTGGGTTGGCTTACGATATACAGAAAAAGCCAGACCATCAGAACCTCGCTCGATGCTCACATCCATGAATGGCAAGATTCGGTTCTCCTCCAACTCCATTGTAAAATTGATCTTGGAATGAAGCGAATTCAAGAAATCCACAAATTTCCCCAGATCATCCATGGATTCCTTCTAATGAGCCAATATATCGTCCACATATCGAAGCCAAAATGACGGGAAAATAAAGCCAGCTGACAAGGCTCTCTCTTTGGCCATCCGCTCCAAGCTCACCATGAACAAGTTTGCGGCAATAGGCCACAAACTGTTTCCCATTGCGACACCATCCGTTTGAATATAAATTCCATCGTAATGATTGAAGTAACAGGAAGTTAGCACTAAGCGGCATAACTTGAGAATCTCACTGACCGTGAGTCCACGAGCTCCCTGCAGATCACCATCTGTTAACAAGACTCTGAAAACCTCAAGAGTCTCATTCACTGGGACGTTGGTGAAAAGTGACTCAATGTCAAAAGACACGTACACACCGTCGTTGGAATTGTAGTTTTGAAATTTTTTTTGAAATTGCCGAATTTGTCGTTGAAAGAATCGACTTAACTGAAGGACCCATTGAAGAAGCTTCCTAAGAAATGCGCACAGAGCTGCGAAGCACGAAGCCCCTGGACAGTCAAAATTCCACTTCCCTTTAAATGTCTTATACTGTTAAATATGTCTATATTCAATGTAATCTTCCACTTTACGTTTATACTATTGTATACGATGTCTATCTGACATCAAAAAGTGAAGAACTCGCTGCACTCAGTTCTATGTCTTCAAATCATTTGGAAATCGCGTGAACATACATGTATTGACATATTCGCCTAAGTATTTAGCTGAATTTTGAGTGATCCAATTTTACACATTGATCAGTTTTAAGGAAGTAATATTATCTATTGGCACAAATTTTAAACATCGTTATTCTATGCTGTGACAATGATTTCATGAAGATTGAAATAGGTAGCATGCTTACTTTTTCTGTCTCTTGAAATATTTGCAGAACCAGAGGCTTGCTGGGAGCCAAGATCAGTCCCAAAGGGCATTGATAGCTCTCGTTGATATTTCTCTGAAACAAAAGTTTCAAACAGCTAAAAGATGATAATCGTGATATGTCAACTTCAATGACCTACTAAGTGTTCCATCATTTCTTCTGGATAATTGCTGATAATTGAATTAATGAAAGGAATCAGGAAAGCAAGGGTTTTACCACTTCCAGTTTCAGAACAGGCAAGCACATCAATGTCATTCAGTAATGCGGGAATAGCGAACCGCTGCACAGGTGTCATCATGGAAAATCCAAGTCTGCTTACATTTTCCAATAAGCGTTTGTCCAGTACTTTTAACTCTGAAAACTGAAAATCGTACTTGAAGCTTGAATGTACTGAAAATGTGTGTTGCTCTACTACATACAAATTTATATTCAGCGCAATTTAGGCACAGTATGTGCCAGTATGATGATAACACATCTCCCATTACCCGATTGCATTGAATAACATAATGAGAGAATGCAAAAAATTACAAATATCTTGTTTTGCATTCAACCATGGTGTAAGAAGCCATTAAAGCTAAGAGAACAGTCTTTAAGAAGTGGTAGACGACAAAGAGTGTTGAATATCGGTCCGATTACAAAGTCAAGTCGAACCTGGCAAGGAAAGAGGTGGCAGTAGCGAAGGATCAGTCTTGGAAGAACTGGGTAAATGAGACAAGCAGGAATGAGCAAGAAAATGTTCAAGTTGGCAAGACAGATGAAGAGCGAACGGAAAGACATCAGTGGTTCAAGATATATCAAAGGTGAAGACGGTGAAATAATGCTAACTGAGGATACGATCAGTAAAAGGTGGAAGGAATATTTCGAAAATCTGCTCAATATGCAAAAATAACTTTGAGACAGAATATGACGAGGTGACGGAAGGTCCACTGGAGGAAGTTACGGAGCTAAGGCATGCTATAGCGAGTATGAAGAGTGGGAAAGCTCCTCGACCATCCGGCTTGGTGGTTGAGTTTATCAAAGGAGCAGGTGAAACTGCGGCTCAAGTGTTGAGAGGTATCTTCCAAAGCATTCTGCTCTCAGGAAAAGTACCTGAATCATGGCAAAGCAGCGTAACCAGGGATCGCAATTCACCCAAGAAAAAAACCGGAAAATAGGGAAAAACGGAAAATTGCGATCCCTGAGCGTAGCTATTCCACTTAACAAAGATAAAGGTGATGCGATGAAATGTGGAAACTACAGGAGAATACGGCTGCTGGAACACGGTGTGAAAATATTCGAAAAGGTTCTCGAAATGAGGTTGAAGGAACTCCTACAGATTTACGAGCGGCAATTTGGATTCCAGACTAGAAAATCGACGACCGATACTATCTTCATTCTGCGGCAGCTGCAAGACAAGTACTGTGCGAAACAGAAAAGTTTGTTTCATGCTTTTGTTGACCTTCAAAAAACCTTCGATAGTGTTCCACGAAAACAAATAGCTTGGACCTTGAGAAGTCAAGGGATTCCAGAAGTACATCTGTGATGTCACTGTGTACGAAAGATCGACGTCAAACGTCAGCTCCATGGCAGGCATATCGGAGGAGCATGAGATAGGAGTTCATCAGGGTTCTGCACTCAGTCCTCTTCTTCTGCCACTGTGATGGAGGAACTGTCCAAGGACTGTCGAGGCGATGGTCCATGGCAGATCCTTTACGCTGATGACGTCTGAGATGGTTCGGTCATGTAAAGAGAGCTGAGGGAAACTGCTTGGGAAGAGTGGAAAGCATGGAAGTCTCAGGGCGTCGAGCCATCGGAAGACCAAGAAGAACATGGCGTCAATGTGTCTTAGAAGATCTGAGGAAAATATGAATCCCCGAAGAACTCGCTGACAACCGACATGAATGCAGAAGAGCCATCGACCGTTCAGCCTCGGGAGATGGGATTCAACGGACGTTAAACATGGAGCAAGAGAGAGAGAGAGAGAGAGAGAGAGTAAGATTCAATGCACGGTACCGGAGATTACGGCTTTCAATTATCCCCCCAACTTACTTCGCTACTAGAGCGACCTCAACGTGTAACAACGATCTATTTATCATTGGTTCATTGTACTGGTTCATTATTCAAAGAAAACAATCTTATGATACAAAGGCATTCGACACACTTTAAAATACAAAGGGTGGTCCTCCATTACTAGGACCTGTAACAGGAAGATAACAAATGCAGAAGAAATCGTACCGAATATGATCTTGTAGCTGAAGATTATACGGTAAAAATCACGAAATCTTAATGTTCTAGCACTGATAATAGATGTTTAGTAAGATGAATTATGAAAAGGAGGTCAGATTGACCTTAGCCCTTGCATCTTAAGGGTTTTAATGGTTAAAAAATAATTATGCTTTTTCACCAATTAAACATAGCCAGGAAAAACAATAAAGACGTCGTGACATAAAACAAGGACACAAAACTGTCGTAATATGCCTGAATTTCGGCAGCTCTTACCTTCGATAAACTTCCGAAATCATCGGGAAGATCTTTATCTACTTCAATAAGTAGAGGATTGACTGATTTCAAGTCTCTGAAACGTTTAGATGATGGAAATAGTCTGTCTCGTCTTTTATGATTCGTATCTTCATAGTCGTATAACCACGAACTTCTTTCCACATAACCTGAAAGCCTAAAGAAATAAGATTTCAGCTGCACAACTGTAGTCCGAATTACAATTTCACAATCATGTAGACAGAACATAAAAGATTCATCATATACAGTGCATATACATGCATATGTATTTCAAACATACTTCATGCGACGGTACTTCTATTCTCTACTTCTATTACCCCCTCACATTTCTGTTGTTGACACCCGGTAGTGCTGCATCTTCACCGATCTTTTCTTGCTCCTACAGGCAGTCTCACTAACGTCGCATAGCGTTGAGTGTGTAAAACTCCTCTTATCTGACTTGTAGAACATTTACAGCCTCAGAATTAGACAACTGCTCGTCATTTGTCTGTAGACAACAATCACATGAAGTTCATAATCACAGCTGTACCTTGTATTCTAACTGAGTATTCAAGGGACCAATCCTTCATCCCAGGGTTCAAGTAAGACTTCTCAGTCGTGTTGTAGTGTCACTCAGTGACAGATCAAGTCTATTCTAAACCCAATGTGACTAACTTCGGCGAAATTTGATGATTTTGGAAAACTTGAAAAATGTGGGGGAAAGAATAGAAGTACCCATACGACAACCACAGACTTGAAAGTTTATGAAGCATCTAGATATTATTTCCGTGTTTCTGAATATGGCATTTGCCATTCAGACAGTGGCTGAAGGGATTCGGTTTCCGCGACTCATTGCGCGATTAATCGAAGATCGTGCGATTTTGCGTCGTGCTGTCTACATGCATCTTCTTTCCCACACCCTACTGTGCATCAATGTATCTTCCCTTGACACTTGCTGACCACCAATGTTATTATACGCATTCACTGAACATCTAAAGACGTCACAAGATGTTCTCAATTTTTTTTGATAGGCATACTTCATTACAAACATCCGTGACGAGGTTTCCATTATAGAATATGTGTTGCATTCTCGCCACTTCACATCCCGCTGTCAAAATATTAACTTATTCGTGAAGGAATGTAAGTCTTTCGCAAAGCACTATTCGTAAAAGAAATGCAAAAATTATTTTGAATGACGACAGATCTATTTACTGTCAAAATTTACAATTGCGATCCTAAAACTCATGCTGAATCTCTACGTGGTAAATTTACTTATGAAAATCAAACCGATGGAAAGAGAAAGTATCTGTCCCCATGATCGAATTTACTGTTTTCATGAGATGTCAATTTCGAGGTCGGAGCGCAATTTATTTCTTGCGCAACGCGCTACAGTTTCAGAATTTTGCACTCCGCGCTCTGAGAAATTGGTATTGTGCTCCGGAGCGCAAAGTCGGACCACACATGCCCACCTCTGCAAACATGGCAGTCTGAATTATATTCCCTTTTAGGCCTTGCCAAGTTGATGCGAACTAACGAATCGCATTTTGTTAAACGCCCAAAATATAATTTTTCCAATAATTCTTCGTAGCGCATCACCTCACTATTCCCGATTGGCTCTCACATGATTTTCTAATTGTTCCCATTATAATTGTATTACTGAGTTATTTAAAATCAAGCAGATCATCAAATCAGACTTCTTCAAAAGTATCGGCATTCATCCTGGGTGGCCTTACTTCCCCGTTTGTGTTTATCACAACTTCCATCCAAGAGCGATTTTATGGAAGTCTCCTGTTCAGAGAACTAACATTTAGAAGTTCATGCGTATTGTAATCAATCTTTGATGTGCTATGTATATTGAATCATGCTGAATAACTTGGAGATGTGCTCAATAACATGTCAATATGTCCGATATCGGTACTTCTGGGTTATCTCCCCAGGTTTACAAATTTGCCTAAAATCTATAAAAATGAATCAATCGTCACCGAACTTCAGGTACACGTACTTGGGCATATTTTCTATCCATCTACAAAATTTTATGCCGGTCGGACTAGTACATTTTGCATTAGAGACGATAACGTGAAGTGTAGCGATGTCAACAGTTTGATGTGACTTAAGCGGTCGAAACGCGGTCGTCCTGACCAAGTTCCTGTTGATGACCGCATTAAAAATAGTCAAATAATTTGTATGCATATTTTGTAGAATTCTATTTCTAGTTTTAGCTTAAGGAACTAATATCAATTCTCTTACACACTTGGTAGATTTTAGATGGCGTAATCCCGCTGTGTTAGCTAGATCTGGTATTTTGATTGGAAACAGACCTGTCCTCTTATCATCTGAATGGGCAGACTGTTAAAAGGATCTTTTCAATATATAAGTGATAAACATAATTTTGAACAGAACGACTTACTCGCCAATTCATTACACATGAGGAGAGGAGACGCGTTGTTTGTCCTTCTAGTAAGTATTTTTAAAATTTTTAGACATTTTAGGATATAAAACTTTTCTATTAAATCATATTTTGTACCTACTGAAAATTAACAAGTCATTAGCTTGTTTTTTTGAACTTTGTTACCTTGACGCACTTTGCTACGTTGAATCGTCTGTTTGACGCATTATTGTTAGTTGTTACATGGTGTGAATTGTTCTCTCCCCCCCGTCTCATCCACTGCTATTTGAAATAATCGACCACTACCCCGACAGACCTTTTTAAAGTTAAAATGTTAGTTTAAGGGATATGGCCTCGTCATCACTTCAAGAGTTGTCGGGAAATGACTTTGATGACCTCAAGTGCCTTCAGCTCAGACGATGGGGTCAGAAGAAGTCAGATCAAGCTTCAGACATCGCTGCACTTCAAGCTATCGCCCCTAATTCAATAAGTGCTCGTCCGATGTGCACAAAGTTTGGTATGCAAGTATAAAATATCCTCACATACGCGTACATAAAGTTTCATGACGACTGATTCATTTCTACAGATTTCAGACAAATTTGACAACGTAGAGCGGGGAGATTGCCAATGATAAGTACCCCAATGTCTAGAATTTCACCATTGGGCATGCACAAGATTTGAACTTTGCGGAAAAACTAGGGGTATTTTGCATTTGTATGCAAAAAGTCAGCTGAATCGAATAGAATCTGATTAAGTTATAAGAGTTTAGTTTTCGGCACTTTTTTGGGACACCTGGTACAGTATAATCCCGTTATAACGTACACGGGATATAACGTACATTCGGTTATAACGTACACACAAAATATTCCCGGCAAAATATCCTATCTGAATAATAATAAAATACTCCGTTTATAACGAACACGTCTATAGCGTACAATTGGATATAACGGACAGAAATGTCACTCCCATGAAAAAATAACGTACAAATTCACTTCTGTTTATCTCAATTCCTGACAGTTGTAAATATTCTCAATAATATTTCGATGTATAAGTGTCGCCTTCGATTCTGGCTCACTATTAGCCACGTGATTTATTTAAGGCAGATGAGACAACCCTATTCTGTTCAATTACATCCAAGTAAAACCTTCACTTACAACGATGATTCAAATCATTGAGGGAAATAGGCCTATAGCAAACAACTTTTGACTCTCATGGTTGGCGTAAATATAGGGAATCTGAGAAACTCCTTATTTTCGCAATAGGAAAGTCAACCGTATACAATCATATAGGCCTACATAATTTACCACTTAAAAAGCAAGCTCTTGTGACTAAAACCACTCTGAATGTAGTATGCAAAGTAACACCAGCAATTTCTATTTTTTGATGCAAGTGAGTTGTAACTGACCTTTGCATGCTATCAACATGCATTTTCTAATCATAATTATCAAAAGTCATAATACCAAATAACTTACTTTATTCAGAAAATGTGAAAAGCGATGATATAAAAGTAGTCCTAGATGGTTGTAAATGGAAAAGTGCCTTACCCTTGATATAACGTACATCGGATATAACGGACATTTTTATCATTCCCAAGAGTGTACGTTATAACGGGATTATACTGTATATGAAATGATAAAAATCTAGGTCACTATCATTGTCTGTGCCTTGACAGGGACTACTAAGATATCTAAAAAACCTCCATAGATATCTTAGTAGTTCCGGTTGTTTGTGAACATCTGGATAAAACCATGAAACAAGTTGTAAACAATTATCCAGTACTCTAATACGCCCATTCAAACAGGAATATGTTGAAAGAAGATTCTGGAGCCAGTCAAGAAGTGACTAAAGAATTACGAAACTCCCACAAGAATAAGCAACTGTCAATACTGTACCTGGTCATTCTATGGCTTTTTGAAGGTTTGTGATAGAAGTGTCAATGTCATCCTTACCATCTGTAACATGTCAGCTGACATCGGTTTTCTAACATTTTGAGAGTCAACATCTGCAAAGAAAATGTATATATTATGAAGGATAAAATTCGAGCATACTAACTCAGTAATGACCAAATATCACACAGAGAAGTGTGGGATGAAATGTTGAGACTTTTTGATCAATAGACGATTAACATCATCACCATTTTCATTTGTGATCATCAATATAATATAAGTATATAAGTATATACATAGTATATAATCATTTATATAATATTATTAATAATAATTATATAATATTATATATAATTATATCTATGACCATCATGAATAATTCAGCATGGCTTTCGTTCAGCTCATTTCGGTTCCTATAGAAATGCATGAAACTGTCGCAGTGTTCCTTGATACAGATGACTATTGTGGAGTGAGAATGACAGGCCTGGATCTTTCAAAGGCACACCGCTTGCTCAATATTCCAAAACGATGCTGGCATTAATGAAGGATTTTTTTTTGTTGTCAAAATCTTGTCTAACAGGTCGAAATGATCGCATCAAAATACATGGAAACATGGCGCTGTGGTCAAAGTTATTTCAGGGGTAGTAGAAGCATCTCAGTCCTGGGACCGCATCACTTTGACTGCTTTGCAGGTAAAAATCGAATTGCGAATAACAGTGCCCACAAAAATTAACTGCTACAGTGAATCTTCACTCTAGCAGCTAGCTAGAAATGCAGACTAATCCAAAACGATGGCACATGCTGGAGCTTCGTAAGTGAGCAAGAATGAATTCCTAATACTAAAGTCGTGCGTCGTTTACGGATTGCTGTAAATTCAACCAAAGTGCTTCGATTGCGACTATTCCTTCAGACTCGAAGAATTCAGATCATTGCGCACAAGTTTCCTCGTTAATGTTCTTCCTTCCGATCATCACTAAAGAAGACCACAAGCGCACGAAAATTGATGACTTCTCCTCAGCATTCTTCACTGAATGAATGTAACTTACACAGCGACATAGAGGACAGCGATGTGTGACCGAAATGATATGACAACACCCACGCCACTGCTCATTTCCGAAAGTCGGCTGACAGCTCATTGGTTAAGTGTGCCACTACCTATGCTATGCGATGTACGACTCTTCCCTTATAAACAACGAAGACTGAACGAGCAAATTGTCCAATTCTGTGATAGTGTCAGTCGCCCTATCAAAAATGCAGATTATCTTGCGTTGATTGAGGTGGCTTCAATACATGACAAAATCATGTTTGAAAGGCTGCGGTTGTCAGTCATTGTTTCTAGCTTGGGAAGACTGAGACGAAAAAAATGACGATGCGACGGTGTGAAGCAGATGCTTCATAAAATATTCGCGAATTTCAAGTATTGATATATTTTTTCGTCTCGGTCTTCCCAAGCTAGAAAAAATGATAAAGTCATCCCTGAAAATTTATGTAACATCAAAACTTGGCTGGAGGGTATTGCATGACCAGAAATAGCAGCAAAAGAGCGCAAATGGATATAGTCGGAAAATACAAATCATTAACCTGGAATCTAAATATTTTTTACCATACTGATGTATTTTTTCAATGTGGGCAATTCTTTACTTGTAACTAAAAGTTATCGCCCATATAATATTTCCCTACATAGAATGCCACACATTCCAGGTTCCAATAATTTTAGATCAATATTTGCAGATTGTTTTTTTTTTCAATGAAAACAAATGGAACGTATGTTCTTTTAAAAACTGCAAATGCTGAACTAATGTGTCAACAAGTAAGCGAAGCAATTTTCGTTCCAATATATATCGCATTTCGAGCGACCATTTCCTTTTTGTGTTCTTATGGCGCAAGTTGCACCCTCCGTGTGTCGTTTGCTCGAGGAAATTTGGAAGTACCATCATAGCTCGAATGTGTCTTGAAAAATCGCATTTCGGGACATCCTTGGCGTTCTGTGCTGTCCAATCGCATCATATTTCCGCAGAAGCCATTTCGACAACTGCAGTCTGAAACTCCCGTGGGTCATCGCGTGAGTCATCCGTGTGCAATGATTGTATCCGCCAACTTGCGACGACCGCCACGTTCAAGCGTTTAGGAAATGGTTCCAGTACAACTTTCTCGTAAGAAGCTTTGGGCGCCGCGAGCACAAGAGACGGTCCATAAACATTCGGCAACCTCCCATATACTGCGTTGTTTTGAGCGAACCAACCTTTTCTGAGCAACGTCTTTCCTACGTGTCTCGTTAGTGATCCATCGGCTTCACCTTAGTAGTGGAGTGGGCTAGCTTCGTAATTGCTTGCAAATATTCAAACAGGCCATTATCCTTACATTGGCACACGAATAATGTTCCTTTCAGAGCGAAATCAAGGGTGCCCTTTCTTTTTTCTTCATCATTGGCGCAATTCACAAAATCTGTTATCCTTATTCTCTCTTATGGTGCCAGTGGCTCCCTCCCCACTATCCCCCCTCCCCCCGGCTCCCCTCCCCCCCGTACGCCCCGAGCCGCTCTCCCCACCACCCACCCCCAACACCCCACCCCTTCTTATCCCCTTCGCCTTTTTCCTCCTCCCCCCCCCCCTTCCTCTCGCTAATCTCTATATGCATTTCGAAGATAAGTCAGAGAGTAATTTATGGTGGTGAAAAAATTGTCAAACTACACTGCATGATGCTCTGAGAATCACCACATCAGTAATTCCGCAACTACGCGTGACCCAATAGGATTGGGGATTTCTCAGATTTTTCCACTATACAAAGAAGACGAAAGGATAGCGTCGGGGAGCAGTACAGAGTGACAAATCTTGTAAGGAAAGCGTATTGGCTTCCCTTTATTACAACGCTTTCAGACATGTCCATAGTAAGGTACCATGGATTCGTTCACTACTCAAATGTTCAGCAAACTCCAAATTGAGAAAACTTGAGGGTGCAAAGAGATTATAGTGGGGATTGATTCAATAATACTTTTCTACTGGGTTAGACGATATATCAACAAAATGAATGTATGTTCTTGATTTTATTTGAACGCGGGTCTCTGGACATGACTTGACTGACTAGATCCAAGCGCAAGTATGTTCTGTTGCAGTCGTCCAATACGCTTTTCCATTACGCATTCACTCAAATATCAAACTTCCCAAAAAGGTCGCAAGGAGCTCTCCTCAGATACTTTGAGGCGGATTACCTTTTTGAATGATAAGATCAAATGCTCGTAACTATAAATTTAGACCCAGAGATAGAATATTCGAATTAAAAAACGTTCGCATTTTTTACATAGAGAATAGCTGGACTTCAACTGATAAGTAGGCCTACTAAGACCTACAAGATGCGTACTTTGTTGAATGATTTTTTATGAATTCAGCGTCAATTTCGTTTATTAACATTTTTTTATTATAATGTCAACAAATAAAACTAGCTGACGAATAGTCTTGAAGTTTGAAATGTTCATTTTTAGTCTTGGGGATATTTTGTTTGATTTGTTCAACATACATGTACATTTGCTTTAGATTTATTGTGTTTACTTGTTCGTACACATTAACATACATACACATCTATACCCGGTACGTCACCTTTATTACCCCAGCTAATCAGCTATCAGGTCGCAACCAGTCCTTTTTATCAATCCTTTATGTTTCCTTTCGTTTTGTAGTACAGACAAATGAAATGGCAACATCTTGCAGCTGCTAGCTCGGGT
This sequence comes from Prostheceraeus crozeri, assembly GCA_907163375.1. NCBI lineage: Eukaryota > Metazoa > Platyhelminthes > Polycladida > Euryleptidae > Prostheceraeus > Prostheceraeus crozeri. Next base: position 339,709 of record CAJQUW010006584.1, on the reverse strand, counting down.
AGCAGTAAGCACACACATAGGCCCTAGTGTACATTCGTAGGCTTTAGCATGAGAAGCACGGGACTGTCTACTTTAAATATTACGAAAGAACGAACATGTAATGGCATTCAGGACCTAACCTTTCACATAGGTAGAATCGAAATTCGAAACAGAAAAGTGGGATTGGTGTATGTGGTGTTGGATGGTCCCCGGTAGTTACATTGATAGGATACATGTAGGCCTTCTATCAATAAATAACATGAAAATGTATTAATGATACGATTTTATGTTCGTAAGTAACACAGATAGGTACTATGCTGATTACCTTTTTGAAGTGAATACCATTGGTAAGTTGAGCTACTTATTGTTACAATTCCTCGATGAAAAAAAAAGTAGAAAATATTCCAATGGTGTTATTGCCAATCAATTCTGGGTATGCCAATCAGCTAATGAGTGGGCTGGAGGAGGAGTCTTCAGCGACATGAACTAAATATCGCGCCTCGGCCTGCGGCCCTCGTCTGTTATATGTCACTGTTACTTCAATCGCTATAAATACATTTGGTTCGCATCCGAGATGATTCCTCTCGAAGATTAGCTCCGGTTTCATCTACTGAAGGAGCAAACGTTCTCACAAGTGAGAAACATAATACTAATTGCATTTGCAGAGACAAGACAAATGATGGAAAAGTATTATGGCCGACCTAATGAAAGTAAATTAGGAGTGTGCTTTATGTTTACCGACTTGGGTTGCATTGAACTGGCAGGTTTTCATGTACAAAAATGAGATTTGAAAATAATGCGAACCAAAAAAAGTACAAATAAATCAAAAAATGAAAAAAAATTTCATGAGATCAGAAATACCACTACCAACCACTTTTCTTCGCGTCGACTTGAAAAAACTATAGAATTGAGCGGCTTGACTACTAAAAACACAAACACATTTCAAGATTATGAACAAACCACCCTGCATAAACCAAACAATTTAAAAAAAAATGTTCCTAAATGGAACGTTGGACACTAAACGGTTAATATCCACACATGATGGTTTTAACAGCTGATGTCTACTGTTGGTGTCATCTGGAATAAAGATTTAACATGGAATGACTTTTTCTCCTACATCATCAGGATTTCAACGCAACCTCTGCACGCTATTAGAGTCCTAATTTTTACTAAATTTATTTTTCGAAATGTCAGCCGGTACAGATTTATGATGCGCATGTCATGTCAATACTACTGCATGCAACACCCATATCTGAGAAATTGACAGCACTCACTTAAAGTGTGAAGACTTGACAGACGTGCTCATAAAATCATTTGTGACTGGGAGTGCACATGTGAATTATCCGAATCCTTTGCCGATAAGAGACACAGACCAACAACAAACTTCCTTACAAAATGTGATTAGCCAAACCACACCCTTTGTCACCATGTCAAGGAAGGAAATGGTAAGAGCGAGTTACTTCCACTTAGGTTTCTCAAAGACTCAGGGGCGAGCGATCTCTTTTTTTCATTGACCGCAACTCAACGTTACAATTTGACTTACATTTCTCTTTAATCTCTTTCTTCATATAGTGAATCTGCAAATTCATTGTGAAGTGAAATTCAATTATTTCAAATATACAACTGGGTCATTCCACGACGATTCACCCAATGGTATGTGACACTTAGTCTCGGATTTTACTGATTTTCGGATGTTTGTTTGCTATGCAATGGATAACACCAAATCTGAAATATTAGCTTCCAATTTTGAATATAGCGGGATCTAGAGCTATTTCTAAAAATTTGATTTTTTCCAAAATTTGGAAATTCTCAAAATTTGAATTTTCACGCAGCTGTAACTGTTTTCTGTATATTCGTTACGCAGCCAAACTTTGCAGGCAGCATCAGCTCGGTATAAAGGAATTTTTGTAAGAATTTCAATGAGTAACTAGCATGTAGATCGGAGTTATATGGCTACATACATGTAGATGGTGAAAAAATAGGGTCCGCGAAAAAACACAAAATATTTAAAATTATCTCACAGCTTTCCATTTTCTTGCTCTCCGTAATAACTATGATAACTGTGTTGCTGTCTATCAGTGTGGTTCACATCTGTGATCTAAAGCGGTAATCCGAATTCAGAAAGCTACACCATGCGTTCAAAAAACGTGATTTTTCAAAAAATGTCGAGAATGGCTGTTTTCAAGCGGGCCTAGCTTTTTTCTATAGGCCACTTTTGATCCAAATTGATGCTGAAACTCAGAAACATGCCCAATTACTTGTAGAAGAAATTTGATCAAGCAACCGATAGTTCAAGTGGTATAAATTGGCCAATTTTAATTTTGTACATTTTTCAATATATGATGTCAACATTATATAAGTAGTATCGAGAAGTAGCATTTATAGTACAATAGTTCTTGAAAACGTTTAGTTGGTGTGCAGTGAAAAATTATTCCCTTTGATAGATGTTATATATGAAACTTTGAAATATTGCAATAGTGCAAAATATGACTTTCGAAGTTCGAGTTTTGATGGATTACATATGCTATATCAATTGACATTGTAATTTTGAATGGCAAAGTTTCTGAAAAATGCTCAGGATCCATTTATTTTACTGTATTCTGAAGCAATCGATTGCCAACACTTCTCCGTTTGGCGCAAAGTACAATGGACACCTCTTCTGCGACAAAGGGAATCCAAGTGATTGATACTGCACTTCAGCAGAGCAAGAAACACTTCAAACTGAGCCACTTCAATGGTTTTAAGAGGTTAGTTGTTGCAAAGTCGGGCAGCTTCGTCTTCGTCATTTCTCTTTCTTCAAACGGAATACTGCTATTTAGTCAAAATCTCGATCCCGGGATTTTGAACCTCAAATCCTGGAATTGGAATACCTTCATGTACAGGTACATGTAGATGAAATTATCACCAATTACTCCCACCTCAAAAATCCCATCTACCATCATACGAGTGGTGAATTCTCGAGTGCTGAATAAACGCACACTAAATGCTGAATGCCAACATTCAAAAAAACGAGAAGTATCGTAACTCATTAGTTTTGACTTGCATGTCAGTCTCCCTCATGGAGTAAATATATAGTAGGTAGTGTCGACTCAAAAAAGTATCTGTATACAGTGAAAATTTTTGTATGAAAAGATTCAGTTTTTCGCGGAGATTGCGTTCCTGCGGTCCAAAAAATTATTTGACCAGTTTTTAAAAAGCTAAATTATTCCTGTGTTTATATACTACCGAGATGAAGCCACTTTATAAGTAGTATGAAACAAATTGGATATAAAAAGGAATGGATATTTGCTAACAAGCATCTTAGTTACTCGGAAATTAAGCGATGATCAAGGAAATTTCATGAACTGCATTATAATGCAAGTCCCTGCAAGCATTCAAGGAAAAGTTGAGATTTTATTGACAGCTTCTTGGCTGAGATGATTTCAATTTTCAGCGGCATGATTTTATTATTCACAAGGCGTCATTTCATGAATCTGAATAGTAATGTGGACCCATTTACACCTTTTAAAGTTGATTGTGATCAGCTTCCTTGATTACGATGTTTTGCTCTTTCAGTGGCACGTATGTAGTCTGTGATGTGATCACGCTAAAGAAAATAATCTCATTATTATAAAGATGAGCTTTTAGCAATGGCAACCCATGGAATTGCCAATTCATTCAGTCAAATTCGTGCATATTTCTCCAGAAGTGCAAAATTTGCATATCTCTGATGTGGTACTCGATATCAACTCAAGTTAATTTAATGAAATCGAAATTGTATACACTTTGGGGATTTAATAAATGCTTAGTTGCTCCTAACTGTAGCGAGCAAGGAGTGAACACTACTCACTGCCATCAAGGAAGTCGTGCTTCTTGACGGAACAACAACGATTATTTTACAAGCAGACTTCACTGGTGGTATTCAGTAAGATCAAACTGAGTGATATTCAACTAGTTTTCAGTAATAAAGTTGTTTTTCTTAACATTAGTTACGGAATGATAAGTTTACTATTATTAAAGATAGGTACTGTTTGATATCGCTATGAAAATAGTATATAACGCGATCAGAATTACATTTCGCCTGTAGAAAACTAAATGTGAGCTCTGATAAATCGCATTCATCGGTTTCTAAAAGCTATGAAAAAAAGGCACGCAGCCTTCAAAGTATTTCCAGACTCCTTTCATCGTTCACTCATTTCGCCGTTCATTCTAATTTTGAGCTAACCCCTTCAGTTGCTCGTTTAGTTCACTGACAAAAAGTCAATTCGCTCAGTTCTATTATGTTCACTGGGCGAGACGGTGTTTATGGGAATGTCCATGTCGAATTTTAAACAATGACAGAAGTTGTAGACTGCTTATCGGCCGAATAAAGTCTGTATTGAAAGCCCGTTAGCTCACTTTATCAAATACTACAGTTCATTTTGTTGTACTTCATCATTCTGTCGATTTCAAAACAAGTTATTATGCCTTTTATTTACTTAAAACCGTACTTATAGCCTCACGTTACACCACTGCATAGTATCAGAAGTGTACATGTTCAAAAGTAAAAATGTGTGATTATAGCAACACATGTATTTCTAATAAATAGTAGATAATTGACAATCATGTCAATGACAAAAATACATCCTTATGTACAGAAATCTCAGTAAAGAAAGACTGTCAACAATAATAAATTTTATGGCACCATCTTCGGACTTCATTTTGCAAACGTCACATTTCAGGAAAATAACAAAGTGTATTTACAGCAAAGAGAGTAATTAGTCGCTTAGATAGCAAGTCAGCATTGAATTACACGAAACGGCACCAGCTATGATTCAAAATGTCAGCGATGGTCTCGGCCTCATACGTCTCACTTCAAATGTGCTGAAGAATGAAACCTTTAGTTTATAGCAATGCTATTTTGATCTAAATGCTAAACAAGTTGACTTAGCGAGTTTATCTATCTACAGAGATCTATAGTTTGAATCGATAGCGTACTCATTTGATGCCGTTGCGAGGTAATGAGGAACATTCCCAATTTATACATGTACTTGAATCGTTTTGATTTGAATGATACGCTGAAATTATGTGATTTTTGCAAGATTCTTCATTGTATCTTTTAGATATTATCAACCTCCTGGGGATGTGTTCTATGTAAATCTCTAATCTGATAATTTGCAATATCAGTACGGAAATCGTTCCAATAATATTGATTGATTCCATAAATAACCTTTAAGACTATGGCACTCACTGCAACATGGTGCTTCTATCCATAGTTTTATCTACTTTCTCCATCGATTATCAAAATTGACATCACTACATCAAGCGGTTGATGTTGCTTGATATCAACTGTTCCAGATAGTTAAATCAAACCATGTAATACCAGCTACTTTGTTGTCTGATGTCGGTTGATAATATCGTTATAGCTAGCTTTATATCACGCCATAGCTAGTCAATAAAAAGCAGTATGAACCTTAAAAGCTGGCTGTAACTATATAGAAGCATTTACGGCACAAAATTGGGCGAGTTCCACATTATCGCACAGCGGCATCTGAAGAACATGAAGCTCCTCCGGTGTGCAATCATGAACTTTCTAAGAACACATCAAAAATATTGAAAAGCAGAAAATAACTAAAACTTCATGCAATACAAAATTTGTCAATATTAGCTCTAGAATATACTTCAATCAGATTAACTCACAGCTTCATAGTTATTTACGGAACAAGTGAAAAATATCCATCTTTATCGCATTTTTTCGAGATCAACATGAAGATGCACGAGCCCGAAGAGCGAGACCACAGTAGAGTTGATCGAGAATAATGCAATTCAGATAGATATCTTTGCAAGAGTTGCGTAAGTAACTTTATATTTCACAGCATCGTCAGAATCTATGACCATCCAAATTTTGTTGATATCCGATATCCACCAATATTTGTTGTGGAATTGTAGATATCAGCGGTATTTCTTGAGATTTCTATGTAGAATTTACCATTTTAGAGGATAAAAACTTTCTATGTGCTGATGTATTAAAAGAGTGCAATAAAGACGGTTTATTGCACTCCTTGAAATTTAGGCACTTTTTGGAAAGCATAAACTTCATTATGGAAGCAATAATCATAGAGATTATTGCAAGTTGAAATATAAATTTTCATTTTCTGTGGGAGTGAAAAGATATCTCTCCCATGTAAACTGCAGGGAGGAAAATTAACTTTTAAGTCCCACGGGATCACAAAGATAACTTTTTCTCCCGCATTTAATTTTTCTACATAAGCTCCTATCATGGATAAATCATAGAAGTCTATGAACAACTTTGTGATTAGCCAGAGACTACCAAGATATCAATACAGTCCCTTCGATATAGCTGCGGGAGGAAAAATTGATATTTCTTCTCTCAAGAAAATAGCTATAACATAATAACTGAAAATCCAGACAGAAAATTGTGAGATTCATAAAGCTAGTTGTAATCGCAGCGAACATGCTATCAGATCAACGTATGAAACTGTAAACTACTTATGTAAATTCTGACTTTCATTGATGCTGTAATAAGCGCTATTTAAGAATCATTCTCTCTTTCATTCCCAACCACAATAGATAGTTGAGTGATTTCACTCAATTTAGCATTAAGATGCTCTTCGTAGGTATTCCCTAAAAGAATCAGATCTGAATCTTGAGAGAAGTGTTCTCCAGTGACTTTGTTTGCGTCATAGACTTGATTGTAGTACGACCATTCTCCCTGAATGTAGCTTTGCATACATGGCTCAATAAACTTCAGGCGATCATTATAGAATGCTGGAACATCGTTCGTCAGTTGCCTCCTTTGTACTTCGAATTCTTCCTTCATAGCATTGAGAGATTTTCTCGCCTCCTGTAGACGAACTAGGTTGTTGCCAGTTCTCTCTCTCGCCTCGTATTTATCTACTTTAGCCTGTAAACGGATCACTTCCTGCACTGTTTGCTCTCGTTTTTTAGTTGCAGAGTAAACACTTGGGAAACTGGATGAATATTTCTTCATAGGATCAATCATACACTTCTGCAGTAGATCGCAGTGTCCCTGTCTGGCTTTTTCCTTCTGTGCCAGTGATTCTGACCAATTGGTCAGTTTTTTCCGCAAGGTGGTGTCATCCGTTAGTTCCATTAAATCATGAAGGATTTTGTACTCAGTTTTACCCACGGTCTGAAGACCATCAATTACTTGTTTCGACTTCTTTATAATACTTCGAGTTCGAGCATCAAGTTGCTCAATATTTTTCATCATAGTTTCAAACTCCCTCTCTTGTATTCTTGATATCACAGAGCGCCGCGGCTGATTAGTGCGGAACTTGTTGTCGGAGTAACGCCTCATCTGAAACAGAACAAATTCCCCATTATTTGAAGTTATATAATACTCGTGTATGTATAAATGCATATTTACAGGGCTGATATCTGTGACGAACGATAACTTCTATTTCCACACAAAAAGGAAATGGCCATTTTCATGGTGGGTGAATCTGCATCCCGAAGGTACGGGTGGGTGTGTGTACGGCTGGTTGCAAACATAGTTTCTATCGCTGTGGGATTCATGCGTTTGAGTTTTATTTGAATTACGTAAAAATGTAACTTATGCACATTTGCTCTCATGTTTCATTTCAGTCTAATAACAATCTTTGAAACCGAGCAAGGTTTTATCTATTGTGATTTAAAGGTTTCAAGCCAGACTGCTTAAATAAAATGTGGCAGTGATCTTATATTATTGCAAATTTTCACCGTTAAGACGGCCTTTTCAAGCAGATACAACGCTAAAAAGGAAGACATCAAAATTCAAAAATCAGTGATTCATATTCTGTGCACTCCTCCCTGTTAATATCAATCATTGATTTTTGAATTTTGATGTCTTCCTTTTTAACGTTGTATCTGCTTGAAAAGGCCGCCTTCGCGGTGAAAATTTTCGATGATATAAGATCACTGCCACATTTTATTTTAGCAGTTTGGATTAAAACCTTTAAATCAGTGCTAACAAATGCTGCTTAAAATAAATTAAAACATCTTGCTAAACATTCAACTATTGAGATGTTTAGCCAATTTGTCGGTGTCAACACCTGTCCGAATCGAGAAATTTAGAGTCGAATCGAATCGGGTCGTGATTCGCTAATCGAGTCATAGGAAACTTACATGTACAAACAAGGGCCTACATGAGCATATTTTTTGATTAGCCAATAATAAAGATATACTGAATAATGGTCATGCTTTTAGATGGCTATTGAAATATACAGTGATGCCATGACAACAAGCAGTCACATTAAAGTATCTTTATTTTTCTGAGATCTACCAAGCTTTATAACTCAACACATTTTGAATGACATCCTGACGCTAGATTATCAATCGATAGTAGATGTTGATCCGGCATGCCACTTCCCATCGACCATGTTGGCAGCTTGATGATAAGGACAAGGCATGATGCCTCAGACTTGTAGGAAAAAAGTCCTTCGGATCTCATCCGAAGCTGGAAGCGCAACTCCATAAATTATTCCTATATTTGAAACATGAGTCCGGGAAATCACAAATTTCAATGAGCTAAAAATAAGTAATCACAAGGATTGCAATTGCAACAGTTCCAGTTCGCCTGTGCAAAGAACGGAATGAAGACTTAAACATCATGAACAACATTCCTTGGCAGCCGTAGACGCCAAGAGCTCGTCAGAAAAGCCTACTGTGCAGTCCTTCAGCTTGTTCAACATTCTAGGTATCTAAAGCAAATGAGGGCCATTCCGAGCCGCACTGACGAGACCTTGTAGGGTGAAACACAGTGTCTGCGGCGGCCAATGAATTATAAGCTTAAATTGTTTTGAGAGTCAAAAAAATCTGAAAAAATCATTCCAAAAATCAGTAGATTGTACCATTTTGATCTTAATTTTCAGAAAGCGGTGCATCTAATAGAATTTATTTAACAAGTCAATTATTTCCATAACTTCACATATTATCGTTGTCCGTAATGGCAAGTAGATGCTGTCCATACCAAACCACGCAAAATTCACAACTACGACATGTAAGGAAGAATTCACAACCAATATTATGTGATAGGCTAAAATATTCAAACTTCTAAATTCGTCACTCAAGGCCATACGTAAATGTGTGAACTAGTAAAGGACCGCAAGACTTTGATTTGAGTGCCATAATGTACTTGCACATAACGTACTTGTACATAATGTTCTTGCATGAGCCTGAGCGTGCTCTGGCTTGGAAATGAAAGAAACATGGAATCTCGGATTCACGATCCCAGGATTAAAAAATTATCAGGAGAATTACAACAACATGAAGCATGTACTACAGCTGCCTTGAAAATATCTTGCTTTGAAATCCACGCCTTCAACTGCTTCCAATAACAATCCAACATCACAAGCATAGGCCCTACTACAGTGCCACATTCAAGTTGTGTCGAACGAGAGGTTCAAAAGAAAACGATTGGAGTAATGTTTGGATATATGCATAAATAGATGTTGGATAAACATGTATATCGGGCGATGGATCGGACCGATCGGGCAATCATAGGTCTGATGGACTGTGACGAGGACGACTACATATTTAAGATATCGTCGAAGAATTTCTTCTTCGGTTTGTTCATCCAAAGAATGTCATGCTTCCCTAACTATGAGAAAAATGCTCATTACAGCTTAATTAAAACAGTAAGTTTAGCTGATTCATTTAAGTTAATTTAGTATTGCATGCTTTGTCTGATGATTCTAGCATCGTTCTTTGAATCTTTTTGTAAAATATGAAATTTCTTTCATTTCGTGCCATGAGGAATAACTAATCCAAAATAAAAGTTTCATTTTAAACTTTCATTTACAGGCAAATAAGCAATAAAAACTATACAAGACAAACATTTTTCGGCAATATTCACGCCTTCTTCAATGTCATTATATGTTAGAATGAATGAAGATAAAATTACAAAATTTAATGGTGGTCATACAACTTGATGGAAAGAAATAATGCATCAAAAATGATTTCTACAAAAGCTCAATAAAATGCACTATTAAAATATACCATGATTATGAGTATTATCATAGATAGTAGGACTTCATTGGTCCTCGTTGGAGGCACGCAGTATAGATAGCATAGTGCCGCCAAGTTCCCCTACATAATGATGTTATGTTGATCTATGCACTTCTTTTGCAACGATTTTGATGACCGGACTCAGCTTTTCTGTTTAATTCTGGTTTTCCCTTAATGTCGCCTCCGTCGCTGTCTTAATTAATATCAATGTAAAGCCACAATTAAACAGAAAACTGAGTCCACCAGTCATTTAATGATTCTAACATCTAATGACAGTGAAGAGGGCGTGAATATTGCCGAAAAAAGTTCTCTGAAATTGAAAAATCGAATAAAGGAACATCTGTCATTAATGATATACTTTTGCATATTTGATTACATTTTGCAAGCGTTTACAATTGATTGCATTCATGTTGTATGTATAATAATCATTGGTTGCATGCATGAAAACAAAAATTGTTGGGAATATAACTTATTTTAGATTGCAACTTATCTGAACAATGTCTCATGTAAAGCTATATTAAAAGATTTTCAATGACAATGTCAATGAAATTGTAAAAGATCAATTTACAGATGTATCATGACAAGATTTCGCTAGGGATTGTGATTTGCCCTAATCAATCATGCTGACAATTTACTGTCTGTTTATGAGCTAAGTTAGGATATGTATTGGCATTCAACTGATTGTTAATTTGTCTGAATTATCAATAACACACCCCCTCATCATAAGCAAAGTCAAAAACTTGAAAGTCAGAATCGAAAATACGCAACGTCGAAGAATAAACAACAAAAATTAAACCTGACGACACATTTAGAACGATGGATATCTGAATATCCATTTCATTTCATTCTTTAGTAAAGTATAAGACATACCTTGCCAGAAAGATTGCATCCTTCTGAAAACTGCCCCCTATAAATTGATGAATTAATGACCTTCATGCAATTGAGGATAAGAGAAAGCTGGTAACACTGGACAAGTATTCGATGAATAGGGTTTGATTGATATTTTCATCAAATAATTGTGAAACTACGCTTGCGAGCCGAGCACAAACTGACTTTCACTTTTATCTTGATGTCCACAAAGATTGACAAACACACCTTGAACTAGGAAATTATTCATTGCAGTCCAACAAGGTCAAGCGTGACGCCTGGAACTGTTTTAAATTCATCATCGATGAGGAGGAAAATGTTTGAGGTTGCATTGCATATTAGAAATGCAAAATTGTATACATCCACAAACCTTCCGATTGAACACGGTCACTGATAAGTCGTGTCAGAATGCGTAAAACAAAGAAACCGCCGCAGTAAAGAAAGAAGATTGTTTAGCCAAGGTAAAGCTTTCTTCTATTTATCAATGGAAAGCGATAACTGAAACAGACTGACAAACTCTGAATAACAATGTAATATTATGGAGCGTGGTCGACTATCGACAATTGCCAGCAAATAATCATGAATGCTGGAAGAGAAAAATATGCCGTATTGCTAGTATCATTTAGTGAATGATGGAAAACGTCAGGAGTTTTGATTTTAAACATTTAGTTTTATTGTAATTAATTTCGGTCAATACTATGCATTGACCATCATCAGATCTAGACTGACTGATAACAAATTCAAAATTCACATTGGTTGGTACAATGCCCTTCAAAAGGTGTAGAAATTAAGTATAACAATCTTACAAAAAGGAATGGAAATATAAAAGAATGTGACAGGTAGCATTCGGCTACATTTCACCAATTGCAATTGAGGGAAAAAATTTCCCTGGCTGGATATAAAGGATATACATCAGTAGTAATGCAAAGCATATAAAACATCAGGTCAATTTAACATCAAAACTCTTGACTCTTTCCATCATTCACAAGATGATCACATTTAGTCAAGACATCTACAAATTTAACATCCCTGAGTAAGTATATTCAGTATAGTATAGTAGCAACTCAGCATTGATTACATCTCCTATGTGATAGCAGTTTCGACTTTATTAAATGAGCTCTTTTTGTTACAGTTGCAACGCATCACCAAATGCGAGATGTGGAACTTTTCGCTGTTTTGAAGAAATTAACATAGAATTGGATAATCATAGTAACAGCACAGAAGAAAAAACAGCATCTTACAAATTCTTCGAGTTACTGATTACCTTGAAAAAGTAGGCCTAATATTTTTTTTAAACTAACTTAGTGAATATACTTCAAGGTTCAGCCTTGTTAACAAGATCATTTTCTTACGCATGTCACAAGTCTCCGTGAAGCTCCTTACTAGTTAATTTTCACTCCATTTGATATCTAACAAGCTTCATGCAACTTATATATTAAAATTTCAGGTACTAAATAAGTAGTATGTGAATACATGAAAAATTTACAGAACTATATTTTAGAAAATAGGAAGATTGTGGCCAGTAGCCCATCTCACTGCCCTCTAATCAATAAATAATAATTAGTTTGATTTGAAAAGTCTCTCTTCATTTTCAAAAAAAATCAAGTACTTATCAGATATCAGGAACATGATCTCCCACAGAATTAAATATTTTGTTTATCTGCTTCGGTTTGCTAGAAGTGTGATTAATACGAAACTGACGGCACATTGAGGAACCTATTAGGTGGGCAAGAAGGAATTCCTAATACCTTACAGAGATAGGAAAAAAGTCGTGCGTCGCTTGCGGATTAATGTGAGTTCCAGCAAAGTGCTTCGATTGCCAAAATTCCTTCAGATTCGAAGACTTCAGATCATTGCCCACAAGTTTTCTCCATAATGTTGACCCTTCCGATCATTATTAAAGAAAGTAGCAGGCGTACGAAAATAAGTTCACTTGATGATTCTCTCCTCGGCATTGCTCACTGTATAGTGCATACATTGAATCGAAGCCAAGACAGGGATGTGTGTTTTGGTGTGTACGAAGTGATATCACAGCACGCACGCATCTCTCACTGGCTCCACTGTCCTCTGCTGACAGCTTATTGTTTGCCATTTCCAATAGCAAGCCATACATGAATTATCCATTCGAGAAGAAGCTGTGATGTGCCATTTCGACATTAAGGTTGCATACAATTCTTCCTTTCTAGGAAACCGAAGCGCGCGCAGATGAATCTAATTCTGTGTGATCTCCAATAAAAAACAATATTTCCGTGGAAAACTTTTCACTGCCTGATGTATTGTTTCAAATAAAGTTACAGAGCTGTTTGAAGAAAGCTTTTCACAGTACTTTGATTGTATAGAGTGCATAAAATTCACATGATATGTTTGGGTAAAATCAAATTTCCACAAATAATTTGATTTAGCGAAGGATTAATAGATTTATTTTATGAATGTGACATAATTTGGTAGTACATGAACGCTAAATCGGATTTGAGGCTGTGGCAAACGAATTCACTAAAATCGGGACAAAGTACTGCTCTGATATCAAGGCTAGGTCACTCAATCGGACATTCTAGTCAATACATCTAATTTTATGTCGTCACCAAGATCAGATTCTCAATTGGAATCGGAAACTTATAGAACTTCCTGCACCATCGAGCACCAAGTCACGACTCATCACGCTCAAATTTTGTGTGAACCTCGACCTCAAGTGATTAATTAATAGAAAGAAACAGCAAATATATGCAGCACCGATATATGTTCTTTCATCGTCGAAACTACCACGCCTTGTCGGCAAATAAATCGATAAAACAGTAAGAGGCATGCTAGATTAGTTTTCAGCTTTCACTGGTGCTTTTCCGCTAAAGTCATATGCCTGGTAATTATTCTGTTATTCAATTTAGAAGAATCTAGTAAGAGTAAAATTAAATCGTACATTTTAATAAATGCCGCACTTAAAAGACGGCGACTGTAAATAATCGCCGCGGCGTTTATTTGAGGAAATACGGTATGTAATAATAATAATGTAGATCGCTTTGCTCGTACTTCAAAGGGTATTCAGAAGTGGCATTACATGAAGTCAGAAAGATAAGTACATACAAGTAACATTGTAAAAAGTCATGCAAATCGTACACAGATCTTAAAACGCTCAGTATGAGACTTTAGCTTTCGCTTTGGTCGTCCAATGTGCACACTGTCTTCTTGATTGAGCTTCATGTATGATGTTCAGGGGCTGTTGCTGGTCCCTTGCCTTCATTGACAGCCTTATAGAGACCGATGGATCACAGAGGTAAGCAGCAATTTGCGACAGTGACCCAAGGGAGTATTGGCAAAAGGAGCTTGTCAGAATTTCGATAGAATAGCTTGTGCGGGTCATAACTTGTATTTGGCCATGAAGCATGGGATGCATCATTGTAAGAGAAAGATAACGCGCAAAAGTCAGATCACCAGCTTATCATTCATTGTGAAACTAGGTGGAACACTCACTACTTTCTGAACGATCGACTCTTAAGAACCGGAAAATTACATTCTTACTTCTCCCAGACAGGGAACATCTTCAATCAATGGCGAATCTACCGAGAAAAATTCTGGAAATAAGAGCGGTCGAATTGAAACTAATAATTGTTCATGCATCTCATCAGTCAATTCCTGTGAAATTCAATCTAATTGATTGTGACAGTATGACAATCAAAACTATTTTCGCACCTTTTTAATTTGACATGATTAATAGAACACTCGAAACACAGGAAAATGGACGTTAAATCGTGAAGTGAGTGAGTGAGTAGTAGACACAACTGCCATTTAGAGGAAGAATAAGTGAGAAGTCGATGACACAACAATTCTATATGATACACACAGTTCATCATCTTGAGCACTGCGAGCGATAAGTATTGAGTAGATAGTGAAGTTCGAACAGCTCAAGTTTCTAACGGCAATCAAACTTCTATTTGTTGAGAAAAGAAGAACTATCAATGAAATATTTTGCTCCTCTAATTTGGCGCATTATAGATAGCAAATTACGTAACATGGAAGTTTGCCACATGCTGTACGCATCAATTTCATTGAACAGAGGACTTAATATCAGGTATTTTACATTAGCACGAGTCCAGTAGAGCCTAAATCATCAGACCCAATGTGCGAATGAATATATTTAACGCAGTGTACATGCATTGTTCATGACTTTGAATTTTCATCATATATGTAGGCCTACATGTACGTCGTAACAAAGCCGTATTTGGTCGCACGGGCAAACAGGTATGTATGTGCGAAGCATAAAGAAGCGCATGCCCTTGATGAACGGTTATTGTCAAATTAAATCGATCAATGACAGATAAGCATACTTACTCATATTTTGGGCATGTCAAGTGTCACCTAAAAAACAAAGTTTACGCATTTTCATTGTGCTTTCTAATCGATAATTCGAATGACAAATTGATGACAAATTATTATCAAGACATCTGACTACTGTGCAATTCTGAATTTTGTATTGAGGCTTTAAGCAAGACGACAAGATTAAACAGCAAATAGTCTGACTGCATTCTCAAAAGAAATGGCAACAAAACATGGGGAATGTATTTCCTGCCAATGGGCTACATCCACACTACTCGTGTTCTTCGTCATTTCGCATTAATGAACTGAAGGAGTGATTTAAGGTCAGAAAAGGATGCTATAAGTTAAGCTAAAAAATTCTCTTTTATCCTTTTCTCTATATGTTTTCATCAAATCGAACATCACTTGACAGACATGTTTCTATTTATGTGCTACATATCCACATTTATGCTGCAAAGGATAGTTTTACATCCCTATTAGACAATAAAATCATGGAAGTGCAATAGCAGTAGTGACATTTCCTAAATTTTAGCGAGTTCACTACGCTGTGTACATTACAGGCATGAAACATCATTATTAGTCTTTTCCTACTCACGAGAGTACATCTACTTATCCTGCTGGTCCATTTCTTAGTTGCCTTGAATAAGATGCACTTAAAAGTATGAATAATCAATAGCAAAATTAACTGTTACTGAACTAAGAAGCCCGTATCTATCCCACGTACAGGCCTAACATGCATCCTATACTATATTCATATACCTACTTCATTTTCAATCTCTACAGAGTTAGCTATGCGTTGGATATCAAAACCATCTTGATGAAATATCTGAATTCATGCTTATATAGTTTTGACAAGTAACAATCAATAGTGTAAGTAAAAATCAATTAACTTTAGTCTATACCTTAAATGAAATTGTAAATAGTGATTTCAACATAATGAATTCATGTATTGAAATGATTGCCCTTTTGTCTCTTATCATCTAAATCAACCTGCAAAGGCTTTGAAGCAACATGCGCCGAAAAATCGTATGAGGTGGAAGTGTGTTTTATAATGGAAATACTTTTTTCAAAATAGCATGAAGGATGGCCTACATGCAGGCATATTTCACATAATGTGTTCTCCAAACGAAATATGACAACATGATTATCTAGGTTTAGGAAACGGAAGCTGTTGTTATATAGAATGATTCAAATAACCACAACAATTATTGAGGCAGATCATTGTCTACGTAACGTCCACGCTAGATCATGGCACTTGCATGGAATGTTGTCCAACCTATCCAATGCTTGATACTTTCTTCTGTCTTCTTTATTCAGTGGAAATGCACCCTTCATCAGAAAGAAACAGATGTAAAGAAAGAAATGGATGATGACTTATACTGCTTAAATCAGAGTGCTATATTGAAGAGAAGCGACTAGTGGATATTATCAAAGACACAGTTTTGGACATCATGAGAATCTGGAATTCTCATCAAGCGGAATTACAGAAAACAATCGGGAGTCCATCAACTCCCGGTTAAAAGAACCGGTGTTCGCCGGAGAGTGATTGTATCTTGTACTAATGTATGTGCAGCAATGGAAGCATACGATGAAAATTAAGTCATTTACTTACTAAAGGCAAGATGAGTCATCTGAAGGTATTAATTTGGTATTGAAATATCGCATACGTTCGTGTGATGGAGCCAAAAGCTATGCATTGCGTAGGCCAACCTACTTGGTAAGATAATATCAAAAAAGATAGAGTAGAGTCTGGCATCAACTTGCATCGATCCTGTAGAAGAAATACTACAGTCCCATGATCAGGTACAAGTAAGTTACTAAGAATCTGGTTCGTCCAAATTTGAAAACTGTCATACAGCTACGGACAAGCAGGCTTTACATGTAGGTTAAGTCAATATGCTAGAAAGTCTTCTCATTGAATCAACAAAAACTGAATAGAGGAAAATGTGAGTCTGCCAATCAGCAAATTGAAAGAGCTGAACTTATTTCATTCAAAGTTAAAGGTTTGAGATGCAAGACAATGCAGGGCCATGGTTCATTTGAAAATGTTCGCTGAATTCGACCGGCTGATGCAGAAAAGAGAATAATAAAAGAAGAGAAATAAAGGAAAGTGATATATCGATAATTGACTAGCCTATCCTTGCCACAAACTCCGTGTGTCAGAGTGGGATCCAACCATGCCGCATCGTGATGAAAGTAGCATTCTGGAAAAAATTATATGTTCTGCAGTGGTTAAAGAATTATTCTTCACATCCTGATCGTACAAAACGTTCACAATTTTTCTCGGGGAATCTTTGATCCACCGAAATTGTCTATTATACGGTCGAGCTATCCCTTTAGTCGCATGATGAAGAGCTACCAGCATATGACAAAGGTTCGCATGTCAAGCTAGCTATCCTTCTAAAAAACGCAGCATAAACAAACAGTTAATGGTTGCATCAATTTAAAGGGCTTCAGGCAAGATAGGCCTGCCAAATGTAATTTTCACAATGATGAGACAATTGACATGCCATTAGGTGGAACCATTCGCACACTTTTGATTTATGTCGCTTCTAAGCTTCTCCCAGCTATTTACATGATATCAATGTGAACAAGTATGAAAGCACATGCGCTTCGTAACCAACAGGTAGTAAACGGGAACTTTTGTGAGCGAAGAACCATTTCATAACTGCAAAAATGTATGCATAAATACATTTATTGTGTAAAAACAAAAATTAACAATCTTAAGAGAATCAATCAATTTAGAAAGCAAAGTTCCTCCTCTGATTTGTACATCAACAACTATGCAAATAACACAGAAGAGCTAGCAGAACATCGCGTTGCAAACATCAAATGCTTTTAATAATTCTTGAAGATTTGAAAATTTTGGCCTAGTGCATTGTAAAAGGCATAGAAATCCGACTCTTTGCTTTGCTCAAGTTAGCGAGACTAGAACAGACAATTACAGTTGTTGGTCATTTCAGCAGATAATCTAGGCACCGATATTGATCAAAGTTGCAAAATCTTGTACGTTCTAGTCGTTCTAGTCCTGTCATGGAGTTTTGAATTTTCCATGGTGAAAAGCAACTATAGGCTACTCCGACATGGCAATGAATAACCGACAAGGCTTGACATGCACATTGAAGGCAGTGCTATAAGTAAACGTTAGCATGAACATACACATCATCATGACAACGGTGTCTAAACAACATTAGCTGTAGACGCAGTGGCTGCGATCATAGGTTCGATCGTCACATTGTCGATCAGTCTGCGTGACGCTTCACGATAATTACTATTAGATCCTTCTAAATATATGTAATCACTTTGATAAGATAACTTACATCATCACAATGCAGTAAGAATTGATCGACAACTGCGGTACGTTTCAGCAGAATTTGATTTTCTGAAGATCCAGTCTGACCGAGCAGATGGAATTATCAACATGTTGAAGTCTCAAGATACAAATCGAAAAGTCGGTCTTCCATAGAACTACACCAAGATGCAAATTTTAATTCGTTGATTATAATATTCCATGTTATGATAATTTGTTCCCAAGCATGGTCCAAAGGATATTCAATGTATTCAAGATTCTGTCGAAAATACCAGCTTCAGGATCTTATTAAGTCTCATTGTTTGGGGGCTTAGCCTACATTTCCATATTCAGAAAATCTCATTCAAATAACCGCATGGCTGGTCCAATCATTTATGGACATCAGGTGGGATACTTGATTGCTCTAATTTTTTTGCGCTGAGATGATTTCAACCGCAGCAGGTTCCCCACTTTCAAGGTTGTGCTACGCATTGCAGTGCCTATGATTTTCTGTTTCTGATATCAACTAAAGCCATATACATTTCATATTCATCAGACTTGTCATTTGCTATAGCGTTTACTTTACGCCTCTCCTTATAGCGTAAACGCAGGAGCTGTAACTTTCCCATCAAATGTAAAATCTATACTAGTGTCAACGGATTGGCGCGTGTAGGTAAAATAAACCGTTTTCGATACGGATGCAATGAAGAAAAATTTGTGAAGCCATGAGTATAATAGTTCTTGTTGATAATACGCATCGTTACCGAGGTGCAACGAATGAACAGCAATAACTGATTAGCAATGCATTTATCATTCTAGGATGTTAATTATTATTATCATGAAGTAAATAAATATATTTTACACATTCTATCTTCAATTACTGAATTTACAATCTGGTAATCAGGAGTCATTTGCGACTATTGGATCATGATAAGGCAGCAAGAAGTTAGGTTTAACAATGTCGGCCTAAAGACAGATTGACCGAATTTTGATATTTATAGACAAAATTCTCATCGACGATCAACAACTTTTCAAATAAGTTTATTGAAAACAGATATTCAAACAAAAACAAAATTGCGTAATGTTCACAATCATTGTATTACACAATTGGTCCATGATAAGAGAATTGAATGGATGCATCAACTGATGAGATATACAGCATTTCAATTAAGAACATTAACGTCACTTAAGAATTATCAAAACTTAAATTTTACTTACACCACATTAGGTATCAAAAACTAAAATCAGATATAATCTGTTACAAAAGACAGATTGTGAACAAACCTGACATATTACAGAAACAATACGAAAATCAAAACAATCATTTTAATAGCTACGTTTGTCAGAAAACATAGTGAGAATCGAAACTACTAGAATATATCTTCAACATCCCAATACGTTCATTGGCCATGAGCCATCGACATCTATAAATCTAAGAAGCTGATTACACCAAGACGCAGACGCAATGACAGTCGTCTTCGAAAGAGGGCGATAGTGACAAAACATATGACTGATATAGAATAAATTATGAAACAAGTGAAAATCATTGATGGGTTCAAGAAGAATCGAATAAATGGGATAAGATATGGGTATACTGCAAATAAATATCAGAATATATATGAAATATTTCATATGAAAGAAAACTTGTTCAATTTTTGTCATCATAAACAAATCATTTCTGGACAATCAATACTTCAAATAGTACCATTATCACATTTCTTAAAGTTAAGAAGGCCAAACACTGTGTCCCCTTAAAGGGTTGTCGCGGAAAAGGCACGATGAGCTGTATCGGTGCCAACGGAATATCAATATCTGACCATATATACAATATGCTATAAATCAAATATAGCATATACTATACATAGTCTCAAACAATTTTCACGGCGCTGAACATTGGAATCGTAATATCATAATTCTTCAGACAACGCGTATTATTCATACACGACGGCGGAACTCACATCGTTCAATCTTGGTATGTTTCGAGTGTTACTTGCATAAACATGGTTGACTTCGATTGTGCAATTGTATAACAATGTTTGTGTTCTGACGAGACCAAGAGACTTTTCGAATCTTCCACGGTCCATTGTATCACTGCCGGAATGTAAAGTATAGACTGCCGGAAGGCATGGGACTGTGTTCACATGATCAAACACCCATTCTAAATCCCTTGTCTGTTGCATTCGCATTGGCTGCAGGTAGTCCTCGAGCTACAATATTACCACTGGTATTGGCACTGATAAATGGATTAGTAGAGCTATCACTAGTACGTGCTTGCCGCTCTGCCCATGCTACGTCAAACGGATCCGCAGACCCGTCACGTCGATCTACTGCCATTTGTCTAGGAGCAGGCGCCGGAGGCGCCCATGGAGAGGGTGCACCAGTCCAAGGATTGGCAGTTGCACCTGCCATTTGTGGTTGAGGATGTGCTGCAAATGGATTCGTCGATACTGATGTGGGATGAGGTTGCTGTTGATATGCAAGTGGTAGTTGACCCGGTGAAGGAACGGCATTGATGCGTGTAGGATTGAATGGAGCAGGGGCCGTAGCGAAAGGATCGAAAGATGTTGGCATTGCTGGAACGGAAGCTCGAACCCGAGGTCCACCGAAAGGATCAACAAAAGCGGCATCATGAACCCCTGACTCAATGCCTGCCCCATTCGGAATCGAAGGACGATGAGCATTAGAGGACGAAGAATGAACATTACTGCTGGGAGAGGGAGCTAAGGGATCCAAATTGGTCGAAAGATCATTTAGTTGAGAAGTGACGTCTTTAGCAACTTTGGTCAATTCGTCTTCGTCTTCTTCCCGCACAGGGCTGACTTCATCACCTACAAAACATGGAATTGGCAAGATTAGCAAGAAAACGATTCACAAGTGTGAATTGATAGCAAATTAAAAAAAACGGAAGAGCCCAGGCGTCTATTTCACGTCGAAATTCTTAACATGTGCTTATAGTTTCTTATGGAAATACTTACTGTTTTTCTTTATATCTGGTGCATTCACTTCCTTTCGATGAAACATAAGCTACTTATCATAAGAAGCTTATAACTAGATTTGTTACATTCAAATGTCACCATGAATTCACATTCATGTCTTGAGTCACGTGGTAGCGTTGACATCACACTGAAAACATCAAGAATTTTCCAAAATAAACTCAGCTTTTATAAGAAAGATTCAATATGGAGAATGGAGATTTTCTTTCATTTAGCATGCTCTCTTTGCCTTATTTAATGTATTTATTTAAGCATTTAAAAAATCGATTTTCATTTTCTTTATTTCGCCATCATTTTATCCTAATTAGTGGTCTCCATCACAGTGATTGAGTGCTTGGCCTAGCGATCTTGTGGTCTATAGGTCGAGCCCCGAAAGTGTCATTGGAAGTCGGCAGGAAGGGCATCCGGACTAAAAAATGACAACGCCTGAAAGCGTTAGCACCGTTTAAGTCCCCAGTATGGGGAGTAGTGACGTTAAAGCTTCATTTTCTAATTTTTTTGCAAGAGAAGTCGCTAAATTGGAGGAAGTCAACGTGTAGATAATCGCGATTTGATAATTGTCCGAAATAAGCTTATCTACATCATGTTCTTTGACCCGATGGCAACAGTTGTGCGATTCTTAAGAATGAATGACTTCAGTGCAGTAGCCCAGCTACTGTCATGACAATCGTCCTTTCAATGGAATGAATGATGAAGAATTCCGCTTCACTAAACTCGATGCAGTGTATCTGATACATGAATTCAATGTCAGTGTATTTTCGATTATGGTGATAGAGGAAACAGCATTCTGAAGCACATGAGAGATTCGCTCACAATAGCCATGCAACGGGAAATTTCCTTTAAAATCTCAAAATTTGTTGCGGAATCGTCAAAGGAAAGGTCATTGCATGGCGTTGTGAATGGGACATTATTGTTGTGATTTCAAATGCAGAAAATTACTCAGAAATGGCTTCGCATGAATTGATTTGCGGAAGATATTTGTGCAAGAGTGGTGCAGTGCTTCCATATATATGCGTTTATTTCTTCGGAATGGCAATCAATATAGCAGTTGAATACAAGAGAAGATACAAAATGAAATAGTCAAAGAAGTTTCAGAAAAAGATCAATCAGTTCAAAAGTAGCGAATAAATTAGCAAACAGTCGGATGTGCGTCAGAACATCAAGTTGTTATAAAGAATTGTACAATACGGTACGAATGTAGACGAGCGGCGGGCTGTGGAGCAAAAAGGGATCGTTATATATTTTTAATGTTTTGAGTATGGAAGTGGTTTCGGGACAGTGTCATGAAGTTGGTGATGGGGATTCAGCATCTGACAAAACGTTTTCATTGCAAGCCTCTGTCGTCTACCCGTCAGCGCAGGCATGATCTGGCACTTGCATTCGTAGTCACAAATGAGTCGGTGGCATCTTTTGCGGATAAGATCTAGTCGTCTTGAGTTATTCAAATTCAGACCAACGAAGAGTGGACAACTGAACTCAAGCATACTTCTAATGCGTGCGTTGTAAACTTTTATCAGTTGGTCTTTCGTAACACCAGATGATCGAAGTTGTTTCAGCAAAAAGATTGCAAACAGCTTGCAAATATGATTAATGTGATTATCCCAGGATAAGGTCTCATTAAATACAACCCCCAAAATCTTCATTTCCGTCACAGGGGAGTACTTGATTGGGAATGTCGTACAGTTGCTACGTCCTCGAACCAACATAACTTTAGTTTTATTGGCATTCAAGCTCAAGCCATTGTGCCGACACCAACTCTCCACATGCTCCATTTCATAGTGCAACAGCAAATTCAAATTAGCGGCTTTTGAAATTGGTACCGCAACAACTACATCATCAGCGTACTTGAAGATTTTTGAGCCAATTGTTTTCGGTTTGAGAGTGCCCATATGACATGAAAAAAAGATAAGGAGCAGTGACAGAACCTTGGGGTACCCCAGATGTAATCAGTGCGAGAGAACTATGGGTGTTGCTTATTTTCACGCGTTGATGTCTATTCTGCAGGTAGTTGGCGCACCATTTGAGGAAGGATGCTGGAAGATTTGCGTCAATCAGCGTCTTCATCAAGCATGAGTGATGTACGGTGATGCTTCTATGAGTGATACATTCGTGTTGTTCGTTCATGTAATAATATTTCGGTTTTCGTGTTGATAGCAGTTCTTTAATTCTGATATGGATTTGTGCTTCCAATGTAGAAATGTTGACATTCAAGACACGTTAAGTTGTAAACGACACATACTTACGCATATTCACTTGTCTTTGATTGGACATGCTAACATTTGACAATTGTTTCAAATATATCTCTATTTCGCAAGGCACTTCGTAAGGCTGCAGTCCAATGTCTAGATGCTATGATGCAAAAACAAAAGCAGGATTGCCGCGATTTGTCAAGGGATCTTATTCCAGGAGTTTCCAAGAGGTTTCCTAGTTTTTCCAGGAGGCTGACTACCTTCAGGTATGCCTGCTATATACTAAATTGGCACGAAATTTCAAACTAGGAATATCAAATAGGCGCTGAAATCAAATCAAATATAAAATATTGCCATGTTAGTCAATGAACTTCATTTGAAGTCGTGATGTGTAGCAGTCAGCATCATGGTACAGTCGTTGATCGAATATTGAAATATTGAAAATACGACAGGTTTTTGAAAAATGTATGTATTGACATGAAAAGCAACAAATGATAGTCTAACATAACCGAAACGAAAATTAGAATGACCATGGAACTACCTTAACCGGATTCAGTTCATCACCATAAGCACGACTATTGGATGATTGGGCCTGGTCACAGATATGTTACTACATCTGTTTGGTCATGTGAACGGTACTCTGAAAAATGTATTCAGAGAAAGGTATTTTGAAGGTTGTCGATTAGATGAAGCCGGAGGATAGGATGAAGCCTGGCAGGTAGACCAAAGAAAACGTAGAGATGTGTCATTGAAGATTTCAATCAACTAGCTGAAAATAGATGAATCTCTAAATGAGAAGAAAGCAAGCATGTAATATGACGGGAGTGATGTTTCTTCACTTGCTTCCTCGGTTTACGTCTCTTCTTTCTGGTCCCGGAGTGAACGAGGCTGCGATGTCCCGTCTCCATTACTGTCGATCTAGAGCAGTGACTCCCGACACATGTTACGACACGAGGTATCCTTGGATACAGGATTGACAGGTCTTCTTAGGTCTTCCCAGGTAACCAAGGGTGCACCGGACTTTCGCTTCGGCCAAACCCTTGTAACTTTGACAATGAGTGAATACTCGAAACTAGGCGGCAAAACTTGCAGCAAGAGTTGCATTGGAGGAGGATCGAAAACATTGAAGGAGGCATTGACAGCAAATTTACTACAAAAGCATTGTTCCTTTTTCTGGCTATTTCCCACATCTCGAATCGATATTTGCCATTTGAACCTCAGGCCGGCCTGAAGAGTGAAAAATTCAACACGTTGTGACAATTTGGTCTTCATTATTTGCATCAAAATCTGGCATTCAATTAGGCTTCTTCAGATTGAACGAGACCTGGATTGATCATATGTCATTTCTGGATACATTACTTAAGTTAGTAAGTTAAGGAGTTAATTGTCCCGATCTAAAGATCTGCAAATTCAATTTGGTGATCCTAAACCGTTAATGGATCTGGAAAAATGTAGGGTTATAATAGGAAAACAGCTGCATATAACTATAGCTTTCATTACATAGTTAATTTAAAACTACATTTTTAAGAGAAATCTGTTGACCAGGCTCAAATAGGAACAAATATGGAATAACTCGTCAAAAGTATAAAGATATGTGTGTCCTGTAAGAAAACGAAACAATCCGATCTACTTCAACTCTAGGGCGTTTGCGTCGATGAAGGAGGCTATGTACATAGCAATGTCCACACTAGGCAATGTCATTTATTAGAAAGAAATTGTCTTTGCGGATCATTATGACACGGACGATTCCTACGTTACTGTTGTATTCAGAGATTAACGGGAGCCTTCCCATTTCAGGTGAGCCCCACATAGAAAAAAATAAGAAAATACATCAGGCTAACTTATTGGGACCCGACGGAAATTTCTCAGCCCTGAAAATTGTTTTTATTTTCATGAAGGCATTTCCCCTTAATCATGATACATGAAGTTCGCGCTTTTTCCCAACAATTTTTGAAATTACATATAAGTAGCCAACACAAATTTCATTAAAAAAATAATAACCCACTAACTTTGACTAGGTCGATGAAGATACAAGGCTTGTATTTCGTGAGTCAAACTGGTGAGATTTAGTGGATTATTCATGTAGTACCACTGTTTTCCTAAACTGCGTAGGTATATAAGCGATAAATTCTTCCTTTTCCGAGACAAAGTGTTCGTGATTCAAGAACTAAGTGTTTAGCGCCATGGCATGATGATCTTGCATCAATGCGAAATAAACCGTGCTTGAAAATATAGATTGAAGACTTAAATGTTCCAACAAGGAGGCTCGTTCATGTTGAAGCTCAAGAACCTCAGAATTTCTGGATCAGTGCAACTGTCGACGACCATCGACCGGGCACACTTCACCGATATTGTGAAGGAATGAAGTCATTAGATGAACTTGAAAAAAAGAGTTAATCAATGGTCGCCTTTGATCGATCATAAAAGGATCTTTCCACACGAAATTGTCAAGGCCGTTTAACCCACCATCTCATATTTTGTTCATATTAGGTTTATAGGTTATGGCCTAATTTGAAGAAATCCAGATTTGCTTGCTCCGATTTGCCGTGGTTCCTGAGTTGCATGGCCTCAAAGTTACCTATGTCGCTTTGTACTGGACGGCAGATTTTCCATAGCAACGACTAAGATGCCTCTATATTTGTTTCTTATAAAACTAGCTTCACCAAACTTTGTGCACATATTACTGATGTGCTGTAGCACCCTAAACAATGCATGAATTGAACATACATATGAATCCACACACATAGATATCGACGCTCAAAGTTCGCGGTTTTCTTTCCAAAAATTGCGAAAATTGCAAACTTTCAAGCTGAATACCCAAAAAGACCCACCTCAAACTTCAATGAAATTTTCAATGAAAAAGCATCATCACTACATGTAAGTCAAATTAGAGTCAAAAGATTTGCGTGCTTTTTACTTCCTTTGGGAGAAGGGGAACAAAAAACGACTTTTTTCAAAATTTTACTTTTTCCATGAAGCTTTTACGTCACTACTCCCCATACTCGGGGCTTGGACGGTGCTGACATAGTCAGACTTATGGAGCGTTGTAGTACTTTTAGTCCGGATACCCTTCCTGCTGACTTCCAATGACACCTTCGGGGCTCGACCTCTGGACCAAAAGATCGCTAGGCCAAGCACTTAACCACTGTGCCACGGAGACCACATCTCCATGATACTTATAAATCAATTATCCACGAATGGTCATTCGGAGCGTCTTTTTCATGCCTGTTCTGCTACACATGATGTAAATGCATTATTTCACAGCAATTGGCTTCTTCATAATTCGTTCTGTTGGATTGCATGGTGTTAAAGAATAGTAAAACATAACTGTTCATTTTCCTTTAATTGTAGGCCTACATGACCAACAGCAACTCAGTTTACGGGCTACATTCTTCTTGTGTCCCTTTGTTTTCAAAGACTGACGGCGGACTTGTTATTGAATAATTTAAATAATTAACATGATCATAGGTAATTCCATAGGAATCCCACAACTATGTGTCTGTCTCAACTTAGGAGCTCGATTCTCATTGTGACGTAACAAGCTATTTTTCCTTCCAGATCTTCTGCAACGGAATCATGTCAATGATTCACTGAGATGGGGTGACAGCTTTCTGATGACCTTCATATGATTAAGCGATGGTTCTCACAGTTGAGAAACTATAGAAATGGATGAAATTGAAAACATAAACAGAAATGGATGAAATTAAAAGCACATCGAAATAAATGAAATTAAAAATCATATACAAAGCGATGAAATTAACAATACAAGATTGCGGTTTACCAATATCATTAGTGCTGACTGAGACAGACGTCCTTGTAAGCAAGACGCCAGAGGTGTCGACAGTGAGCACGTCCATTATGATGTGGAGTGGGCCTATTGTTGACATGGTAATCTTTATTCAGAAGTGGAAACCAATCAGGGTTATGGAGCTTCATGGGACCTTCCCATAGCAGCTGTTATGTTTCTTGTCGGCTTAATGGAGTGTTCATGTGTACCAGCATCTAAAGAAGCACATCAGGGTCAACAGAACTGTTGCTAAGTGGGTACTTGCTGTATTAGGCTAGATAGCTGCTACTACTGACCGATTATTCCACAGAATTAAATATTTTGTTTATCTGCTTCGGTTTGCTAGAAGTGTGATTAATACGAAATCGCCGGCACATCGAGGAACCTATTAGGTGGGCAAGAAGGAATTCCTAATACCTTATAGAGATAGGAAAAAAGTCGTGCGTCGCTTGCGGATTAATGTGAGTTCCAGTAAAGTGCTTCGATTGCCAAAATTCCTTCAGATTCGAAGAATTCAGATCATTGCCCACAAGTTTTCTCCATAATGTTGACCCTTCCGATCATTATTAAAGAAAGTAGCAGGCGTACGAAAATAAGTTCACTTGATGATTCTCTCCTCGGCATTGCTCACTGTATAGTGCATACATTGAATCGAAGCCAAGGCATCGATGTCTGTTTCGGTGCGTGCGAAGTGATATCACAGCACGCACGCATCTCTCACTGGCTCCACTGTCCTCTGCTGACAGCTTATTGTTTGCCATTTCCAATAGCAAGCGATACACAAATTATCCATTCGAGAAGGAGCAAGTTGATGTGCCATTTCGACATTAAGGTTGCATACAATTCTTCCTTTCTAGGAAACCGAAGCGCGCGCAGATGAATCTAATTCTATGGATTATTCCGCGCCTTGGGATGTATTTACCCTATTTCCTGTCATCGCTTTTGGGATGTCAACTGACCAAGTTACAGGATTACAGTACCGAATTGATGAGTGAACTACTTGACCTCACTGTTTAGCGGATAGCGTACTGACATTGATTTATTCAGTAGAATCATGATTGAAAACTGATGTTTACTGATGTTAAATGGCATATTTCTTAATCGAATAGGATTTCGCGAGCCCGACTTTTCCGCGTGTGAGGATGTTGTTGCAGGGTAGGACACTGCCGCCTTTCACGTCAGTGAGTGTTATACAGGTTCGGGCACTGCCCGACTTTCCGCGTGTAGGTGTTATTTGAAAATACATGGTCGCAGCCGATGGGTTAAAGAACTGTATTCAGCACGAGCAACACCAAAACCGAAATGTTATCATATGAACGATGAAAACGAATATAAGGCTCATGGAAGCACTGCACTACTCATGCACAAATATCATCCACAAATTAATTCATGCGAAGAAAAGGAGCAATATCGACATTTTCTGTTCCTACAAAATAACCTATTTGTCTTATTTCCAATGCTATGAATGATTATGATACCTAAGACACTACGATTACCGAGATATCTTCCAACGTCCTATGAATATTTTTCTACGTTTCTATGTCCAAATCCATGACTATATCTCAAGGCAGTTTGCAAAGCTCAACTCCCTTTGTATCCTCTCATGCGGCCTGAGAAGGCGAAACTTTAGGAGAGAAACCTTACCACAAATAACAAGGCTTTTTACATTTTTTATACAAGGATCACATGTAGATGGAGTTCATCTTTGAAGTGTCTGGCATGCTTCTTTGCTTCATTTTATTTTGTTATACTCTGTTAGGCAGTACAGCCATTTCTGAGTAATTTTCTGCATTTGAAATCACAACAATAATGACCCATTCACAACGCCATGCAATGACCTTTGACGATTCCGCAACAAATTTGAGATTTCAAAGGAAATTTCCCGTTGCCTGTCCATTGTGAACGAATCTCTCATGTGCTTCAGAATATTGTTTCCTCTATCACCATAATCGAGAATACATTGACTTTTTTGAACCTTACCACAAAAAATCAAGGCCCTTTGTTTTTTTATATTGTTCTTCTATCATGCTATTTACAAGGAAACACGAATAAACTATCAATCATGGCATCTCTTCAATAAGAAAAATAAAAATTTAAATATTTTTTTTGCGGAGAGCACTGCAATCAGAAATGTTATTAGACAATACTACATGGACATGTACAATACACGATGTGCTTTTTGTACTATTTTTGCTAACGCTTCGAACTCAGCTTAGGGCAGAATCGATTTGAGTGGGTGCAAACTCTAATATTCAGCAGTGACAACGTTTCAGCAAAAACTGTCTCCGAAGCGACTTTCTGAAGCCTAAATGTACTGCTATTTGCTGGGTCCGCATTCAGAAATATGCGGGTCATGCCGATGTGACGCATGACCCGCAATATCCAGCAGGAAAATGCGACATGGGTGGTGTCTTGCCCAGTTGCTCTATCTCTGATTTAGAGTATGGATTATGATGTAGGACTTTCATTGAGCGCTGAGCAAGCGAGCGGGGAATAACTGAAACTGAGCGGTTGAGCTGATAAAGTCTCGCTCGAATGCCCTGCTCATTATTTACATGTACAGTATGGAAGAAATTATTACACTCACCCACAAGAATGCATAAAAATCG
Source organism: Prostheceraeus crozeri (assembly GCA_907163375.1). NCBI lineage: Eukaryota > Metazoa > Platyhelminthes > Polycladida > Euryleptidae > Prostheceraeus > Prostheceraeus crozeri. Next base: position 309,701 of record CAJQUW010006584.1, on the reverse strand, counting down.
GGTTGTTTTCAAGAACGCGCTTCAAGTTATTTTATTCATGACACATTCTTGGTCAAACTATGACAGATAAAGCAAACAAGGAACAAGGCATCTCAAAATATCAAAAATTTGTTTCATTCCGATAGTTTTCGTCTATAGATGCCTTGAAATTACGAGCTGACATTAGTCTTTCACACATATAAAAGTGACCATTGCGAATATCTCGTGACTTTCAAGGCAAGATTCGGTAATATTACTATCTACAAAAGGCAGGAGCTTATTGCAAAACATATTCAAGTTTAATTCCATGATACAAAATTCATAGAAAAAACTTCGCGCTCTGCAGGTGGCATGCCAATAGGAGTTATGGAAGCAGTTCGCTGAAAAGGTGGTTAAACCAAGTAGGCCTATCATTTTGTGAGTTTTGGACTTCTAAATCTGATGAACTTCTGCCAAGAAAAAATTCGGAAACATGATAAGTTATCTCGTGCATGATTTTATTCCATTAGAAAGCTGGCGTTATGTTTGGTGACTCCGTAATGTAGTCATCAACGATTATTAACATGGCTTAAGCTGTATTTGTATATCACAAATACTAGGTATCTCTTCTAAATTTGATGACAAGCATCATTTAATTATGTAAAGAAAATTTTCTTCATCACAATAGCAATACATTATACCTAACCTATGTTGTTAAAAACAAAGCAGAATATTCGCATTGCGCAAGCTGTGAATGCGATTTGTAACTATATTATCTGAGAAATTATACGAGAAAATCATGACTGAGTGCAATAATTTGTCCGATACTGTATATACGAAAAACATAGTCGTCTCACTTGAGGTAAGTGAATGTGTGATGATAATTCAAAGACAAATTTGATCCGCCAAAACATTTTCTAAGCAACTTCACCGGACCACAGAAGATTATCAAATACCCCTCCTTCAGTGGGTCATTTGACCTCAAAGTAAAGAATCACTGAATTATCCAATGATAAATTAGGTTACATGAAACACCATCTTTATTAGACGGTGCGACAAATCAAGAATGGAGCCTTCTTTCGACGAATTTTAAATAACCGGGTCGTGAAAAATGATATGTAGGCCTATGTATTGACATAACGCATAAATATCTTACCATTTCCGAAATAATGCTGTCTTTGCAGTGTAGAGGGTAGGTCATTCAATCGAAGAGAAAGATCTCTTTTGAATGGACTAGAAGCATCAGCAAGCTTAGGGAAAAGACGAAGAGAGCCTTGACGGTCTATTAGACCAGCTGAAGCGCGTGGACGAGGAATAGCGGCAACACCTTCAGCAGATTTCGTGGTAGGAGAGGATGTACTAGGCACGGGCTCGGCGATGATAGCCGATTGCGGATCTTGTAGTCGTTCCGTAAGGGTAGCGGGTCTGAAAGAGCCTTGTCGTTCAAAACTGGTGCCTTGAGCGTTGTAAGTCACCTCCACAGCATCTTTCTCTCGTTTCTGCTTCTTCTCAAGACAAACAGCGAATGCACATCCGACAGCATGAGAAAGTCGTTCACCCTGAAAATAACACCTCATATATAAATGGTGCAAACTGACATGCTTGCAACAACCTTCCCGGTAATGACGTTGTCATTACACAAGCAAATAGCGTGTCTTGTATAGCTTGTATACCACTGGTACAGCTTATCTATTCATGATCATCAAAACTCATCATCCTGGTTTAACTTTGCATACCTACGAATGGCATTTAGTGATCAATCAATCAGTTACCTATAAACTAAAATATTTGATAATGAATGCACGTACATAAAGATTATGACTTGCAAAGGATAAGAAGCATGCTTTAAATTCAATTCTGGTAACGTGACATTAGACGGGCAAAATCAATCAATACGGCATTTTGCCCGTCTAATGTCACGTTACCAGAATTGATTTGATCTCATTGCAGCGAACCATCAGTTAGCGCCAACGCTGTGCAAAGTAACATACAAGCATGCTTTCGTTCGATTAAGTCCAATAAAAGCAAAATCAAGTTAGGTAGATCTACTATAAACAAAAAACTACATTCAGTAAGAAAACATATTGATATCTGAAAGAAATACATCAAAAGAGATCAAAATAGCCAATTTTCGTCCACGCCTCGTCTACAATTTCGGAGATTTAAGTCCGGGACTGAAGAATGACATCGTTCTAGTCCTATTTTCCACAAGCCCGGGTTTACAATCCTGGCATGAACACTGAACAGCTCGTCATTTTACACCGTAAATCTAACAGTTGAATCACATCAACCAACTTCGCAGATGATTGACAGTGACTAGTAGGTGCATGGAATTTATTGCCCATTGGCTGATTTCACCTAGCCTAATTAAGACAAAACGCAAGGCCAGAAAATTAAATCAACTACATTTGTTTATTAAGGGAATGAACATGACACATAAAAAGCATTCGGCAATAAAAAAAGCAGAGCAATTTCAACCAGAGAGACCACCACAAAAAACCCTTTCATGATAGAATGCCAGAAATTCAGCTTGCAGCGTTACCCTTTGTACTACAAGACCCCTTTGTCCTTTGTCCTTGTTTTCTGAAGAATGCTGCACGCCAGTCCTTTCAGTGATTCTCTGACCAACAAATATCGCAAAATTTCTCGCATTTTGGACCCTAGGCTCACACGGTTGTTCGAAGCGAACGGAAAAAATTGCGTATTTGCTAGACTTCCATTTTTTCGCCTCTTTTTTCTCCTCAATATGTAATTTCCATTCTTCTTTAGCAGACAGATGCTATATTCAATGGAACCAGGCTCTTGAGACAGCAGATTCGATTTTGTTTCACTCCTACATCTCTGTGCTGACACCCGACATGCAACATAGGCCTAAAATTTTATTTACATTTCATTTTACGCATTTTTCTGATGTAGCATGATTTTGGTAGATTAATGTTCGTTCTGGACAATTTTCTTCCGTCGCTGGGCCTATTTCGATGCACTTCGAGATCATCTGGGACGCATGTCAACAAAAAGATCACAATGCAACTAATTTTAACTTTGCTGCAACTGCTGAACACCGTATACAACAGGGATTTCTTGTAGAGTGACATGTGCTTTAACCTGAGCCTTAATTTACATGTGCATAGTGCGAGTTGATGACTGGGCACATGATTTATAATTATGATATCTACATGCATGTATGCAAGGTCGAAATACAAAGAATTTCGAAGACAAAACAGGAAATAAATGCAACCCCGTAAGAGCAGTCTGCAAAATTCATGAATGTCTGGTTCGTTGAAGAGGATTTGAGCAATGTCCAAATTTTGATGAATTTAGCCCTCTACATCCCTTCGCTTCGCCTAATGAGCTTCAACCTACTAATAAGTCTGTAATTCCGAATAACCAGGATTGCTCAAGCAGAATTTTTCAAACCTCACTACCCCCTGCATTTTTGACGAATCCCTTATTAAAACTCTGGAAATGCGAGTGCCATCTTGAAGAAAAAACGCCAAATGCGTCCTTCCAAGAAGACGTGCTCTGATTTCTTGAAATATAGGGGCATAGAGACATTATTTTCTAACAGAAGAATTTGACTTCATAAAATAGCCAACACGGGAATTACTGCTGATACGACAAATATTGATTGTCGCACAGTAGCGGTGTAAGAAGTCAGAGCCCAGCGTGTTCTTATTCACTTGCACCCAGTTGTGAGAACAATAAGTTTATTTGGCCCCCCCCTAACCGGGTGGGGCCACAAAGCCACAGAGTCCCATGGGACCCTGGGCTCATAAACAATGACAAGCAAAGAAACTTGGTACATAGAGCAACAGCTATTTACAATGGAAAAAATTTACAGGGGTGTAGACAACGGTGCATGCGAAAAAGACATTATAAACAAAAGAGGAAGGAAAAACGGCTAAGGTAACGAAACAGAGGTTGAGAAAGAAATTGTGATTTTGCTGTGTGATTATTGTGTTGAAGAGTGTGTCTAAAGAGATGCTTGTGTGTGTGATCTAGATGAATGTTGCGTGGTTACAGAAGTGTAGTGTGATTGGATGACAATATTTACATATATACAGAGTTTTTCTTTTCTTTATTTTTTTTTAAATTTTTTTTGGACTTTTCTTTTGTTTTCTAGTTTTTTCTTTTTTGTACTTTTTTTGCCTTTTCTTTTTTTCTTTTTTGTACTTTTTTTTGCCTTTTCCTTTTTTTAGGTTTTTTTGCTTTGCTTTTCTTTTTTTCCAGAAACAGATATTGCCGCCACCGAAAATGAGTCTTTACAGAATATACAGCTATGATAATGTTGATGATTATAAGTGGGTCGATAGGTATGTGGGTCAGATTAAGTGTTATGTATTGAATGTCCTAATGAATGAGCTGCTCTATTGTTGATTTTGTCTGTTGTTGTTCGTGTGTAGTAAATTTTGTGTATATGTGGTCGAGTGGTGGTGTCCAGTATGTTATGTTTTTTGAAATTTTTGTTGAAGAGTGTTTGTAGGATGCGTGTGTTTTTGTGTTTGATAAGTCTATGTAGTGTGTTTTTGCCAACTGTGATGTAGTGATCTGATATTGTTTGCATGTTCGATTTGGAGTAGAGGTATGTTAGTCTTGTTCTAATGCCTTTCCGGTGGGCTGCTCGAAGAGCGCGATGTTCTGTGTGGAGAAGTGGCCGCCAAGAAGTGGGTTTAATAAGTGTGAGTATTGGTGAAGCGTATGTAAATTTTGTGCGAATGAGTGTTTTGTAGAGTAGGATGCCGATGTATGGATGTATGTGTTTGTATTGACTGAAAAGTTTGCGGATGTTGTTTATTGTGTAGTGAGTGCCTGTGTTAATTTTTTGTATGTGATGTTGCATTGTGAAGTGTATGTCGAGTCGTGTGCCAAGTATGTCGATGTATGTTTTTCGTGGAATGATTGTATTTTGGATTGTGCATGTTGGGTAGTGGTTGTCTGGTGTTGCTCTGCGTCGTGTGAAAAATATTAGTTGTGTTTTGTCTGTTTGTATTGATAGTCTGTAATTGTTGTGAGACTGACAAGTATGACTTCTTGACCGGCGCTGTGGCTTTGCGGTAGAGTGTTCGCTCTGCGTCTGGGAGACCTTGGTTCAAATCTTGGTCGGGTCAAACCTAAGACTTTTAAAATAGGTACACTCTGCATTCTTGCTAAACACTCAGCACGAAAAAGAATGAGAGTGGTAAATGACAACTCGGCCACATGGAAGAAAGGCTCCGTGCCTAATGTGCTTCCGAGCATAAACAACGTTCATTTACTTCTTCGCAAGTGTGATGCAGCACACGGAACCGATTTCTACGTAATTGTAGAAACTCTACTTCAACAATTAGATGCAAAAATGAATGAGTTTCAAACACAGAGGTCTTTTAACTTTGTTCCCTGATACACAACGGCACGATGAACATTTCATAGATTAGGAGATCCGTCTGAGCTGCCGATATCCAAGCAGAAAAGCTCTTGGATTGCGATGTCTAAACAGATAACATTTAGAAGCGTGCTCTAGTTGATCATTTTATGTCATAGAGACCATTCTCTCCATCATAGCAATACCAACTGAAAGTTAATCATGAAGTTAGTTACAAAAGAGGAATAGAAAACACAATAGAGAGATAGAGAACATCCGGGAAAGTTGACAGAGAATGCTTCCTACCTAAGTCATGGATTTCTGTCTAAATGGAGCAATCTTGGGTAGAAATTGAGCCTTATGAGTCCATGACAAACCAATTAGAAAATGAAATCCTGTCTGTCGATTATTTAGAAACGGTTTCAGAGATCATTGGTCACGCGGTCCGATATCTATGATTCATACAGCTATTGTTACACTCTGACCATGCAGATGCATCAACTGTGGCGATTTCGGCTACATCGACATGAAGTTCTTAATTATGCATTGTCGTTAACATACATTTCGTTCTCGTGAAAGTGCAGTCGATGCATATCTCCCTTTCAAATGTTGAAGAAAGATAAAGTCATAGATATCAGATCATCAGATTGCGTCAGGTTCTTTGACGAATGTATGAGTTGTATGAATCATAGATTTTGCACTGTGAGAGCAAACTTTTCTTTACTTGTCACAACGTTAACATTTTATATGTCCTGTATGAAATGTTCTCTTTCGATGCATTGGCGTGACCCGAGTTTGACTGATAAGGCAATGAGAACGCTAAGATAGACATCTATGCGACATCTGATAATACTTCATCACGATTAGGCACAGAATTAGACAGGTCGTCTCTTCTTCCGTTTGACTAGAAGGGAAGCATTGGAACATGTAACGTAAATGAAATGGCACAATCTGCTGACAATACCATAGCAATCGAACAATGAGCAGCCAATTCAACATTAAACACGCCAAATTGTGCAAAGTTTCAGTGACTGTTATCAACCAGATCACACAGCAAAGCGACGCAGTCGATGTCAAGTTCTACCGAGAAGTTTGTGAACGTTTTTTCATGCGCCTACTAACTTTTTTAAAAATGATCGGAGGGCCCAACATTATCGAGAAAACTTTAGCGCAATGATCTCTTGAATTCTTCGAATTTGAAGGTGTCGTGGCGATCGGAGCATTTTGAAGGAATTCAGAGCAATCCGCAAGCGACGCACGACTATTTTTTCTATCCCTGTAAGGTATTAAAAATTTCTTTTTGCCCACTTATTAAGTTCCTGCATGTGCCATCTGTTTGAATCAGTTTGCACTTCTAGCAAAGTGACACGATTAAACAATCTAATTCTGTGCGATTAGGAAACATTCATCTAGAATCTATACGTTTCCACTTTCTGTGTTATTTTTGTATCATAACGTCATGATCAGCTGATAGCTGCTACTGTTAAGATCAAGAAATCGAAGGACGAATATCGAAAACGAGCGGGTATTTTCGCTAGCAATATCAGAAGTTCATTATGACAGTGCTATTGTTTGAAACACCTTCGCTTGCGAACGCTATGATAGCGCTTATCTGACTACGCTCTCTGAACAATCCCGATCCAGGCCACATCGACAGACAGTTGGTCAACCTAAATTGTTGGTTATAGATATCTATGTTTGTAAGATTTTTTTCTATGCCATTCTTTGTGGAACAATGAAGTGTAGATTCCCTGCATAGTGAAGGCAATTAAGTAGAAATCGGCTAACTGTGGTGATAAATCGCTTGCATCACTCTTGCCAAGAAGCAGAGTGTAACAATTCGGTTGCCACACTCGTTTCTCTATCTCAGGCTTCGCCCTCGATCGACACTCGTGATGTGGCGACAATGCGGCTACACAACTCTGGATTAAAATCGCGCTCTGCGCTCCTGTAATCGCTCGTGGTGTAACCTTTAATTATTTCGTGTCCAAAGAGCGCTTTTTTATTCAATAAGGGCGAAGCAAGATCGAGCTTGTACTTGTGGCACTTTTCCAGTAGAGCCATTCAGCAGCGGAAAGAAACAACTTATCTTTATCAAGAGCCTTCTTATTAGCTTATTATCCTAATAGTTATCACGATCGTGATCTCTGCTATTGCCGATGCCATGAGACCAGTCGGGCGTCGGCGCTTTAGCACTCGCCGCCATTATTTCACATTGTTTTTACACAAGAAGCATCCAATAAGCATGAAGCGACATGATTAGTATATCCATTCGTCAAAAACAGATTTTTTAAACATCTTTTAAGTTTTTCTCCCTAACACTAGCATGGCGCAACATAAGGAAATAATCATTCTATAATCAAGACATGCAATTTTGCACGATGTTTTTGATCATGCAAAGCATATTCATAAAAGAAAAACAATTTTCTCAATCAGAAAAGGTTAATTTTCAGTAGGAGTCTTACATAAAATGATGGACACCCTGATGGAACTTAATCTGTGTGATAGGACGCTCTTTCAAACATTCTGTATTCATTCCGTATGAACTTCATGCAAAGTTGCATGATGATTTTTTTCAACAAAGTTTCTAATCAATCTTCGCAAAGAAATATTGTTGTCGATTCTTGATCACACTCCAATGATCTCTTTCGACCAAAAATCCTCGGGGAACAAAGTATTCAAATCCGGACAGCATGTTAGAAAGAAGCAATATGTCAACTGGTAACACTGCTGAGCTTCATGCCATGTAAAGCTGCTCCTCTTTACTTCATCGTACCATCGCGAGACTCGTGAGTTCATTTGATAGATTTTGTGCATACTATCATAAGACGCTGTATTTTCACGTGTATTTTCTGAATTTCTCAGCTTAACTATTGAAAACATATTGCAACTGACAACGAAGATAATTTTCTCGAATGAGGTTTGTTCAATTGATGGCTTCATTCACTTGTTTTACGAATGGTGAAACAGCTTTATCAAATTCATGTAGGTATCAGATTGTCTCTTGGTGTCGATGACGACTTCCCAGAATCTTCATGCATAGTTGCGATAACTGAGGAAATTGTATATACAGCACAAAAACAAACACAGTAATTTATATCAGTTAAAAAAATCAACAACCACAAAAGACAGTTTTAATCAGCAACTTAACTATCATATCGATATCAATTTGTGTTTTCAATCAACATTTGTAGACATTGTCATTGAACGCATGTGCCGGAAATTTGATTATGCTATTGTAGGAAAACATTATTATTGAGTATCAATTAATGATACACAACGACGATTATTATGTAAATCATCACCAAAAGTTGTCGTACTGACTTCTGCTATTATATGCATCATGAAAACGGCTATAATTGAGCAACTTTTGTTATTTACCGCACTTTTAAGTGTTCATTTCCTTCTACGAATGCAAATTTGGTTGAGCAAACAAGGAATCCGTTTAGTAGCATGCAAGTCAAGTTAGGTAGAGAATTCTAATGTTGAACCGCATGCTTCAAATTCACTAATACTGTAGATTTGTACCGTGTGAGTGTCGTAAGTGCATTCACGTACATGCACATATATAGTCTATGCATTCAATTTGACAGGCACAAATATGTCCAGTTTGAATTAAGTTCCATGCAATCATGCGGAAGTCTGGATAAAAATGTGAGATTTTCTGTTTCGCTCAACTTTTCCTAGAAGTATATATTCATCACATGTTAGAATCTTCATGTCATGATGAAAAACGGATAAAAGAAGTCAGCAACTGCGTACGATTGTGGCCTCTTAGTGAGGTTACCTGCTCCAATTTCACTGAAAGTAGAATTGTTAAGCGACAAACATGATATGAACATGAAGTGACCTGCAACAGATTAGATGAGGGAGTGATCACCATCAATTACGAAGAGATAACTAATCTCACACGGTATGCGTCCAGTTGACTCTCGCACACTTGACAGGACGCATGATTCACGGATGAAACAATGGCGTGGAAAACATGCATCGTGCATTCGTGCTACACTGCAATTTCGTAATTGCATCAAAATCCCTTCTGTACAGTTTGCCAACTAAACCATTAACATAGCTGTCAGGTCTCCTGCATTTTGCGTAATAGTTTTATAGTTGTGTGTAAAACAAATTAAGATTTTTTGCCAGACATTGTATTCCACATAAAAACGATAACGCACGAGTAAAACAAATTATTGTTTTATCAATTCGAACGTCAATACGAGCGGCATGGTAACAAAATTATTTCAAATTGTCTTATTGATCATGGAATCATTACGAAACAAGTGAATAGCCTTAATCATCATTTCTATAAAATCACAAACCAAATGTATCAAAAATAAGCGCACCCGCATCAGGCTTCCTTGACAGGTATGCATTAAGTGCCGAAGTCAAAATATACATGAAAAATCAAAATACAAGAACAGGACGCTGATGCAGAAGCACTAATATCTGCTTAAGTTGAAATAAAAGTGTGTAATCAACGTTTCGCATCCAGTTACATCTATAGAAAAGTGCAACATGTGACATACAGGGTGGCCCAGATATAGCTTGCTAAAGTTTTATATTACTAATATTTTATTATGATAGTTTATAATATATGTAATAGTAAATAATAATAATAAATATTATGTTACTAATAGTTTTAAACCGTGCAGCTTCAAGTGGAAGAAGCATGTTATAATGTAGTATGCGTCATTTTAAAGGTGAAGACACTCCATGTGTTCTCCAAAAGTGGATTTTGACTTTTCTTAAGCTCTTTTTTTCTCTGAAACATTTTGCCACATTTCATGAAAATCGAATATTTTTAAATACCAGTCAGGTTTGAAAGACCGAAGGGAGCAACAATGATCCACTCAGATATCGATGCTGTGATGTCCATTAACTGGTCGATCAATTTATACTTAAATTCAATGAGTAATCGATCATTCGTGATAAACTCATCGCAAGATTGAAAGCGCGAGTTAGTGACGTTTCTGTTTAATGATGAGTGAAAGATTCGCACCACAAGAACGCTTCCTAATCCCAGCCTGGTGTGAGTTCTCTGGTTCTTCAATAATCGTGAACAGACATTGCCGATAAAGGTTTGGCCGTAGCTCAAGCGTTCCATGTCCTGCTACGATTAAGTCCATCAAAGGGCCTCCAAACATAAACGCTTCAATATCTACCGAAGTCAGGACCACAGCTATCGAAACCAGAAAAGGTAAAGTTAGCAAAGGAGAACTATGCCAGCCACTCCACATCAACAAGAAGAGCATCTCGTGAGCTCGGAATTTCAATGTCAACTGTACAAAGGATTGTCTATCAAGCAACCTGCACCCCTAAAAAAGGCACCTGCATCACTTGACGGCGGAGGATCATTCAGAACACAAACAATTTGCGAAGACTTTGGTCAGGCTTGTGACTGTGTTTTTGCGCTATGTCATCGGCCTCCATTAAAAATGCTTCAGCTTTTTCTCAACAGCTTTTTGATCACATTCAACTATTCTCTGACGATCGAGGTCACCTGACCTTACTCCAATGGATTATTAGTTTTGGGGCGATCTGAAGTGGCGACTCAACGCCGACAGTCAATTTCAGTCAATCGAGGATCTAAAATAAGAGATTCGATCTTCTGGTAGGAGACTTCTGATGAGCGATGACATGAGAAAGTCAGTTGCAACGACGTTTTGCAACAACTAACACAGACTAAGTCGTTGTTGTGCGAAAATGACGGAGGGTCGAATGATTGTCACAATGAATCATTTTGAAAGATCGCATTATTACTACATCATTTAAATTTTTCTTTCCAATGTTCTGCTTCTTTTGCTTTTCTTTCATGGAAAATTATAGCAAAATGATGCACTATCATGTAAAACAAGTCATTAAATAAAATGGGACAACTTTCACTTTAGAATGACATCTCATTTAATGCAATAGGTAATCCATAACTCTAGTTAAATGGATTTGAAAACAGTAAGCTATATCTGGGCCACCCTGTATATTGAATTGCACTATATTTATGATTCAAATTTCTCTGGGATAGGTCTACATGCAAGAATACATACCACATTAAATAAAATACACAACTGTCATGCAAGTTATTGAATTATTGCATACAAGGGATGTACTTCCTCACATTCGAAAAGACACTTTCATGTTAGTAAAATTAATGATGCATGAGAGGAGAATCCCAATTCATGAGCAAAAACGTAAGGCATGTATATGGATTAATGAGGACAACTAAACAGGACAACACGGCGCAGCCGATTAATAAAAGCGAGCATGTCCCATACCATGCGTGAGTGATACTAACACTTACTGATTCTTTGACCGACATAAAACCGTGGCACATCCAACGACGACTTGCTCCGTCACGACAAATATATGCGAATCCCTTGTCATGATGTCGGTCCGGGGCACAAAAAGATACCTTTTCGATAGTTTGGTCGACAATCAAACCCTGCAAGATAATATGGGTTTTGTAAGTAATACATGGGCATTAATTTGTAGGACAAACACAGAAGTATCAAAAAGCGAGCTGCAGTATTCCATATAATCCGTCAGTGAGAGCTTTTTCTGCTGAGGCAGAGAATATTTGAGTGACAATCCTGTGCTACATCACTTACTTACTTACTTTACTTGGATTGCTGACTATGGCTGTTCCAACAGCAGTCAGTGTTCCAAGGAAAACCCAATTATCGACGTGCATGCATACTACTTATGAGAAGAAAAAAGAAAAAATAGAAGAAAAAATAGAAGGGTTCAACTTAAGACTGGAAACTCCTTTCATAAATGTCCTTTAGATACCAATTACTCTTCTCTGAGAAATCTGAATCATTGTGTCTTCGCTCGAAGAAGTCGTCGATCTTCATATTAATATCGTGGAGGTCTCTTAAATCTTTTAGGTTATCGCACTCTGAAATAATGTGTTGGAGGTTTTCTTCTTTATTGCACCATTCGCACTTTCTTTCTTCGATGTCTGTCTTTAACTTGCTTTTTGTCAGGATCACGTTTGCCTCACACATTTTACCAATTTTACCAATCACTGTGGCGGCAGTTTTAAAATTCAAATTCCCGGGCTTTACCGAGAGATATAATCAAATTTTCGTATCATCATATTTTTCGAACAGAAATGACATTTTCACTGTCTTATGAAATCATGATAATAACCGTTTACTGAAAATCACGAAAAGTCCCAATAATGAGAATCATGGGGCTAAGATACAAATTACAAGAATTCAAATCAATGTGAAGTGAAAACGCAAATATTCAAAAACAACAGATGAGGTTTAAAACCGTTTCCTTCTTCAAGATAAGCAGTACAGTAGAATTTATAATTTCTTGGAATATGGCAGGGTAAGCGGGACTAGTTCATTAAGTGGATATTCACAGTCTGTTATTATGTTGGGAAACGGTTTATGTTGTGTTTTTTTCTCGTTTAATTCTCCGATATTCCAGTGGCAAAATAGATGTACAATCGCAAATTATCTGATGACTTCTTTGAGCACTGTCAAGATGAGCAGAACTAGAACCAGGGTTTCGGAGCCAGAGCCGACAGAATATACCACAGCTCCGGCTTGAAGCTTTACATGTATTTGAATTCAGTCATTTTGAGAGAAAAAGTGCGAGTGAATTGGGCCTAAATGTTTATTGTTAATAGTACTTATTTATCAATTTATTGAACATCGATATGCGTTGTGTCATATTAAGATTCAATCATAGCATAACAAGGCACACTAATAATCCGAAATGCAAATACTTTCATAATTCATGTATATTGGGTATTCAGTAAAGCATTTAGGGGCATTCATAAATCACGTGATGCCAAAATACTTAATTCTTAACCCCTCCCCCCTCGATGATGTTTCGTGATGCTCGCATGAACTCCCCCCCCCTCCCAACCGCCTCTATCACAAATCACGTGATGAAACTGTCTTATTGAAGATGATAGGCCTACAGGTCATATTCCCCTGCCTTACCAATATCAACCCAAATAAAGGTAAGAACCTCTTCTCATTTGCTTCATTACCTAATATTTGCTAGCGGAACGCATTTCATCCGTATCTCAGACCTCGGTTACAATATCCTATATTACTGCCGCATTCGCATTAATACCACCATGTAGGCTATTTAAATTGCATATAGGCTCTAATGTAGTTAAATTATTTGCTTCTATAATCGAGTGTCATTTAAATAGGCCTACTTAAGAAAAGTATCTACATCTCGTGATGAAGAAGAGAAGCCCCCTCCCCTGATGTTTCAGAATAATTTTTCCAATCCCCTCCCCCCTCTATGCCATCACGTGATTTATGAATGGCCCCTTATCTATTTCTAAGTATCATATATGGAACATTCATGTAAATACATACATACGTGCACATTTTTCATACATAGTAAAAAATATATACTTTTAGATACACTGCAGCCTTTAATTAGAACGTTACCTATCCTAGAACGTCACCGATACCGAGGGTTGAAAAAAAGACTGCTATTATAGGGTCAACGGCATATTTTAAATCTGATTAGAGCAATCCTCGTGTCGGCAAAATTGAAAATCATTCGTACGATTAAAATCGCAAGCAAGGACGTAAGAAAAAGGATATACAGGTTGTTATACAGCTAAATGGAAGGAAAACTTGTTTTAAAAAACAACCAGGTTTATAGGCATAACTTCACACAGGCCTGATGAAGCTCTTCCCTACAGTGAATTCTAGGAATTTGGGGAATCGACAAAAGAAATTAAATTCTCCGGAAATTTCTGGTTATGAGATTCCCACGGAGTGATTTATATTTTATACTGCCATTTATCACACATCCATGAATATAAAAAAGAATTACATACATGAATTCTCAAAAACCTAGCAGTAGAGCGCGATGTCATCTACTGATGCCATAGTACATTGCCATCTACTTCAGACACATTTTTCACAAATTTGATTACTATAAATAGAAAGCTTAAATTGAACAGCAAAATGATTATACAAAATGTAGCAGTAAAAAATAGAATGATTACAGTTTGGAATGTCAAAAAAATTGCACTGATTAAAATATATCAAACGTAACTCAAATACCGCAGCTAACTATTTGAAGTAGGCCTACATGTATGTCATCATCAAAATATACGTCATAATTTACAAAACGTTCTATAATGAGACATTTATAGCTATTCATGAACTAAAACAATATTTCTGTCGATCCTGATGTTCAGACTGACCGCTGACTTCTAACATCAATATTCCTTACTTATCTCTATCAGTTCATGCAAGATCTCATTGAAATTGAAATGCCAATGTTAAATGCAAACATGAGTTACGTCTGTTTGATCTAGAGGTCACCCGTGACAACAGGTTTCATGAAAATACACTGATGTATTTGAGTTGCCGACAGCTTTAGTTCGTCAATCGAAACGTGTCAATGACTGGATTTACGTACAAGTGTGCCTGATGTTGACTTATATGTTTGACACTTCGTTGGTTCAGTATACGTAGCTCGAAATTATGGAAACAATCGAAACATATTTTTACAGGGACTTTTAATGTACTTTATCGGCCTCCTGGAAACAGGGGTATTTATTCCAAGGAAATAGCTCTGGAATAAAGCTGGAATTGCAAGATTATGCACTTAGGTGCAGGAACTTTTTACACATAAAATTTCAATCAGATAACGTTAGCAAACTATCCGTAACTACATGTGTCTTACACTACAAACTAGGAGGAAACGCTTGCTGGATAGCTTCATTTTACAAGTCACAGGAGAAAGGAATAAGTTTCGTCAAAAGATCGTCTACACTATTCAGCCAAAATACAAAAAAACTAAAGCAAGAGTACTTTTAGTTGACGAAAACATCCGAAATCTATTGATTCACGGGCCTTCTACTCATGTTACACAATAGCTGATAATATACAATGCCAGAGTTTTAGTCTCAAATTTCACATAGGGTGTCTACAGAACTATCATGAAAAATTTCCCGGTTTTCTAGGTCAGTGTCGGTAACGCTTCCCGGCTCTTTTGCCGATATTAGGCAGAAGCCAATGGTTTTAAATAGGGACCCGCGGATCTGCAAATTTTGAGTCGAATCGAATCGGGTCGCAATTCGCGAATCGAATCATAGAAACCTTGAATAAGCCTTGATCCTAGTTCTGTGTGCGATTTCAGTGAATCGCAGGATGCACGTTGAGGCTACGAATCTTCTAATCTCGTTGTGATAGGACTCAGTGTTCTGTCTGCGATAAATATCCCAATCATATTGCCGTACATCAAACTACACTATAAAGTGATATCTGATTCATTCGGTGACCACTAAAAAAGCGGAAACAAAGGAACAGCATTGCATCACGGTCATGTCTTGATAAAATCACATACCATCTCATAAAATGTCATACCACAGGTTTTTGTCTCAATGCTCCAGATTTTGTTCAAAGCTTCTACGTTCCAAAGTTAAAACATCGATTTTACAACAATTAATCATTGGGTCTAGTATTCTCATTTAGTAATTGAGGAATTCGAACTCTTAACAATGTAGGATCTTTTTCGAACATATAGGACTTTTATAGGATTCCTATATTTTTGATAGGAAGCAGACGGCCTGTAAACATATAACAATATGTAATAGCTCCATCTCGAAATCACTATACTTCAATAATACAGATGCGAGTGTGATAATAACTCGAAGAGTATTTCATGAGCCTTGCCTATCGAAATGGGCGATAATGGCGAGAAATAGCGATATCGATAATTTATGACAAGCTCGTGCAGTTTATGTCATTTTTTGCAGAAAAATTAACCTCCCAGTCTTCACAAGATCGCAGACGAGACTCATCAAGAATTCTGAATCTGCGATGACCTTGCAGTTCGCGAGTTTCGAGGAGAAATGCAGAAAAAAATACACTGATGACACTTCTAACTTGATCCATATCATGATTTTTATATCATCGAAAAATACCAGTCTCTACAGGATTTCCGAAAAAGAGCGCCAGAAAAAAGTCATCACTTAAACTGAGCCTGGCTACAGTGTAAGTGACTGACTTTGTTTCTGGCTCTCTTTTTCGGAAATCCTTTTACTGCATGTGTAGAACTATTCTATCAACAGCGATCTTTTTGTAAAAGAATCATTCACACTGAGCATTCCAAGAAAAAAACATCACCAGTAAATTATGCGAAAATTTTTATCGATTCTGCAGCCATTAGTCAGGCCGTGCATAAAAGATTCAAACACATTTCGAGTGCCAATGTCCTCAGCATGCTGACAAGTTCAACTGGACGTATAGGGATCAGAATAGATACAATAGCCTATGTACTCGGCCTTTGTACTAGATAAATTACAAAATGTCCGTTATGTCTGAAAAACGTGCGCGTCCTTTTCAAAAAATCTACAATTTATTTGATTGATCGGGTCCATATGAATAAAGAACATTTATAGCAAGATGCTAATACACTGAGGAAATATTCATGCGACTGTTTGATATAATTTTAATATTCCATTTGAAAAGTAGGCATGTTGCCAGAATAAATACGAATGAAAAAGCCGATACTATTCTTGAAATTGCTTATTCACACATTTTCGCCTTTCCAATCCTGCCTCAATAGATAGACGGAATGCAATTTCTACCTTCTATCCCCAAGACGGCCGCAAAAATTGGGATAAAGCAATTATAAGCACCTAATCGGCTTTTTCATTCAAACGACTATTTCATGATTATAGAAGAATGCCACGAAATCGCTGAAGCAAAATTAGATGTACAACACAGACCACAACATGACTGTTTGAATACGTACAATGAAGAAATGAAGACACGTGAATATGATTCTACTGTTGATAGATCAGGATCACCCGCCATCAAGACAAATTTTGCTACGATTTGTAATTAACTTACAAAAAATATCAAAAACTCGATCTTGCATTTAACCTGCTTCTTACCATAAACCGGTATTTCAACAAGATTTTTATTTTTTCGAAGATGTTCCATTCAAAATATCATTCGTCATAAAAGTAATTTTAACATGCTATAAACATATCGCTACACGTCATTGTTTGGCGAGTTTGAAATGAACTAGATAAGAAAAAGGTCTCTCTTTGTTCAATCAACTATTGCTGATAGCAATGGCTGCAGTTATTATTCTTGATATGAAAGAATCTTTCATTTCGTTCATGTGCTTGATATTAAATACGTTCACCCACAACACACCGAGATTTATTGAAATAACAAAAATGTATATCGGACAGAAAGCATTATGAGAATCCAGCATACCTTACTGATCTCATCGACCACACGTAACTGGTCTCCACTGACGTACAAAACGGCCCGCTGTTGCTTCGTCTTCGAGTGAAAAGACTGAAAATAAAATGCTTTCAGTGAGACAGAACATTTATTTTTTTTACAGAATTTCACCCCTAGCACAGCTATGAGCCATGAACGAAGCTAGGGGTTACTCAATGAAAAAGTAACAAATTGTATCATTTTAAAAGAATAAAAAGCTAAATAACAGATCTTCTAATAAGGTAAAGTTGTTCCCATCAGAAGCCTGTTCGCACGCCTCTTGAAAGTATTAAGATTGTGTTGGTCAGGGAAAGTGGTCTGAGGAAGCTGATTCCAAAGCTCTGACGTGTGAACAAAAAAGCTTTTCGAGCGACTCACAGTACGTGCGCGTCCTAAACTCACATGATAGCATGTGAGTGCGTTAGCTTTGCGTGTGACTCTAGAGAAGATCTTAGGTTTGAGAACGCACTCATTTACTGCAGAGCTGCTTCTATCGAAATAGTACCTGTAGAAGAGACTGAGTGAAGCAACATCCCGTCTGACGGAGAGCGGCTGCAACTTGCTAGCAAGTTTTTTCACCCATAAGGTTCTTGACACGTTTCTCAACCCGTTCAAGGAAGTTGATATGTAATTGTGGGGCGATGGCCCACAAATGACAGTAATACTGCATCAGAGGACGAATATTGGACTTGTAAAGATAGCGGACAGTATGTGGTGGAAAATAGCTGCTGGCACGACAGAGACTACCAATGCGTTGAGCTGCCTGCTTGATAATGGATTGGATGTACGGTTTCCATGTCAAGTCTTTCGTAACCGCCAATCCAAGGAAGGAGATGGAATCTTGTTATCTGATCCTATTATCTGACATCTGAATGCTATGATCATCATAATCATTTCCCTTAATTCGTGAGTGCAGAATACTGAGCTTGATTGAAGGAAACAAGCCAATTGGCACCCTATTCTGAGACCCTACATAAGTCTTCATTAAGAACGTCACATAAACCCCCTGACGTTGATGAGTGTTCTTAGCAAGTCGCTCAATCGAATTAATGAGTGTCGTGTGATTGCAACTGTGATCGCGGATATCAGTTTCATGCCATTTCATTTTGATTTCGAACATATCATGAGGTCTCTGTACAGGTTGGCATCAGAGATGGACGTTTTTCAACGGCATGCTGTTAACGGTATTTTGATGATAAAAGAATTCTCAATAAATAGTAAAAATAAGCGCTGCTTTATTCAGCACTTCAAATTAGATGTTCGAAAGTGGCAAGGCACTTGAAAAATGACCTAAACCATAATGATATGTACCTATACTAAAAACATCCAAAGGTCACTAAGAATCATGCAAATCTTATTGCAATGTCTATTGCCATTGTGATTTGCATGATAGTTTGTCTGTATCAATTTAATTTGACTATGACATCACTTAACTGCAAATATTTCCTGGAAATATAATACCACGTCATGCTAACAACGGGTTGTTTTGGTTTTTGGTGATATCACCGGTCTCAATACCTTATGAACCTTTAATAAACCTTAATTACCATCTGTGAATTGTATTGAGACTTGCTATGAAAATTATTTAGACTATTATGCAGTGTCGGTACGCTATGATCGTACACTCACAAATTAATCTTGGAGGCGTCGAGTTTTCGTATCTACTTTCCTGTGGCTCTGACCTTGGCGAAGGGAATATCTCGATGAATTGTAGTCATAGATGACATGCAGTGGGTGCAACGGATCACGAGCCTTAACAGCAAGTCGACTGGCTGATCCATTGCAAAAGTCCGAGAATGTTCCTCTGCCTCCAAAGGAAAACAGTTTGAAAATCCGCCGTTCTAGGGGCAACAATTTTTCAAATCTACATTTAGATGCATTACACCATGCAGTGTAGGCACAACTGACAACTGACGACGGAACGAAGCATCGAGCAGTGGACAGTCCACAGTGTGATCACTGGAGCATTAACTTCTTTTAAGCAATGCAGCATGTAGATCCACTTTCTCACATCAGTTAGCACGTAGTTTGTGTTCTGATCATTGAAGGTTGTGGTCAATTATAATCCCCAGCAACTTGATGCATGGCACTTCTTCGATTTCACTATTTGCATGGCGATCCACCGGTGTTGAAAAAGATACTGCATGCTTAGTAATGATGCTAATTACTTCATTTTTGCTCGGATTAAACTGCAAGCCATTGGCGGTGGGCTCAGCTAATCGCTCAAATGCTCCTCATGAGTATTTCTCACGAAATGGAGCAGGTACAATTCGTCAGCAAATTTGACTAAGGTACTGTCAGTCAAACTGTAGCCAGAGATCGCAAAAAGCAGTGGGAGATAGCATTCACGATATAAACATACTCTGACTATATTTGCATTTTGAGGGAGGCTCCAGACATAAGAAGGAATAATATCACAAATTAAATATCTCATCTATGGTAAGTTGGGGTCTAAATCCAGCCGCATTATTAAATCGCATAAATATATCAGTCATAAGATAATTATCACTCATAATTATTCTTCATGAACGCACTTAAACTGCGAGACGCAACACAGAATCAATTCCGAGTACTACAATGAGACAATGTTCTGTGTTGATTTTTTCTATTTTTCGGACATGGGATTTTGCATAAAACAAAAAATCGCCAAATATCACATTTACTCAATGTCAGCGGATACTTGAAATCTTCCTCGTATTAATTTCCTAATATGTCAAACATCATATCAATTGAACTGATGAACATCACAGATCCCGTTGCAGTGAAACTAATATTCTTTACATTTGTCTATTTTGTTAAGAAGTGAATGTAGCAGATTATAGACGTTCGCTCCACTATAAAACTTATTGATTATGAAATTGATTTTGTTAGCAGTAGTTTGAGTCACTGAACGGTGACTCGTGATCGTAGATTGATCGTGTTACTGTGTTAGATCACCATTGTAAAACTCGAGAACTGTATGAAAATCATGTTTCATTTTCAAGATATTTGCTTTGTCCTAGTCAAAAATGAAGGATGATCAAACCAATTTTATATGATAGGCAACCAAATAATTCAATCCCTTTATTTTCCGTCAAGCAAATAATCGACTCGACTTATGATGGTACTCACCCCTTTTAGCGCTTTGATGGCCTCCTCGCAAACCTGCATTCCTCGAGATTCGAATACCTCGGTGCATCCTAAATACTGTCAAGAAAAAAAATATCATCTGAGAAGTTCTAATACATACAACTGTATATGTGGAATGAGCACATGAAGATTGATCTGATGAAGTTAGGCAATAAGAAGAATAAGAGTAAATTTAGAATAGAATCAAATTAACATTGATTGAATCGATGAAAGAATAATCATAAAACATGCAAAAAATATAAAACTGCACATATCCTATTGGAAATTATGAAATACTGTGCTATTTAGTTAAACTCGGCTGAAGTGGACACTTCTTGCAGTCAATCTAATCTTGAAATCAAAGGTCTGTCGCAGTTTATTAAATATCTTAGTAGAATGAAAATGATTGCTTCAGTAAGACACTAACACCCTTGATTCCTCGACCGCACTCGCCTGACCCAGGACTCGAACCGAAGTCCGCGGTGGAGACCTTCGTCACTGGGTCACGCTGATGGTACAAAAGGAATGCGAGTGAAGGCAGAAGTCATCTCCAAGTGATATTGACAGCTTATTGTCCTGTTCAGGGATTGCAATTCACCCAAGAAAAAAACCCCGGAAAATCGGGAAAAACCAGGGGTTGAATGCATAAATTTGAAATATTTGCATTAGATTAATTTCGCAAAAATACCGGAAAATTGCGATCCCTGGTCGTTATTATTGACAAGATGATATCAGCATTCATATTGTAGAGAGACGACCTATCAATATGTCATTCGACTGCGTCACACAGTCGAAATATGAAAATTCGCCATATCTGATGGTCATCCCTCATATTTTGTATCAGTCGACCTGTGAACTTCCACCGAAAAAAGTTCAGATCCTAAGAGTTAAGTTTTGGAGGTCGCGCATGGCATCCCATGTTTTATACATAATAGGCCCAACACATCTATAGCAAATACGTTTTATTTTGGTGATTACTGCGGCTTCATAGATATGAACATCTACATTAAACTCGTTAATTCAAGTGAACACTGAAAGTTTTCATTAGATGAAAACAAGCATGCGTGAAATTCCTCATTTCCTGTAGTAAAAGCGGTGGCTCATCAGGGACGATCGTAGCACTACTCTGGACATATTGTCCAGTTTTGAGGACAAATTTCTGACGATTTCTTTCTGCCACTTGTAATAGAACTTGATTCTGTCCTTCGCCAATGGTTAAAAGATCGTTTTAGCACTTCATTGAAGCTATTCATCATCATAATTATTGACAACTAGGATACCAAATATAACATTCCCACTAGTTACGAAAGTCAAATTACCTGTCCATGTTGCAGGTGAAGAGTGAAAACTGACAATGTTTTCAAGCTTTCTGTCCTATGCAAACTATGAAGGATTATGTCACGACATCTGTTCATTAGAAACCAGTGGTCTCACTTGTCGCATTTTAGAGCTACCATCCGTATCCCGCATAACATCAATGATCCCATCAATGCATAATCTTCGCGATCGTATCCACACTATACAGTCATTAAAGCGAGCTAGGTGAATTAGCCGTCCCCGGACTTTAATTTCATTACTTTAAGACGCATGGGCGTCAAGACGGCTGATGCTACAGAACAGCCAATGAATGTCACGCATCAAATTGCTGGAAGAACACGCCCTGTAGGGAAGCCTCTGCAGTCTCCGTTGATTTGAATCACTGCCTGTGCAATGTCTGATGCCAGTGACACATAAAAGTCAAACTCCACTATTGACTTAACTCACGAGGTTCTCAGGCAAAGAATTTTAAGCCGTGAATTGCTATCGATATAAATCGTGTGAATGCAGTGCTTATGGAGCGCTGATCTTGATCGGCGTCTTGTCAATAAATAGGCCTACATGTTGCAATAGTTCCAGGCAATCGTCATGCGACTGATTTTGAAGTACTGATCTTTCACACTCAAAAGAAAGCGTTTTTCTTCATCAAGATTTTTAGGGTATTAGTGTCCTTCACTACTGATAAAGCACGCCTCAATGACGTTTATGCATTATGAACCAATCCCTATTCAAGAGGTAGGAGCTGCTCTGACGAGGCATATGTACGAGATTCGCTTGGCGCTCCCTAAGCCAAATTATTCCTCGATTTCCTTTTCCCTGATGCATTTATTAAAGCGTTTTCAACATTATTTGTTACATACATTTGCCCTTTCAATTATCATTTACAAATCAGGATTTAAGTTGGTCACCATTGGTGCTCGAACACTACTGATTCAATGACATATCCAGTGATTTAACGGGCGCTCACCATGGTCCGTCATCGGACCGTCGGTGTAGGCATAGTCCTTTAATCCGTTTTCCCTTTGCCTCAGTCATTTCTCCTTGTGCCCACTACTTGCTGTTGGCAGTCCATCCCATTTCTCGTCGACATTATCCTAGCACTTCTTCCTTATACATTACAGCTATGATTGCCAGCATGATGCTTTCGGGTTTTCTTTTTCATTTACAACTTCATCTGCGCTCTTACCAGGATTCAGCTGTCATTGCAGCCATTGTCAATGTAGAAAGAGCATTGTGATTATAGTTCAAAGCAGAATCGAATGCTGCAGCAGTACCCTTTGTCACGATATTTGGTGGTCTCATTCGAGAGGATATGTCCTATACCGTCTATCGATGGAATATGTGAGTGGCAAGCCTTCATCAGAGGAATTACTGAGTGATGATGTGGATTCAGGCTGGTACTTCTTGCCTGCTTTTCATCTCATTATCTGCTCCTGTAACTGCTTGATGTTTCATTTTCAAGTTCCATACCGTTTCATGTCCGTTCCATTCCTAGTAGGTATATAGCCTACATGTAGTCTCTTCCATTCCCGAGTTGATGACGTATTTAACTAGTTGTCCTTGTTGACATGAGTCTCATGCTTATGTTTTACTTATTAATAGTATAGCAAACATTTTATATATTTATTAATGGTACCCCTATATTATTCACTTGACATGAAATAGCAAAATAATCGGAAAAATGGGAAGATAACAAGATTTGACTTAAATATATAACAATTGCGGGAACTGCAAACGTTTCTGACTCATTAATCCTCATCAGAACAGCATGCCCTAATGTATATCTTAGGATACATAACCGCCTATGCGACGCCGGTGCAGGCCTAAGCGGATTCTACTGTAATTTGCTCTCTTACCTTGACTTGAAAACTACAAGTTCCTTCACGAACTTTTCTTTCATCCTCTTGCCATTGTATAGGTTTGCTTGTCTCACTATTTTCACGATGTTTTTTCTTCTTCCTAAAGCTGAAAGTCCTTTTAAATTTCTGAAGAGCTGACATCTGAAAATGAAACACATTCTTAAAACCGAGAGAAAATTAAACAAAGGGCACAACTTCAGAAAAACAAAATGCAGATGATGACTTGTTTAGCTACTAAAATTCAGAAAAACCTCGACCTTGACCTCGATTAAGCAGATTCTTTAAAATTGCAGACATTTTTCACCATTTCATAGTTCTATATTTGTTCCTTTGCTTTTCACACTGATTTGCTCCTTTACCCCCACCTTATCGGACACTTTTGAATTGTAGCAAATATTATGGAAGCATAGAAATATACTCTTAGTCCCGCTGCCAGGATGAGCATGTTCTACACCAGTGGTGGGAAACCAATTTGGGATAGCGGGCCACCAATTTTAAAAGACAGTAGTATAAGCTTAATATTCTTTTATTCCGTACTTTTAAGTGCACATATGGACTGCTGCACCGCAGGCCACCTGCATATATGATATATAGTGGTCGCATAACAAAATTTTATGTAAATGTAATACAGCAGTATATTACGCAATTAATTTGTTTGATATTAAGGAATCATAATTTACTTTCTACAATTCATGTGAGTACTGAAGAGCGAATATGCCTATAAAAAATCATGGAAGCTTTTCTTTCGTGTAATTAAACGGCAATTTGACTTTTTTGGTGATCTGACCGACATTATCTTATTTCATCCGCCTGAAACCCGCACAAGATAAAATTGATTTTGCTACTTTATTGGTCATGCTACATGTACATACGTGCACAGATGTCACCCAAACATACACGGCTTTCAAAAACCGTGCATAGGCTCCACAAACGGCAGTCGTGTGCTAATACCACTCGAGTATACGAAACATACATTAGTTTAGTAGTACATAAATGAAATTCAGCAGGAATTTTTGAAAAAAAATGTTGGCCTGTCAAAATCTTGCGGTTGGATTCCTCCATTCGTAGTCAAGGTCTAATTAATATAGCCTCTTTCTAGGTTCATTGAGGCGTGGTTTATTACGTAGAGAAACATGCTCAGCAGGGCATCGAATACTATGTGACTTAGCATAAACTCACGCAGATGATGACCATTTTGCGCTTATACGATAAGATATTCATTACAAAAGGAGCATGGCTGGATAATTCGAATATGAAATTCTTTTTGGTTGCATTAATGGTTTTGCACATTGTAAAGAGGATCCCTCACCCTCAGATGCACCTCCGTAAGGTCAAAGTCGGAGTGAGTCATTTTCACATCATCGATTCAAATAATGTCCACGGACCAATTTAGATATGAGAAGCGGTGGCGGGCCACCTAATAGTTTTCGACCATTATGCTAGTTTGTTGTGTTTACTCCGAGTATGCGAGATTTATTAATTCTTAGCTCTAGCGCCATACTTTTTGGCAAGATACATCTTCAGGGCAAGAAGTTATATGGCCATATACCTTTACTTACAAAAAAAAACGTATTTGGATTTAGCAATCAGCAGGCAGGCATCTTTGTAAACATAAAATTATGATCAAATTTTGGCTCAAACCTTAGGCATCTAACCAAATTCTTGAAAATATCGCACATAGAAGTTGTTTCTAGCACGTGATAGTACGTAATAGAAAACGATATGAAGACATATCCTACATTTATGTAGCTAGAGTTGATACATCTCGCACAGTCGGAGTAAACACACCAAACAGATATGTTGGTCGAAAAGTTTCCTTCAATTAACATGTCTTTTTCTTTAAGGAGTGGTTACTTATGTGAAAAAGTCTGCGAATTGAAAGATTAGATCGATGCCATTATTCCATGAAGTCAAAGTTGAAGATCATATCAACATCACAGAAGTTGTTCGAATTGAATTCGTGCATTCCTCGAGTAGCAATCATAACAAAGGAAACGTAATAACGCTATAGTTGAAGCGTAATAACGTTACACGTACGAAATCCGGATTTACCTTTGGCTGAAGTGTAAGTTACTTCAGCCTCACATGCTCCGGTTAGCCTCAATAGAACACTTTGAAGGTCCTCCTATGCTTGCTCGTGGATTTCAGGTGAATGGTGAGATGTTCCTGCCATATTACTGATAAAAGTAGGCAGCAGTGATATTTTTATAGCAGGTATTTTTCTTTCAGCTATGTTGAAAATGCTTTATCGTGGGAAAAAGTAGACGAATGCAAGCTTTTCCTCACCATTCAAATTGATTTCATGAATTCTTGAAGACACATTTAATTCAAAATAGAACTAAAACAGTACTAAACAACTAGGCATTCAAGAGACATCATAATGTTCATGTTATCTGCTTATGTGTTTAAGTCTGCCCCTAAATATTTCAATTGCCAGTAATTTACTGCGTATTACACGATATTAGTAATAAAACTAGTTGGCTAAATTCGAACTTTGGTTTATCAACTTCAAATAATGTGCTGTACAAATATTATAGAACGGTTACGTCGGATGATGCTTACATGATCACACCAAAAGTTTGCGCAACGTGTGCCGACCATCCAACGATTTAGCACCGATGCCGTCCTACGTACATTCAGGCTATTTTTTATGGATGAAACATTCTTTCAGACGGGTATGATTTTCCGAAGACTCTTGTCTGCAGGATGGTCTGTTTATAACTCAAGCTTTCAACTCGCTTCCTCAGGAGAAATGACCTGACATGCGGTTGACAGTACATCAGCCTGGATTGCAGTTCAAGAAGTCACAAATACATACAATAAAGCACATACATTTTTAATCATGATTTGGACAGCTTACGTTTACAATAGACGGTTGCAGAATTACCCACTCAGTTTGAGTATCATGATCACATGACAAATGAGATAGCAATCTGAAGGCTAAGTGTGACTTTGGCTCCTTGTCAAAATGCTATTTTCACAAAATGGTCCTAAAATTCGGCTTCAATAGACCTGTCCAAGGGTAAGTTTCAAAAAATTTGAATCACAGACGGTCTCAGCAGCATCAAAACTATGTTTCCGTTAAAATTTTAGTCGGAAACCAATAGGTTCTAACTGCCAGTGGAAGTAGCCTACTTATACCTAGTTTTGAGCTCAGAGACTATTCATTTTCCGTTTAAAAATTAAAAGAAGCGTAGGTTTCAGATGTTGCTGAGGACGTCTCTGTTATTTGCATTTTATCTCGAGACTTTTCCTGGGACAGTTTTATCAAAACCATCAAAGACCATTTCGCACGAGGACTATTTTGGCTTGATTCTGTGACTTCAACTGTGCAGCACATGCCACTGCTAGGGCAATCCACGAACTTATTTCCAACAACTTCTAGGATACTGATAAGATTTCAACCTTGCTTATATGGTATAATGATCTCGATAAAATCTTTCAATTCATAGACATTTTCTCATTAGCGGGCACTACTCAATTTTTATAGCAAATCGTGCAACTTTGCTACAACAGACTTTATTTCATTATTGATTCGTTTATCAAGAATAGCAAAAAAACAAATAAAACATGCCAACACTAGCTTCGGAGTATCTACATCAACCATAAAGATACATCAATTATTTATTTTATCCGATAAATTGATACCTTCTTGAACTTCAAGCCTGATCTGGATAAGCATGTAACAACAGCGTTTTTAGCCGCTGACATTCCTTTACATAAATTGGAGCATCATGCGATACGAGATTTATTTGATTTTATGGGTCATCATTGCCCATCTGAGTCATCATGTCGTCAACATGAGCCAAAACTCTTTCAGTTAGAACAACAAATTGTTTCGATATGTGAATGGAGAAAAAATATTTATAATGGTGGACGAAACGGAACTTTCTGGTCGGAAGTTTATGAACGTTCTTGTCGGAATTCTAGAAAAGCCTGAAGTTACTTATCTATATGACTGCAGACAGCTAGAAGGAAACATCAATCATCAAACAGTGTGCCATGCTATTGATGATGTTGTTAAAGAATTAAATGTTCATCGCAATAATTTCCTTTTACTGCTATCTCTATTTTGATGCAGCTCGTTATATGACTCTTGCGGGCAAAACTTTGAAGTCTATGTATCCATCATTAATTCATGTAACGTGTATGGCGCACCTGTTGCACAACTGTGCATTGCTTGTGAAGTCGAAGTATGAGGCTGTCGACAGTTTGATTTCCTCAATCAAGGTTGCCACTGTTAAAAATGGTGATCGCCGTCCTCTTTTTGCATCAATTGGAAGTTCACCAAAGCCGGTCGTAACCAGGTGGGGAACATGGTTAAACGCGGCTTTTTGGTATGCAGACCACTTTTCCGACGTCAAACAAATTGTGTTGGGTTTCGAGGATGATGGATTACTTGTAAGTCGTGCAAAATCTGCAGTTTCCAGCACAGTAATTGTTGACCAACTCGTGGATGTGGCAACGTATAGACCTCCGCATCATCTAATGGAGCGATGCGAAGGAACCAACTACAACATTCGTCAGGTAATACAGGACGTAAACAGTCTGGATTTCGGAATTGATCCCTGTGAAATCAAATCATATATAAACTTACGTTTATCTAAGAATGAAATCTATGGAGATTGTTAACTTGGCACGTGACGATATTTCACCCACTGAATACAATCTTCTGTTGTGTGCACAATCAACCACAACTGCGATCGAACGAAGCTTTTCCCACTTGAAAAATCTCCTGTGTTTTAACAGAAACTTTTCTCCACAAAACATTAAATACTATGCAATAATGAATTGCAACGCCAGTAACAATTAACTCGTTGTTTAAGAGGCATTCCTTCTTTTCGTGAAGAACTTTTTATTTGTGGGCTCAATAATAAAATGTGCTTCTTTAATTAAAACACGTAACGTTTTCTTGTGAGTCTGAAATGATGTTTTCTTTGCTTAAACAAAACTAAATTAGGTAAAAAGATTGGTTAAAAATTTTACATTTAAGTCAAAATTTTAGGTAAAAATTTACTTGAAAATAAAGTCAAAATTCGTAATTTTTTAGGTCAATAAAAAACCGCCCTATACGCTTGAAACGTAATAACGTTGCATTCTGTGCAGCATTTATGAAGCGAGTTAATAACGTTCCCGTTCCGAGCAGTATACACAAGCAATCAGCAGTATCTTATATTTTTAAGATCTGATACTCAAGCAGAAGCACCAATGGATACAACTAAACTTTCAAAACAATTCAAAGTATCATTTAACCCTACAACCAAGGCATGTCAATGAAATACATAGGAATCTACCGGAACCTAGAAATCAATAAGAATATAGACTCACAACATAAAGTACTAGTGCTGAGATATCCAAGCTCCATAGATGTAAGTCAAGATGCTATGACGCAAGACTAATATCTCAACACGAGTGAACATCAATTTCACAGTTGTTCCATCACAATTGACCGATGCTAGCTTAGGATGTGAGATTATGCCTCATTCGGCTTCAAAGGTTATCCTGCAGACTAGAAAATCGCTCTGAAGCGTAATAACGTTACATTTTTTATATGTGTTATACTATGTAAAATTTCTCAGCAAAAATTAAAGATTGAATGAATCTATACATATTTTTCTATCATTTTTGACCTGATTTGAAAGTATTGCGGTCGAAAAGAAAAATAATTAACTCTCTTGTGCATAAAAAAATCATAATGAAATTCACGTAAAAAATAATGTGAACAAAATGAATTTTGAAGAAAACTTTAAAAATTCAGCAATAAATGGATTTCCAACATAAAATTCAACATCAGATTCGAACTTTTTGGGAAATTTTGATATGAAAAAATGTGTGTTAATAATCAATCTCCGACAATTCCATTTTTTGACTTAAATGTTGACAATCGCGTGGAATTGCTCATTTCTGTTTCCATAGTATTTGTAGCAATCATTCAAATACTATGCATGTATCTAAATTTGCAATCAATATTCTTGTGTTCAAAGTAAGCACCTGTTGAGATTGGATGTGACGCCTCATGTCAATAATAAATAATTTCAATGAATTTTTTGTGATTCGTGAACAATAATCATTTTATCTGCAATTACTAGTATACATCATATTTTGTTTCTATGTTTTCAAACGTAGGCATAAAGCACATTATGATGTAGTAATTCATTAATTAAAACTATCATAGATTATACTCCGATTTTCAGTAAGCTGATACAACGTGATCAATAACATGATAAACACAAATATTCTTGTTTTCCTTTCATGCAAGTGCCTGGTACCAAAGTCAATCTATATTGTATAACTTATTTTGGGGCCGACCTCGACTTTGACCTGGATTAAAATATCCGAGGTCCCATCAGTGATAAAATTACGGACCCTCAGTTGTCTTATTCTTCATGCAGATAAGGTGCAAATCATTCTATGTACGTCTCATTTTCAGACTTTTTCAGTGCAGAAACACGTGCTGGCGATTGCAAATTTGGACTTCATATAAAGGCAAACGAAAAGCAATTCCTCTTTCTCTGTTCAGCCCATAATATTCTGATGCGCTCCTAATATCTCATTATTCAAGTAAAGTTTCTAAAAGAGGAAGCCGTGGAAACATTTTGATATACATTCGCGATACCCTCTCTAGTCCCATCAGGCGGAGGCATGAAGCTTATGTGAGTGACCTCAATGAATGCATCCGTCGAGGAAAATATCAGTGATGCTTCACTAGATTATAACATGTATCATAAAAAGGATGAAGGTTGATACAATGGATAAGTTGTCATGTGTGGCACCGTTTTGAGGATTGATTAATGCGACTACTCTGGATTTAAAATTAAATCAATTATGTTGCTCCTGTTATTGAATTGATTTTTGTCTCAGCACAAATTCCACCATCACTGCGGTTCTGAGGAATATGATTAACATTTGAGTGCACAATGGGACATGATCAGTCCTTGTTAAATACTGAGTTATATTCATTATCGATGTATGCAACGGTTTTTGCGGTTAAATGGGAGGCCTACGATACGCATGTCGGTGACTGTTCAATTTAAAGAATTTCCGAGAACCGGATGATCTTTTTTCGGTTAACTTTTACAATCGGATATTGTCGGATCACCATGAAGTGCTCTACACGACCAACTTGAACATGCTCCAATGATGCCTGTCAGATCGTGACGACTTTGAAAATTTTATACATGACGTGCTCCGCACGAATTGGTTGCCTGAGGGTTAATGTCCCATGTCGCAAGGTAGGAAAGCAGTATCAGTGCACAGTATGCAGCCCTCGCAGCGGCAGCCGAACAAAAATTATGACAGTTATGAAGAAAAGCGTGAAAAGGTATGATTTATTTGAAAGAAAGAATTGCGGTATGCTGAAATATCAGCCAAAGCTTGAGGTTTACTTAATAACGGTCATCTTAAGTTCTTTAGACGGTGATATGCACACTTTGAAGTAAGACCACTTTGTCCAAACTGTCGGAAAAAAGTTTGATCTTCGCAAAATGAAATTATCTCGAGAGCTATGACAAAATGAACAGTTTAAAAGTTAGGGAAAACTTAAATTCCTTTTCTGCACAAGGGGCTGGACGGCTGTAGCACATGCACGAGGACTCCAAAATTGGTAAAAGAGAAGAAAAAGTTCACAAACTTAAAGCACACTGATCTGATACATGAAGACAATATAATACAAAATAGCATTTCATGAAGCAATCGTGAATCAAAGCACAATCAACGAAGTCTCAACCAAAGAAATTCAACGTTTGAATAGTTGCCACTGACTGAAGCACTGCAATTTTGGTGTGCTGCTATCATTAAGATGGCCGTGGCAGACAGTCGTATGTCACAACTTACTTTCATTGGACAACAGCATCCTTAAAAATAACTGGCTTCGTTCACGCTTTGGTACACCGTGTTATTTCTTAGAATTTTGGAATTAAATTGTGAACAAAAATTTGCTGAAACTACTAAGTGTATAGGCTAACTGCAATTAAGCTGTATTTCTAAAAACTATGAAAAATTCAGAAAATCGTCAAAAAGATAAATAGCCTACAAAAATTTTGTGAAAATACAACCATTTCCAAAAAAGTATGACTTCAGCGACCACTGAGTATGATAGTTCTACTTGCACCGCAGGCCCACCCACACGTCTGAAAAATCGAAATGCAATTTTTCAGTAGTTGAACAGATAACCACTGCGGGAGCATGATATGCAGATCGACAACCAATTGAGCAATTTTAGTAAGTCTAACTTCTCCCCGTCAACAGGGATGAGAATCTGATAGCGGAGGCCCCAGGCAGCGAAATTTCATGCTTCAAAGGGGGCCCTAATAGATAAAAATAAAGAATGCACTAAGCAAACTTTTGAGTGCCGGCGGTTTTACACGGATTCGCGGAAAATTCTCACCCCTGCTTCAAGCATAAACCTGTGATAACTGGTTATCTCGTCTACTTTCAATTTTGTCAATTTTTTCAAAGATCTCTTTGATGTTTGTAAGGCCTGATTTGGCTCATTTGTGCGTTACCTAGACTCCTGACCCTTTCTCAAGGCAGTTAACTATAATGCCTTGAGAATGGGTCAGGACCCGAAACGTTGGCAACTATGTATCTACTTTGTGGCATAAATACTTCGGGAGAGAATACTTTCGTTTTGAAAATTTCTTGGATATAAGTCCTTCCGCCCACTGCCATTAATCATTGAATACCATTTTAAGTTCCTACATTTGAATTCGATGCGGCAACTCAATGCAGCTTTCCATGAAAGATAAGCAGTGTGATACAGCAGGCGTGCAATTTTGCAGTGGTTAACAGGAGCTCATTTACATGCATGCGCATCAGTTTGCATAGTTCCCCCAGACAGCTTGGGGGAAGACAGCTTAATTCAGACACCAACAACTGACGTTCTGGAAACATCCGTAAGAATATTGCATAGTCATCCGCGGCATAATGAAGCACCGCTGGCTCTTCGAGACGATAGTTCGACTGCTTCATAAAAAATTAGATGTAGATTTTCGTCAAACTGCAATCAAATTTCAACGTACAAACCCTCTCAGTTTTGATGAGACAAATGGGACCTTGGTTGAGCATACCGAATACCGACAGCATCATCTCGCTTGCCACTGTCATGTTTTTAGAACCTCGTGTATGTTGAAAGGCATCACACTATTCGCGGATTTACAATCGTGTTTTCCTTTAGGTTTGGCAATAATAGGGATTGGTTTGATGTGATGGAAATGCCCAACTCGACTAGTGCATTTCTAAAATTTCACACAAATCTTTCCCTGTTCCTCCTAATTTCACACGCTAGGTCACATTTCTCACAGCCAAGTTTGTCACATCCCTGAGGACTGGCATCGGTGGAGTAAAAAAGCTTTTAGATCTCATCACAAATACTGTCAGGCCAGAGTAAGTTAACTACTGATGCTGATGAACATGCTGGAAATCAAAAGCCAGTAGCCATTACACCTGTTGATCAGGTACGGTTCTGACGTCGAGGCTATCGCATTGGCTGAGCCGAAGAGATTATTAGCTTGATAAATGAGTAGATAAAAGAAACCTTCCTCAGTATATGAAACATAAATAGCAAGTTTCATCATAGTAGGTGCTATGAAGTTGCTTATAGCCAAGAAGTAAGTACAATCTGCTCAGGAAATCACAAAATTTTGCAAAAGATTGATGGTAGAAGAAAGATCATGGAAAACGAAGCAACAAAAAGCCTTTCTGCTGCACACTTGTGTTATTGAAAAAATCGGCTGAAAAGCATGAGCCATTGTAAAATGCTGGATGAACAATGTGACGATCTACATGGTGCAATAGCCGCCGGACCAAAATTGTACAGACTCAGGCGGTGCAAAAGCAAACGCCGAATGAAAACAATTCTTTAGGCACGTAATGCAAAAGATATGAAAGATAAATCACAAATGAAGTGAAAGGTAAATCGACATATTTATCACGTCAGGCAATAACAACTCAAGCAAGAACATATACAACATCAGTGACGCTACATCAGCCATTAACCGCGTGTAGAATTTCAGTTAAGTTGATTTTTCGGAAGCGAAAGTTATTTAAATTTATTTTGCATTTTCTTGATAGCATTTTCCAAATGTATTATTCAGCTAGTCAGTTATCAATAAACTTAAAAAATTGAATGTAAAGAATGAAATAATTTTATAAAATATTGTTTGTTTATCCACAATAATTGCATGGCAACCAATAAATGATTTTTTCAAAAAGCTGTCAGTGGAATAAACATGTGACAAACTATGAAAGCTATAAAAACATGGAGAAATAAAGAAGCAACAGGAAAAACGCCAGAAATGTATAAAACACTCTTGAACAGTGAAATTTGTTTTAGAATGATAGCCTATTTTTTTTAAATTCCAAGAAAAAGGTATTCCGTGACTATGGATCATGGATGATCAGTAAAATAATTTTTACTGATTTAGAGATAATTGATTATGGCAATAATAATATCTCTGTTTGAGGTCAATAAATACACAATGCTATTCGGTTGATGGATTTGCAAAGGAGTTTGCACCGTTGTTTCGTGACATTTCAAAAAGCGAGACTGCAAATCATCTTAAACAATATCATTCATAGTCTACATATAACATGTCCTTTTCTACACGCACCATTTACAGTCATAACATGTGCGAGAAAAAGGAATATTTATAGCATAAGACATGTCTTGATTCTATAGTACTTTCAAAAAATTTAATTTGATGTTTATTTTCATTTAGCGGTTGTTATTTCACATAAATTCATGGTTGTATTTTCATATTGATTCATGATTTTACGTTAGTCAATATATTGCTAGCAGTAGTTTAGTACGGAAGAAGAATGGTCAGCATTGGAGTTGATTTACAATGTTATTTAAGTATTACAGTAGGCATTTATGGAGTTTACGATTAGTGGATTCTATGATTAATGGTTATGGTTTCTCAAGTTTGTGATCTGTGATTTGTGATGGAAATTATTTTAAGTATTCAATTCTCAATAGTTCCTGGATTACATAGAACTTTTCTGTCTTAAATTTCCTTCGTTTGTTGTGCTGTTAACTTTTTAATTGTGCTGGGAGAGCTGTTGCATACATGCTTTGAATCTCCAATAAAATCGATCAATCAATCATGTGCGCATATCATTGGAATTTCAAAGAAATTTGTGGAAGTATATTTTCAAAAAAAGTGTGACTTGCGAGCATGACCTATGGTGAAATCCGCCTGATTATTTCAGCTACTTTGACTTAACCATATTTTGAAGATTTTCTGGCCCTTACGGAGATGTGTATCGAAAATCAATAGTTGGTCTAGGATCCCTTTCTTCCGCAACAAACGCTATTTCTCATTATCATTTGCAGTTAATTTTTGTTTCGGATGAAAGGACTCCAAGACCAACCATTAATTTTCGTTACTTTGATTTGTTACTTCAATAGTTCATGCTATTAAGAAAATTTGCGATGTTTTTATAGCCGAGAAAGTGGTACTTCTTAATAAACATATTTTATTCGATTCATGCGTTGATATGCCCAATAATGTGCGTTATTTTGATGAGCAATCTGATGAAAACATTAAACGAACAAGTGAAAGGAAAACCACTATTATTCTAAGCAGTGGCTATTGCACCGACTGAACCGTACACTTTTGGTCTCCCGGCTATTACACCGGTGAGACAGTGAAATATTCTTCCATGAGGATTTCCATGCCTCATATTTTTGAGCCATAAGAAACTCCAAATCACTCAATATAATAAGTAATATGTATCAGAAAACAGAACAGAATAAGGGCTGGTTGGGCAGTGTTCGCAAAGTTCGGCAACCTAATGAGAAGTCGGTCCGTTCCACAAAGATTGAAGACTAAAGCTTTTGACCAGTGCATTTTGCCAGCAATGATGTACGGTGCAGAGACATCGACAACAACAGCAACAGCCATGTCCAAGTTAGCAGTGACCCAACGGCGCATGGAACGCATTATGATAGGCATTACACTTAGCTATCACAAAACGAGCGAGTGGATCAGAGATCAGACGCGGTTGAAGGACATCACATCAACCATCATGAAAAGTGGCAATGGGCATAATGCGCATGACAGACGAAAAGGCATGCGAGTGGTATCCAAGAATTGGTTCCAGGCAACGTGGGAGACCTCCAAGACGGTGGGACCATGAGTTGGTCTTATAATGCAGGCAGCACTGGCGACATCACGCGATTGACCGTCAAAGGTGGACGATATTTGGGTAGGGATTCCTCCGGCAATGGAGCGATTAAAACCCCGTCCAGGTAATCGGGGTAATCTATCAGAATGCATTAAGCCTTGTTGCTTTGTTTTGCTCAGTCTTAAACAAATCTTGGTCTTGCTTCGCCTCCTTGGTTTTACGAGAAATCCAGAAATTTCCTACTACGTGAAGCAATTTCTTGCTTATGTATAAGTGACTCCAAGACACTCAATTTGATGTTTTACTTACTGCAGATGGTTTCCTCCTTATCTTTTGGAGGCAATCAGTATTTCCGGCTCAGCCGGAGTAATGGCCATGATACCAAAATTTTACGCAGATCAGCCGGTGCAATAGCCACTGCCATCATTTTAATGTGCCGGTATGTATGCGACGAACTTCTATTGGCAAACGCAGAAATAAAGACGGCCGAAAAGCTACGAATTGTCACTAAAGAATCTACGGTTTGAGATAAAGCTGAATTTTGACAAATGTTGCTTTATGGAAATAGAAAGTAATACCGTTAGTAATTTTGGAGGATATCACATATTAGAAGACCACGGTTCTAATGAAGTCGGTAGAGGCACGAAATGTGAAGAAATTAAGTGACTGAGTTTCAAAATCAAAAGCAAGAAAAATGTAGTGACTGCTACCCTGACTGAGCAGATACAACATGATCAGCAGGGCTTTTGCTGCAACCTAAATGTCTCAGCTTTAAGAGATTCCAAATCACAATATAACAAGAGAACAGAATTAGATATTTTGTTTATCTGCTTCGGTTTACTAGAAGTGTGATTTACTTGAAATCGACGGCACATCGAGGAACCTATAAAGTGGGCAAAAAGGAATTCCTTATACCATACAGAGATAGGAAAAAAGTCGTGCGTCGCTTGCGGATTGCTCTGCATTCCAGCAAAGTGCTTCGATTGACAAAATTCCTTCAGATTCGAAGAATTCAGATCATTGTGCGTTTTCTCCATAATGTTGGCCCTTCCGATCATTACCAAAAAAAGTAGCAGGCGTGCGAAAATTCGTTCACTTGATGATTTCACATCCTCTCGGCATTGCTCACTGTTTAGTGCATACGCTGAATCGAAGCCAGGCATCGATGTGTGTTCTGGTGTGTGCGAAGTGATATCACAGCACACACATCTCTCACTGGCTCTGTTTCCTCTTCTGACAGCTTGTTGTTTGCCATTTCCAATAGCAAGCGATACACGAATTATTACCCATTCGAGAAGGAGCAAGTTCTCTAATTCTGCATGTGATGTGCCATTTCGATATCAAAGTTACATACAATTCTTCCTTTCTAGGAAACCGAAGCGCGCGCAGATGAATCTAACAAGAGATTTGCATCAAACTGTGCATTGACTCGCTACTGTCTCCAGCTTCACACTTCTTGGTCATGATTCGCCTTGCGTTGTCTCTTTTTTTACAGAATGTTCACCCCTAGCACAGTTACGAGCCATGAACGAAGCAAGGTGTTAAACCAATAAATTATATTATTTCAAATAAACATAATCAAAATAACATACATTCTTATCTGATTAAGCTGTCGCCATCATGAACCTGTTCGCACGCCTCCTGAAAGTATTGAGATCGTATTGGTCAGGGAAAGTGATCTCGGGAAGCTGATTCCAAAGCTGTGCCGTGCGAACAAAATAGCTTTTCGAGCGACTCACATGATAGCATGCGAGTGCATTAGCTATACGTGTGCTTCTGTAGAATATAACATGTTTGGGTACGCACTCATTTCTAGCAGAGCTGCTTCTACATTCGAATAAAAAGGTACATAAAAAGAAGGCGTCCAACGCCTTCAAAATTTGCAACTTTGAAGGTATGACTGTGGCTGTGGATTTTCAGTTTCAGAAAGATGGCAGGGAGGCTTCAGAATAGGGCAGTGGTTCAAAATGTGGTGGGCAGTATGAGATGGAGCATCGCAGGAACATTTGCTTGAGTATTTGATTCCCCATCGGAAAATATCCGAGACAAAACGGCCTGCACCACTGCGGAGTCTGTTATGGTGGACCCACTGCTTATTACACAGGCCGTAGTCAGGAGGACGCCTGGACCAAATGTAAAAGTAGTCACGCAAGCCCTGGAACAAAGATCTCTTCCTCATGCAGATTGCTGACGAGGTTTCTACTGAAAAGTATGTAGAAGAGACTGAGTGAAGCAACATCCCGTCTGACGGAGAGCGCCTGCAACTTGCTAGCACATTTTTCACCCATAGGATTCTTGACACGTTTCTCAACCCGTTCAAGGAAGTTAAGATGTGTTTGTGGGGCGCCGGCCAACACATAACAACAATACTCCATCAGAAGACGAATAGTGGACTTGTAAAGATAGCAGACAGTCTGTGGTGGAAGACAGCTGCTGGTACAATAGAGATTGCCTTTTTTAGAATGGACTATATGAACAGTTCCATGACAAGTATTTCGCATTATGCGGCTACCATTGTATGTCCGAAGTTCGGGAGTAAATATGCCACAGAACAAGAAGAAGAAGAAAGAATCTAACTTCTAAACAAATGTGTTTCATAGCAATCTACTTCAAAATCAGAAGAGCAATTTCAAAGAAACTTCAAAAATTGTAATGTGGGACCTCTGATGTTGATTATAATTACGCAGTGTCGAAGCAACGCATGAAAATTCGTCAAACTTAAAGCAAGTTAAATTACCAGTCGTTCAATAGAAATCTGATAGCATTGAAATCAACTGCATTATAGAACTGAATTTTTTTGCAGTTTTTTTTGTCATTAAGGGGATGTTTGGCCTAATGGCCTTTCTTCGTATTCCATATATTCGCTGAAATTTTTTTTTCTAGCTTGGGGAGGAAGGGGTACTAGTGTAAACATTTGTTTTAGAACTTATTTACATCAATGATGGTTAAAGAGAAACCTTCATGGCTGCTGACTGTATGAACAATGCATTAAATGTTCACCGACTCACATTCTGCGCATTCCCCGCGGTTATACACGTATCTGGACTTGACAAATTCATTCGATGTCTTATTGCCGTTCTTATTGACGATGGCTTTTGATAGGTGTCAATGATGATACTGATCATCAAGCCACAGCTGATCAGTATCATCACTTGTACACATGCATGATTCTCTAATGAATTGAGTCATTCATTTGCACTTTATCCTGTAAGTATCCAATTTGCGGATTTCTTATCATGGTCAATGTAAAAATTCATGTTTATTGCACAGTGGACAACTTCGATTTTTAAACAAAATCATCCCCATAAGAATGGGATTTCATAATTCACGTTCCGATAGTCAACAGTTAATATTGCCTATATCCGTAACATCGATCAGGGATGATTTAATCAAGCGCATATTTCATGAGCCGCAGTATTTTTTGGTGTATTAAATGTATTTTTATCAAATATTTGTTTCAGATTCTGCA
Source organism: Prostheceraeus crozeri (assembly GCA_907163375.1). Taxonomy (NCBI): domain Eukaryota; kingdom Metazoa; phylum Platyhelminthes; order Polycladida; family Euryleptidae; genus Prostheceraeus; species Prostheceraeus crozeri. Next base: position 270,287 of record CAJQUW010006584.1, on the reverse strand, counting down.
ATGAGTTTGTGGGACATAGCCATTGACGAACAGCGAATCAAGAGCGGTGAGTTGGATATATATTAAATTAAAACAGACATTCTGATACATTAGATTCATGCAATTTTTTTGGATGGCGCGTCTCTCCGACGATAACACTTCTCACAATGTTCACATTTAAATTCATACACTAAGGAGGAGCACACGTTAGAGGGGATAGTGACTTTATTTTTGAAAATTTTTGGTTTTATAGGTTCTGAAATATGACATGATTTTGGTTTTATTTAAAATTCTGTTGATTTATTAATTTTTTAAATATGAATTTTCCAACAAGAACATCGTCATTACCCGGCCTGATAAAGGCAATGGAGTGGTCCTCCTCAACAAGAGTGATTATGTCGCAAAATTGAATTCTATCTTGGCTGATTCAACAAAGTTCAGGTCTGCTACAAAGTCAAAACGCGATGTTTTTATAGCTAAGGAAGAGCAACTCAACAGACTCTTGCTGAACTTGAATAAGAATGGTGAGTTCACAGAGGGCATGTACATGCAAATGTACAATGGATGTAAATGTGCAAATGGAAGCCAAGCAGACTTTATGGACTCCCAAAGATGCACAAGGATGGAACAAACCCACCCCTTCGACCCATCTCATCGATGAGCAACAGCTATTGCGAAAACCTGAGCAAGTGGTTCCTTGATCTTCTGGTGTCATCCGTGCCAAAACAATATTCGGTGAAGGACAGATTTTCGGCTTATGATAATATCACCAATCACTGACTTGCCGTGACAGATGTCAGTGATACAGACTACATTGTGAGTTTTGATGCCATAAGCCTCTTTACCAGTATACCTGTCAAAAAGACGATCGCTCATATCTGCGACAGCGTCCCTGACAAAAGGCTTCCTTTTAGCAAGAAGACTCTTGAGACTCTTCTTCTTAGCTGTTGTACATGTAAATGGTTTATTTAGCCCAGGGATGCGGAGTCGGAGTCCCGGAGTCCTATCATTTTTTCCTATCATAAGGAAGTAAGTAAGTAAGTAATGCGTTTATTGTTAGAGAATGACAATCATTTAAGCAAAAGTAAATTCACAACAATAAGTATAATGAAATAGAAAACCGTTTTGTTGAAGCAAAAATCTCAGAAAAAATAGAGGAAAAACACTATTTACAAGCTTGTTTCACTGTTCGCCAGCATACATGACCATATGAAGAAAGAGTTTTGTCGGCGTGATTTCAAACACGGATTCAAACGAAATTTGCCAGAATGAGTCATTCGGAAAGGCACAAAAGCATGGAGCGGGTGAGCAGGTGACTGACACTTAAATAAAAATTTACAAATCAGATCTTTGCGCATGCCGTCAAAATCAGGAATAATGTGGCATTTACAATCTTCATTACAGATGATGCGATGCGCTCGCCTCCGCATTTGATAGGACTCCGGCCTATAACTAGACCCGAAATAATATAATACAAGCAAATTATTTATTCGCGTGCATGTCTGTCATTGTCTTTATATCAACTTTCTCCGTCAAACAAAAGTACAGAGATAGCAGTGCATACGAAGCTTATAATAGTTGAGGGAATAAACCGTGATAGTGAAAAAGGATTGTCCTTTCACTCGGTGATTTAGTAGAGAAGACAAGCCTTCCTAGCCTCGATCACACCAAAGGTCACATCAGAGACAAAACTGGTTTACTTGAGAACATTACATCTTACCCTCACGTTAATCGTGTGTGATGGCTCCTCTAAAGCGCATATTATAATCGACAGTGTACTCATATTTTTGGAGAAGGATGGGAGATTTTCCTGCCTGGTAGAGACTGTAGAAAAACCGTGTGAAGCATGCATCAAGAAGATGGGAGGAGCCGAGTCGCATGCATCCAACTGAAAGCGACACTTGATAAACTTTCATCGAAAATGATTGATAATTGATGCAGAAATGATCACTGAAGATAGGTTCAGGTAAACAAAATTTTAAATAAGTCAAAATCATCCCCTATTTCAGAACCTATAAAACTCAACAAATTTTCAACAATAAAGATATTATCCCCTATAACGTGTGCTCCTCCTTAGTGTATGAATTTAAATGTGAATACTGTGAGAAGTGTTAAATCAGAGAGACGCGCCGTCACTTGCAAAGTCGCTTAGACGAACACATCAAAGGTCGTCCATTACCAGGGGCCTATTTCAATTTGAGGTATCTAACCTTAAGATTTTTTGAAATGACGTTAGTGCATTTCAAAGTTAAGGCTAGATTCATTGGGATGATGCTAGGTCTCTTAAAGTATCTGAGGTGGTGACTCAGCATCAAGAGAAACTTATATACGTCATTCGCTTATACTTGTGCTCGTGATATTCGTAGATTTTCGCTTCCGACACTCATTTTGCAGTAAATGAAATCTTCTACAGGGGCTATTTCAATGAAAGTTCACAACCTTGCTACCTTAAGGCTAGGTACCTAACGTCATTGTCCCTCAAGGTGGATAAGCGAATTTCAATCTTAAGGGAGGGGGGTACCTAGCGAGCTCCCTTCAGGAATTTAACAAAATATCAAACAATTCAATGTCTTTCACGAGGTCAAATAGATATCTTACCTAACGTAATGAATCCACACCATTAAAAGTATGCCTTAATTTCATGAATGAATCGGGAGACGAATGACGTTCCATTTACTGCAGGATGTGTATTGGAAACAGTAAGATACACGTAAATAAAAACGGATGATAAAGATTGTCGTTGGTTCTCAAGATGGGTGGCATGAAGTTCTCGATGACAGGCAGTCCATTGGCCACATTTTTAAGAGAGAATAAACTGTAGCTAAAGAAGCGTTTTAAGATACATGTAAATAAAAACGGATGTTGATCTCAAAATGGATGATAAAGATCATCGTTGGTTCTCAAGATGGGTGGCATGAAGTTCTCGATGACAGGCAGTCCATTGGCCACATTTTTAAGAGAGAATAAACTGTAGCTAAAGAAGCGTTTTAAGATACATGTAAATAAAAACGGATGTTGATCTCAAAATGGATGATAAAGATCATCGTTGGTTCTCAAGATGGGTGGCATGAAGTTCTCGATGACAGGCAGTCCATTGGCCACATTTTTAAGAGAGAATAAACTGTAGCTAAAGAAGCGTTTTAAGTTACATGTAAATAAAAACGGATGTTGATCTCAAAATGGATGATAAAGATCATCGTTGGTTCTCAAGATGGGTGGCATAAAGTTCTCGATGACAGGCAGTCCATTGGCCACATTTTTAAGAGAGAATAAACTGTAGCTAAAGAAGCGTTTTAAGATACATGTAAATAAAAACGGATGTTTATGAAATCCCACATCCCACAAGGTGCTTTTGTTCTGCTTCCACTTCTTGCTCGCCTTTTCCAGATCTTTTTTGAGTTGGGGAATATCCCGCTAGTCTGGAAGCACGCTCTGGTTACTCCTATACATAAGAAAGGTTGTCGCAAGAAGGCAGAGAATTACCGTCCGGTCAGCCTGACTTGTACTGCCTCCAAATTGATGGAGTCGATTGTTCGCGATCACCTGTGGCAGTTCTGGAACCAATATGACATAATCAAGCGCTCTCAATTTGGTTTTCGATCCAATTCGTCTAGTACCCACCAGCTCTTAGAATTCCTCGAGGATTTAACATCTGTTGTGGATCGCGGTCAGTGGGCTGACGTCATCTATCTCGATTTTGAAAAAGCGTTCAATTCAGTCCCTCACTTTCGTCTACTCTCGAAATTGACTTCCTTGGGCATTGGAGGGAGACTTCTATGTTTTCTGAAAGCTTTTCTTGAGGATAGAACTGAGAGTGTTGTCGTGGATGGTGTGCATTCTTCCCCCTACAGCATGATTTCTGGTGTCCCCCAGGGATCCGTTTTAGGCCCAGATCTGTTTGTCGCCTTTATTAATGACATTGATGACACCTTGACAAACTCTTCTTTATTGAAATATGCTGATGATGTAAAATTGTACTCCGAAATCAAGCGCACTGATCCCCTGAAAGCCAAAGAACTTTTGCAAGCTGACCTCAACGCTGTAACCACCTGGTCGAAGAAATGGCAGCTATCGCTCAATCCCCAAAAGTGCTCCATTCTACACTTTGGATTTCGCAATCCAGCCTCGGACTACCGTCTGGATGGAAGTTTCCTGAATAATTCCAAGTGTGTCAAAGACCTTGGAGTTCTGATTTCAAAAGACCTAAAATTCTCTCGGCACATTCTGACCTGTGTTCAGAAAGCGAATCGCATTGTATCTGCCATCCTCAGGACATTCGTCTCTCGGGACGCCGATCTGCTTATTCGTCTCTTCAAGACACTGGTCCGCCCTCACCTCGAATATGCCATCCCAGTCTGGAATCCATCCCTGAATAAAGACATTCTGGCTATCGAACGTGTACAACGTCGATTCACCAAAAGCATCCGTGGTCTATCCTCGTTACCCTACGAAGAAAGACTGAGAGCTCTGAAACTCCCAACACTACAATGTCGTCGTCGGATTATGGACCTTACAACCGTGTTCAAAATATGTAACCACCTTACTCCAAGTGATCCTAATTCCTTCTTCACCTTTAGTGTTTCCCGAACCCGTGGACATAACTACAAAATTTTCCGCCACCCAACAAATCTGAATTGTCGCCTATCCTCTTTTTCCCACCGCATTATAGATGACTGGAACCGCCTCCCCGACGATATTGTGAACAGTGAAACGGTGAAACAGTTTAAACGAAAGCTTTTTATGTTTTATTGTAACTTCTAATTGTTCCCTCCTGAATGTATTTCCTGTGTTGCCTTGGTGCTCCTTGCACTTATTGGTGTACTAAATAAATAAATACAAAAGGCCATGAAACGAAATGTAGGACACTTTCTTTTTACTTCTAGTTAGTGTAGTACATGTTAATTGGGTCATACATTGCAAAGCTCATGAACTATAGGTTCGTTGACCGGTGGATTATCGCCTGAATTGAACGTAGTAAATGGTAGTAGCCCAGAGAGTAATTTGTCAAATGCCCGAAGTTATAAGCACTCATTCGTTATCCAACTGCTTCATGCTAAGTTGCGAAGATAGCAAAGGAATTATGCGTGATGCACGTGTATTATTTTACTAAAATAGTGCGCCACATTAAATTTTCAGGAATATCTGGAATATCTTGAATTTTCTTGCGCAACAATTTATTGGTCGCTTTCATATGTGGTCTCGACTGACCACAACTAACCACTTGAGAAGCTGAAATATTTGCCAAAATTATCTGTGAAACATAAGTTTTATATGGTATAAAGTTTATCAAAATTGAGCCACAACTTCAACCCGAGAACTTCACTCGAGAATGCATTTTCTTTGTGCAATTATTTTTGAAACGGTCTGCATATTCTTAATTGCCGCATTGTTTTCCTATGTCACAAAGAAACGTACCTTATACCATGCAAAGACTCACTTTCCATTCAATTTAGGCATTAACCTATAACATCATAAGCTGTTTCCTCATAATCTCTCTGACATCATACAGCGTTCGATTATTATCGAAAGTTATGATAGCAACTTTGCAATGACCAATAAACAGGTTAGGTAGCTGATTAGGTAGGTGTAGAGCTATCCATAGAGTAGGGATATATAGGTAGAGTGTCGACTCAAAAAAGTATCTGTATATAGTGAAAATTTTTATATCAAAAGATTCAGTTTCTTGCGGAGATAACTTTCCCGTGGTCCAAAAAATTATTTGAGCAGTTTTAAAAATGTCAAAATTTTGCCAATTTATATACTACCGAGATGACTCCCTATGTAAGTAGTATGCAACAAGTTGGATGCCAAAAGGAACGAATATTTGCCAATAAGCATCCTAACTAAGTGGAAATTAAGCTGATTATCAAGGGAATTTCGTGATCCGTGTTATAGTGGAAGTCCTCATGAAAAAGTTGACATCTTATTGTGCTTTCTTGGATAAAATTTCATATTTCTATTTTATGAAAGCAATAACAAGTCATCGAATTGCCAATTTAACAAATATTACCTCTCCATGGCCGTCATAACACGGACAATCTATGAAATAATATCATTTCATTCTGCTTTGCTATCATGATCAGTCAATTCCGTTGTAATTTCTTCAAAACTGCATAAATGTGTTTATCTCCCATTTGGGAACAATTCCGACTGTATCTCCCTTGAGTTCATTTAATAAAATCGAAAGTGTATACACATTGGGGATTTAATAAATGCGGAGTTACCACTCTACCTAACATACTTACTCTATGGAGCTACCTCACTCTTTACCTTAAGCTTTGCCACCTAACATAAGATTGAAAGAGGCTAAGATACTACCTTAAGGTACTTTAAGATTTTTTGCTCTTTTCATGATGCAGAATCATTCTGTTAGGTAAGATATCTATTCCACCATGTGACAGCCAGAGACAATGAATTGCTTGTTATTCGATTGGATACTTCAATGATGCTGCTTCGAAATTGTAATACACTTATCCATAGAAATCCGACTTTTCGCTTTGTTTACTGAGACTACAATGTACATGTACAACAGCTGTTTCTTGATGGATATTCAGCCGCTCGGCCGAGTGCCAATTTCTAGATCTTTGATAGAGTCAAATCACTGAAACATGTCATTGAAAGTTATTTTGTCAGAATGCTTTCATATGTAAGGAGAAATGATAATGGCCGTGAATATTTACGAAGTTCACAGATAAGCTGCCGGTGCCTTCCAATTGTCAACCACTAGAAGCCGCCATCGTATAGGTACCGTTGTCATGATAGCGGATGTCTGTCCACGACCTTCTATTGTTTTCATTGTCCATGGCCGTTCTAGTCATTTATTATTACAGAGTATCGGATTTCTATGTGCCTATGCACCTTAAGGGAGCATGACATTAGGTACCTAACCGCAAGGTAGCGAGGTTAGGGACCTTGAATTGAAATAGGCCCCTGGTCTTCACCCATCAATATACAGTAGCTTCAGAAAACTCATGCGCACGAACGATACTAAAAAGCAGACACCCTTTTCATCAAACATCACATAGAATAGAAGCCATGTACAGGTAGAATACTATCATAGCTGTCCATGATAAAAGCCTACCAAACAACCACAGTACATCAGAAGAATTGTTTTTATTTCAATTGGATTGAAAACTTGCTCCATCTGAAATTGTATTTATACTTGCTTTTTACCGCTTGATGATGCCTGCAGATGAGTGGAACAACTCGAAAGCGCTCGCCCAATAAAGTGCTATCTTTGCGACTTTTGTATTCCGAATTAGTCTACATCCAGTAATCTAAACGATACGCATCCCATTGCCAAAGGCTTACCACCATCTGAACTGACTGTATCACCGAATTTAAAGAACAGAAAACAGCTAAAACATAATTTAAAGCCTCAGATTTCGAGAGATTTCTTGAAAACCTAAAAACCGTAAATTTTATCGGAGAAAATTTGAAAATCTAAAAACTTGCTTTTTTGGCCTGGAGGTCTGGCCTATCAATATTTTCTAAATTGCTATGATAATACGTCAAAATTGTTATCATGGTCGATTTTACATTTTGGACTTTGGAACCTTGAAGAAAGTTTGACTATTGAAGTTATGCATATTCATTTATAAATGAATAAAGCCACCAAATTCTATTGATAAAATAAAAACCAATTCTTGCACAATGCATTTCGTCCACTCTTATTTAAGTGCAAACATGGACTGAATATATAATACAAAATCTGAAATCATATGCAGTACTTCAAAAGTAATAAATCTATTAACAAATTTGAGAGCATGCAAACCTATGATCTATTAGACTTAATAGATATGAACTAATAACAATTGAGTAAATAACCTAGATATTAGCAAAACAGAGACTAAAGCTACCAAGGTAAGTAAAGGGTGGCAATAAAATCTTTTTGCGAACGTAAGTCGCGATTATCGCGCCAAATAATGAGAGACTCTGTAATTCCTCCTGTGTGTCTGTTGCTGATGTGACACTTAATGCTAAAATTGTTAACAGCAGTTTGTCTCTTACGTGGGGTGTCCAAGAATTAGTGGCGTATTTTCTGAGAAACCAACTTCCGGTTATCCTAAATAACTTTATTGACACTCATTTTAAAGCTGAAAGCGTGGGGAATGCAGCCCTCAAAAAAGCTAATTCCTATTTAGAATACAAAAAAAGTTATCGATTATTGAAAATCACGTAGTTACATGCTTCATACACAAATGTCATACATGACACACACACTGCACTCGTGAATCTTTTTTACGGTGAAGCACGTCTGCTCATCGTCCCCAAGTCTATTGTTCAATGACAGCGAGATGCAGATGTCTATTGACACTACGACGAGGCTCGTGCTGTTGTCTGCACCGTTCAGTGCTTAATTTCATTGCCGCACCGTTCATTGCCTCGATCGATGCCTGCTGTGCAGCATTTGACATGCAATTCGGACATTCTCACAATCCTCGACGATGGCTACGGGTGGGCAACGTCTAACGGTGTGTTCTTTTAAGGCGCAACGGGCAATGGTCTATTCATTGTGGATGACAAAGCACAGTGGAAAGTCCATCCATGCAGAACTTCAGAAAGCTGTCGGACCTGAACACGCAATGTCCTTGCGGTCTGTCCAGCGGTGGTGTCAAGAATTCCAAAGCGGACGAACGGCACTCGATCGCGAACCCGGTCAGGGGCGTAGGCCGAGTTGGAGTGCTGAAACACTTCCCTCAAAGATCAGAGAACTGCTCGACGAGGATGCCCGCATGACCATAAGAGAAATGGAAGCTCGTCTCCAAACCCCACGGTCGAGCATCTTCAACGTCATGAAGACCGAGTTGGGTCTGAGCAAGCTCTCCGCTCGATGGGTCCCTCGACTTCTCACTGATGAGCTGAAGCAACGCCAGGTGGACGCATGCCAGCAGAACCTTCAGTTAGTGAGCGATTGCGGCGGTGTGAATGACTTCCTTTCATCTCTTGTGACGTCTGATGAAACCTGGATCTGTCACTTCGAGCCAGAATCAAAGGAACAATCCAAAGTTTGGGCCCCGATCGGTTCCAACCCTCCGGTGAAGGCGATGGCAAGCGCATGTAGGAAGAAGATTATGATGACTGCGTTTTTTGATCAACATGGCATTGTCACGCTCGACTTCCTCGAGGACAAAGCAACGATCAATTCCGATCGCTACTGCTTGTCTTTGCGGAAGATGAAATCGGATTACAGGAACAAGCGACGAGGACGATCATCAAAGAACATTTCCTTGCTGCATGACAACGCAACACCCCATGTGTCCAGAAAGACACAAGAGACTCTGGCGCAGCTCTCGGTCACAGCAATTCCTCATCCACCGTACTCTCCAGACCTCAGTCCATGCGACTTCTTCCTCTTTGGGCTGTTGAAGCGAAAACTGCGCGGTCGTCAGTTCAGAAGCAGGGAAGAACTGGAGAAGGAAGTGAAGCAGATCTGCCACCGTGAAACCAAGACCGATGAATACGAGAAGGCAATGCGAGATCTCATTCATCGATGGGAGAAGTGCATCGCCATCAACGGTGACTATGTTGAAAAGGTCGGGAATTTGTCTGACGATTCCTTTGCCTGACATTTTTGTCTTTTTTCATCTACATGTACATGTATGTATGAAGTGAATCGGGTACTATAATTATTTCACATGTAGCTTATTATAATTATATAGTATCGATATGAAACTTGTACCACTGGATTCGTGACGTTCTCCTCTTTCAAATGAGCATCCATAGAGGGCATTAGGGTTACAGGAAGTTAGTTTCTCAGAAAATACGCCACTAATTCTTGGACACCCCACGTATTATTACAGACCTGTAAATGTCTTGTGATACTGCTAGGTGGAATTGCAGTGGACTTTGGTGGGCACTTCATGTTTGCACTTGAATAAGAGTGGACGAAATGCATTGTGCAGGAATAAATTTTTGATTTTATCAAAATGAATTTAGTGGCTCTATTCATTTATAAACTGAGTAAAGGGGAATCATTTTTTAAAGTTGTGCATATTCTGCGATTTCAGAATGCTGTGATGAGCGGTTAATTGTCAGTGCTATGGCTTGGACTTTGCTGCTCATCTGAATAATGTTTTATGAGATATTTGTAGGTTTACTGATTCATGCGGCCAGTTTGTCAACACATTCACACTACTGTACACGTCTATAGTTTGAATGTGAGCTGATTGTGATGAATTTGAAAATTTAATGTCCAATGAAAAACGAACGATGTTCGGATCTTATTAATTGATTCACCCCCAAATACGTAAGTGCCTGTAGAAGCCGTTTAAATGAACCGATCGCCAAGAAAATCGAGATAAGAGTAATTTAGTGTTTTACCTGACGGGATAGCGACCAGTTAACCAATGACGCGAGCGCATTCGGTCGATAAAGGGAATATCATGTGACAATGTTCCCCCGCTAGTCAATGCCGACACATTGTTCTTGATATCAATAGCGTTGCGTCTACTCGCGTGGAATGAATCTCTTTATCATCATATACATGTACAGTATCTATGACTATCATATTTTTCATATACCGTAGCGATATCGCCTCTAATTCAAAATGTATGTGCTGTTCTAATGAAATCTGTTTTATAGACAGAGCAAACCCTAAATTACTCATATCTCGATTTTCTTGGCGATCGGTTCAGTTAATCGGCTTCTAGACGGACTTTCGTATCTGGCGTGAATTAATTGATTAGATCCCGATGTTCTATCCTTCTGCATTCTTTTGCAGAAAATAAGGATGATTCAACTGAAACAACGCTTCTATTTGTTGGAAACAAATCCTCGGTAAGTGTTGATTATGATGTTTTTTTCAAAAGATCTGCAAATTCATTCAAATCGACAAAATGCAAGGTGAAAATGTTCATTTTCAGGGTAAAACCTCAGTAATAACAAGATTCCTCGACAGGTAAGAATCATTGGCTCTATGATGCGAATAATGCTGTGATTGTCTAAGGAATCGAATAGATTTCAAATTCTTCAATCAATGCATTTGATTTTGTAGAGAAGAAACTCCAAAACCTACAGTAGCACTGGAATACACGTTTGGCAGGAGAACTCGTGGTCACAATCTGGTAAGAAACGTAGTCAATACGTCAGCATAATCTTTGTGATAACAGCTTGTGTGTCTTGAATGTAGTTGGAGAGAGCCAATATTGAAAGATGGCAGTTTTATATTCTTTTTTGCTATTTCTTACAATTAATTTCAGTTAACATCCGTTAACTATCTTCAGGTAAAAAGGAAGGAAATATGGTCTAGTATAAAATTTAAAATTCACACCGACGCGTGAAGACACATTGACATCATTCGCTAGAGACGACCGATTGCCCTCAGTTCAGCAACTGGGTGGCGGAAATTTAGTTGGGGTCCGGGTGGATCGTATGGAAACTGGCACAACGCTGAACATCCCATCTTGAACACTTGATAAGGTTGTGCTCCAGGCTTTCTTCCTCTTCGCCACATTCATCGCAGATTGCCTCCTCTGCTAAGCCGATACGATGGTGATACTTCTTGAGAAGAAGAGAATGCCCTGTCCTGTATCTTGCAAGTTCGGTGCGTTCTGATCTACTCAAGCTGACTTCTTCTTGATGTTTGTATTTCCAATGGCTGTTATTCTTCTTCCATTCGTTTGCAAGGCTTCCTCGTATTTTTGTTTTCACTGTGTCGATATCGATAGGAATGTCTTTCTGGTCTAGATTAGTGCCATCTCATTCCAATGTACAGCAACATGACTGGGGACCCATTGAATGAGAATATTCTTATTTGCTGCTCTCTGCAGGCTGTTCCAAGCTTGGTCTTCGTTTGATGTTCTGACATCCAGGAGGCCACTTCGTATCTTTTCAATTGCACCTTTATTATCAAGACAGATAGCAACGTTTCTGCAGTTGTCCCATCGCTGGTCTTCCATGGCTCTCTCAAGGCCGATCCTCAATGCAACCAATTCAGCATTGTAGCTGCTACACCATCTACCGGCAGGTGCAAGGATGGTCGAGTAGTCCCCTACATGTATGTCATAATAACATAATACTGAATACAAAAGGGAGAAAGGGCTAAGGAACAGGTAGTATTGGGTTACATAGTACCAATAGCATCTTAATGATGACCTGACTAGATATTAAAACAAAGGACATAGAAATGGATTAGTAATACAAAACACTGTATTCAGTTTACATTGTGTTAGTTATCAAAACATGAAAAATAGCCAAGACGATATATTCAAAGCACTTGAATTGAATGTTGCACGACGTGAATGTTTCCATTATTGTAGAGCAATACGCTGCCGATACTTTGCGACCACCTCGGATCGCGTCTTCAGGACAGAGACTGACATCGATATCTCTAAATGAACTAACCATCAATGATTCGCCAGACAATTTGATAGTCTATGTCGATAATGAACAATAAAGGAAGAATTAATGCAATACGACAATAACAAATGAAGAGAATAAAATCAGAAAGACCATTTTACAAACCATGTAAACGCATTCGCAATATTCTTCCCACCCTGAAGGATCCCATTAAGTTTTCTAAAAAGAGGGAGTGGTATGCAAATTGTCCTGTAATCGAATAAATGCTAGAAGAACAGAACATACGTGTATTTTAGATATATCTATCTTTATACAACCCTGTAGGCCTAATTGCATAACTTTTTCGTTGTTTATTATCTTTATAGGAAGTAATCAACTTCCTCATATTTAGAATACAACTTTATTCTATCCATAAGCTTTAGACTTGCACAACTTGCATGTACATAGCATATTCACTTGTTCCCCATAAAAATTCAAATAGAAAGTCAACAGCAAATAACAATGTATTATTGAACCATACACATAGGGTATCACAAAAACGTTTTTCAAAATATTCATGTACGAGTATATCATGCATTTAAGTCCAAAAGCAATGTCTAGGAGCTTGAGAAGCATTCCAGGTCTTCATCGTCTTCACCCAACGTAACAAACATTTTTCCTGCACTTTCGAGAGACACATCTTGAAATACTGCAGTCTTTTCGGAACTTCTTGTTCAGAACCTTCTTATTCGCAACTTTCTTTTCGGAAGTATCTTGCTCTTCCGATGCATTTCTTCCTTTTGCTCACATCATCTTTTTCGACATCCATCTGTTCACCTTCAACTTCGCTCTGTTCATCCTCAACACCATTTTCAACAACATTCACATCATAATTTTTCCCATCATTCATTCGTCACTTAGACAGGCTGTTGTGCGGTCGTCTTCCTAAAAGTTCATAATAGTACATTCTAGGCATTGAGCTATAATTGTGGAGTGACGTAGACCAATGAGAGATCATTTAACAACGGCTTAAAATAGTAGTTAGGATGCTACCTGAATGAATGGCATCATAAAATGGAATCTCGTCTGTTTAGCATTCATTGCAATCATTGAAGGGAGAGAAGAATACTTTTAAAGTTATTGGAAAACAAAGGCGTATGTACAACTTCTACTGTACAACGCGCCTTATAATTACAAAAATAATTCTAGAAATTTCTTAAACCTGTACAGAACGCCCTACTGAAAAAAATTATAGAAATGTTTGGTCACACTGCTCTGTAAAATGAAGTATTGCACACTTTGACGAAAAAACATGCATGTGGTTGAACTCTTCCTACACATGCATGTAAAATATAGAGCTTAAATCTACCATAGATATCGAAATAATACAGGAGGCCCTTCTGTACAACATAGTTTCACATAGGAGGGCGCTTCGTACGTTTTTGGTCCTATCTCGTCTATAGCACCAAGGGCCTGTATTACTTTTATTACGAGTATTACTATTGAACAAATGATTTTTCTAAGAAACTTCGTGTCGTTATGCTTGTGTAAATTAATTATTTAACTTTTCATTGCCAATATTTATCATAATGTTATACTTGTTTACTGTTAGTCTGATTATTCACATGGTTCTCTTGCGCTCCTGAGAACAGCAGGGATGCGGAGTCGGAGGCAATGCTTTACGTCGGAGTCGTAAAAAATCCAAACCCGCAATCAGAGTTTTTTTCGAGATCCTCAATCAAGATCGGAAATCTTTTCCGTCTTCGTATCCCTAGAAAGTAGTCTTAAGGATTTGAAGCATCAAATCGGTGGTTATATCTTAATAATGAGGACTTCATTTTATTTCAGGCTAAAGATATCGCTCATATTTTTGAAATTGGAGGAGGAACTTGGTTATCCAAATTAATTGATATAGCTATTAGTGCGGAATCTATTACGTAAGTATTGGACTGATTTCTATTAAATCACAAGAATGTGCATATATTTGAAGAGTCACCCTGTACAAGTATATTAGATTGATTATTGTATGATACTACGTGTAGATATTTAGATGTTAGTATTATATTGATACTGAGATGTAAGTAATTCCAGTATGACATGCTATTCATGTGTTACTTATTAGTACCGATGCCGGCGACTGATGACCGATGTTTAAATCGATAATCAATCGAAATACATTTGTTAGCTGACGACTTGTACATACTTTATATTTGTTTTATTTCTTCAACGTGCGATTTTTGAGTGACTCTAAGTCAGTTATGACTTCAAGACCACAAAACTGCATATAATTTGCTTATACTAGCATATAGTGTCTCCTGTATAATCGCGCGAATAAGAGCAACTTGGTTGAAGTTCAGGAGTGTGTGTACACTAGTGTTGGTCAGTGGTGTGTTGCACACTAGAGGGATCTTTTTAAGGTTAAAAGGCCTGATGTACAAGGTGTGTGTTCGTATTCACCTGACACACAAAGCAGAGACGTGGGCATTGAAGACCGAGCATCTCCAGAGATTAATAGCCGCAGAAAGACGGATGTTCTGATTGATACGCAGTGTGACCCTGAAGGATAGAGTATTCAGCCAGGAGATAGCAAGCAGACTGAAAGTGAATGACCGGGATGAACATCTGAGACAAAAGAGACTGAGGTGGTACGGACATGTCATGCGTCGAGAGGAGAACGAGGAGGTGAAGAAAGTTATGACAACCACAATCGCAGGAAGTTCTAGGAGAGGTCGACCAGCAAGGAAGTGGATTAGTGTGATCGAAGAGGATATGAAGAGGATAAATGTTACCAAGGGGTTGGCTGCAGACAGAGATGAATGGAGAAGGAAAGCAGTGAAAGGACTGGCTAACCTCCGCTAGCGGGGAACCTATGCCAGTATAATAAACCGGATTGTCTGATTGATACCTGTAATATAGACATGTATACCAGGGTTGGAACCGGTCGCCGGCCGGCCGGTTAATTTAGTCAGACCCATGTCGACCGTTGACGACATTCAGTCTAGAATAAATTAGTCAATCAATACAACATTTAGAGCATGTAAATGTAACATAATTTGAGAGTATCTACGTGCATGCTTTGTGATACAGATATTGCGAACTGTTCTTTAAACAGCTTAAAGAAATGATTGCAGGCAACTTATACATGTAGTTCAAATCCTACTATATCTCAAATAAAGTTTCCATAATCATATATTATAGCCTGTATGAATTTTGGAAGTATTGTGTACTCCTCAACCTATCTTTTATAAAATTATTCCAGATTTTGAATAAGTTCACTACATGGGATAGTCTCTATAACACATGGAGCTTGAAATGCAATGAGTAATGAATTTCAGTGCAACCTAGGGCCTACTACCCGAACATTTGACAGTGGAGTGTGGTTGATTGTTTGATAAGTTAACGGCACGCGATAAATTTTGATTGACGCTGTATAGGGACACTCAATGAAATGAAAAATTGATGACCAGTTTGGCGAGCTCACTCTTATACATCAGGTAGCGGTCATCAATGTAGACTCAAAAGATCTGAAATTAAACTGCAGTGGAGAGAGTTCTCAATTGACGTTGCAAATCACTAGAATTCCCTCACACGTGAAGAATTAAATATCACTCCAGTGAACCACATTAAATCAAGTTTGCACGTCACAGACAAGACATTTTGCAACATCAGCACTCATGAATTGATGAGATTGTTGACTCAGTAAACTTTCTATTGAGTTGGATGAATACCGGGCACGCAGAACATGGTTGTATGTTAACATATTTGATTCTTCACTTGACTCTAATTCATGTTTTTACATTTCAGACAACTCACTGTCGTCGTTGTTCTTGATTTGTCTCAACCGAAGGAAATGTGGCACACGTTTGATACGTTAATAAAATCAACAAAACGAAGAATTGAATTTCTTATAGAAAAACTTTCCGCAAAAGATGTGACGATTAAAGAACAATTGAAAGCGAAGATAGACGCTCGTCTCGGAGAACATCCTGTGAGCTGAAATTCCTCTAACAGATTTATTCTTAAACAAAATTGCTTTGTGATCGACAGAATTTGATTTGGTGTATGATTCTTCATGCACTAAATCAGCATATGCCGAATGAGCCAATCAGCATATACTGAATAGAGCCATTGTCGGGATTCAAAAACAGATGCAAGTCCGAACGTCAGATAATAAAGCAAGTAAGAAAAATAATGTCATTAAAAATGAAAGCGTAAACAATAAATAAGTGTATAAATAAGTCAAGAAATGAGCCAAAACCAACTATGAAGTCAAACAAAAGCACCTAAAAATAGGTACAATGATTTTATACACAAAAGTAATGAAGGAAGTACAATAACAATTAAGTAAGTAACAATAAGATGAATGATAAAAATCGAACAAAAAAAATTTATTGACATCAGTTTTCTTATTTGGTGTATTATCTGACGCTCTGACTTGTATCTGTTTGGATCCCGACAATGGCTCTATTGGTCGATGATTTGCATTTGTCTAATATCCATTGCCTTCATTATCCGTGTAAATGTTCTGTGTGATTCAACGTATAGTACGGCAGACAGAACGAGTTTCTGCAGGGAACGAGGCCGAAAATGAGACTTTCACAGGATGAATTCGTGCTTCTGCCGAGTTCTAGTGAGTTCCTCTTCTTGTCAGACAGGATCAAAGAAAAACACATGTAAATCCAATTTTGATTGCAGTTTTTGGCTAAAATGAAATTTTCTATGTTTTCGGGTCATTTCCTATGATGTTCATGTGCTATTATCATGCTTCTGATCGGCAATATATGTAAGAATGTGCTTACATTATATTATATTACATGCTTGCATTATATTACATTATTGCCGACATTAAGAGGCTCGCCAATTCTAAATGTGTTTAGCTACATAGACAGGGGTGCATGAAGATGAAAGGAAATGAATTGAAGACATTCCATGCCAAAAATTATGACTCTGGGCTTAGTGCTTTTCGTTAAATCAGAGAAAACATACAAAAATTTCATTTTCGCTAAAAGCTGCAATCTGCGTCCCATTGGATTTACATGTGTTTTTCTTTGATTCTTTTCTGACAAGAAGAGGAACTCACTAGAACTCGGCAGACGGGCATATTCGTGGGAGGCATAGGGTGTGCATCATCCTATGAAGGTATCACGTTCGGCCTCGTTCCCTGCAGAAACTCGTTCTGGCTGCCGGACTAGTAGTGTGAACGACACTTATGTGCTGTTTGCTACACCAAGTATCTTGATCGTTCTTGCAGTATGTCACTGAGAGAGCAAGCGAGGCCCTGGCAATAAAGATGATGACGAACAAATACTTATTTCTATCTGTTTATAAATTTGCGCCTAAGAAACGTTTATTTAGCATGTGTTTTTAACTAAAAATGTTTCCAAAATCAGAGAATTTTCAGGAATTAATTGCGCGAACCTCTGTCTTGAGATCACTAAGCTATACTTGAACCAAAATACATCTGCTTGCGGATGTAGGTACTATTCATGGTAGCAACAAATTTGATCAATTGAAACGAACTCGATAAAATGAAGTGTATTCACATAATCTGACATATGATCAATTCTTATATTCTTATTTCAGGAGCGAGATATGATGGATCCGTTTCCAGTGCCTCTTTTGATAATTGGAGGAAAACATGATCAGTTTATGGTAATTACATAAACCAATTAAACGACTTTTTTGTACGCTGCCAAACGCAGCAGTTGTGAACTATACAGCAACACTTTCAAATCTGTATTTTCAGGAAATTGAACCAGAAAAGAGAAAGATTGTTTGCAAAACTTTGAGATTTATGGCTCATTATTACGGAGCAAATCTACAGTTTTTCAGCACACGAAATGAAGCCCTCCAAAATAGAGTTCGTGGCATAATACACCATTACGCATTCAATACAAGTGACAGCAAAACGCTACAAGTTGATCACAACAAGCCAGTTATGGTTCCAAGTGGCTATGATTCATTTCAGCAAATTGGTGGACCACCGGTGAATGATGATGACTTTGGACGATTAGCAGCGCGAACACCTGTGGATCTGTGGCAACATGCATTTACGACACACTTTCCTCCAGAGGTAAGCACAAATATCTCTAGTTATCAGTTTGTTAGCGTAGCCTACTGAATGGTCTATAAAAAAAACTGCGAGAGATTGTGACGTCTGCTTCAGCAATGAGTCTGTTAAAATTCACGTGCGCTTGTGCCTTAAATTCTGATTATCATTAGACTGATTGAAAGTGCATTTTGAGAATAAATAGAAAAATATATACAGAGTAGCATGCAATATGGTAAGCGGCAATATACAGAGTAAATAGTATTCTTTTTTACCTTCATTTTTTATCTGGTGTACTGCAATTCTTTTCTCAATGATAATCATTTTGATTTCCAGGTATGATGCGTTTCGTTTTATCTTTTCTGTTCTTTATCTTATGATATTTTTTTATGATGCTCGTGTTGCTGAATATACATTAACAAAAACCAATACATTTGACCACAAATGCTGAAATTTTAGATCGTTACATGGATGCGAATACATTTCACATGACTGAGGCTATATTGATGTAAGGGATTAAATCTACACGATAAAGGATTGACAAGGCATTCAACTATCATCTCGAGATTTCTGTTTCCCTCCAACAGATTTTTTATGATCTTTCATATCTTATCTTTTTAACTACATGCACTTGAGTTTTTTATGCTCGTGTTTATAGTTGAGATAATTTTGAAATTCCAATCACACTTCAGCTCACTTTCATCAAGTAGCAATATCACTATATTTGTGGCATCGAAAATAATTGCAAAACATAACTTTCTACCTTGATGATCAGTTATTTTTATACATGGACAGCTAGAATACTATCATATAGATTTCTAGCTGTCCATGTTTTTATATAAAGGCCAGGAAGGCATCACATAACGCATCATTAAGTCAAAAAATAATGGAACAAGAATTAGCATTGCGCTTGAATCGCCTGGTCTCATTGATTATAAATGCCGTATACGAAGATGAATCCTATAAGTCCTCTGAGGATACATGTGATCTCAATGATTATTTAATACCGTACATGTACATGACAACATATGCATAATTTGCTCTTCGTTTGCTACTAGTAGGAATGCCTGCAACGAAGGAACTGACAGCTAAAAAGATGTAGATTTTAAAAACTTGGGCTTGGGTCTTCGGTTTTTGACCTAAATTTGTGGAGTATATTACAGACCCAACATGTTTATCCAACCTTGCATGGACAGTCCTAAACCGCACTTTATGATTGTTATCTTATTTCTCATACTATACTTGTATAGCCCTACTCAATAGAAATTATAAATTGTAGAAGTCATGCCTCTTAACATAGGCCTAAGTTCTACAGCTAGATTGATATTAGTAAGATTACAGCTTAAGTGTGGCTAAGTGATATCATAAAATAGTCATTCCTAGTACCTCCCGAAATATCTTAATTGCAATACAAAATATGCATGTAAAGTGAATTTCAGAGAAAAGAAGATTTCAGCATCTGCATGTTTGTGCTATTCAAGTGCATATTTTACGTAGAGCACTTTGAGTTGGTTTTGCCACCTGTAAGTATGCCTATAATGTGAGGTCTTTCTAACATACATAAAATTTGGTTTCCATATCTTTTGGATTTATTCCTTTTGAAGTAAAAATCTTGAATATTAAAGCTAAAAGTTAAAATATCAGAATACAATTAATTCTCTCACCCGATCTCAACTGGTTGTTTATCAAAATGCTTATTAGAAACTCAAAGAGAATCGAATGGACGTAAAGTAATCTTCCGAAGCTGAATCGATTTTGCCTTTATACATCAAATTCCGTGAATTCAGTATTTGAAGGATTCAATCTATGAAGTATTAAATTTGGACATTTTACAGTAGGTGTCATACTTAGGATGAAGTGTCTATTTCCATTTTTCGAAATATTTGATAAAGTCATTCTTTTTCTTACTGCCTTTCTTTTTGTAAGTGCTTCGTTGCGTTTTCCTGCCTTCCACAAGGATAAACTTGAATGCGACTGAGATGAATGAACGCGACCGACTACGCTGAGAGGATCACTTGCTTTTGTTCTCTTAAGAATTTTATCAAAATATCTGCTCGAGAGAGGTGCCCGTTATGAAATTACTTTGAACTTCCACTTAACAAATCGTGACAATGTTTACACATATCACTTCAATGGTAGACTCTCTGATCAAGATGATCTGGAAATCTCCCGCATACATCGGGATGGTTGAATATTTCCGAGCCGCACACGGGGGAAGTTAGTCATGACTTGAACACTGGTCATCCGCAGTCAAAGGGTTAAGAGTGTGCATTAATTTCAGAAGCATTTTCATTGAAAACGACCTCTTCTCGATAAATAGAAAGATGCGCATGAAACCAGCAGCATTTAGAAAGCATTGAGATATCCAGGTGTGGGCCGATGTGACAAAGCGTGACAGTATCTGACAATTTTTCGTCTCAAAATAAAATGTGACAAAATGTGTGTTTTCTGTTGTTGGTGTGACAAAATGTGACAAATTCACGAAAAAAATGTCCAGATCGTAGGAGTCCCTGCGTATGTATACTTCCTATAATGCACGCGCATGCATTTACATTTACCACCGATCTGAATACACAGCAAAAGTAATAGTAATCGCTATAAAACTGAGTGGCATATATTCACTGAAAGCAAAGTTTTCCTCTTTTCTGTGAAATAATATGGTCTGTAAATTCACATTGTGAAGCGTATTTCGAGTACGTGTTTATTATCCAGTCATATTTGACATAAGTAATGAATCATAAATGAATTCGAGACTATAAAAAGAATCAATCGTAATAAGACCACAATATTTGAGTGCAATTTTTCACTTTAAACAAAGTTAAATGTGTTCCAGTTTTACCCATGGTCTGTTTCGCTATTACCCTAAATCTCGGGGTAATGTTGTACACCTTCAATGGCAATTCTTTATGGAAATGAAATGAAATGATGTTTTAACGTCGCTACTCCCCCATACTACGGCCTCGGACGGTGCTGACATAGTCAGACTTTAATCTGGAGACTTGCGATCTTCCAGTCCGCATGCCCTTCCTCACTACTTCCAATGACACCTTCGGGTCTCGATCGCTGGACCGAAAGAGATCGCTATGCCTGGCGCTTAGCCACTGTGCCACGGAGACTACCCATATGGAACTATATAAATAATAATAATTAGCAACAATCAATAAACTAACGATTTTTATCGATTTTGTCCCGTTGTAATCCCGTTTGATATATATTATGAATATTACGTCAAATGTTCTACTTAAAAAATCAGCCTGTAAGGAAAAATTGATAACTGCCAAGCTTATGCGCACCGGCATGTGTCTAATTTTGGCCATATGTTTTCATCAGCTTGTGCCAAATTTGTGAATTTTATGTCAATGAGCATGTGACGAAATGTGAAATCTGTGCCCATCGATATGTGACAAAATGTGACAAATCTCAAATATGAAGATGTGACAAAATGTGTCACAGATCCTAATGTAATGGCCCACCCCTGATGATCAGTTAAAGTATCCTGACCTACAGCTCTCTCAAGGCTTTTCTAGAGGTCTATTAAAGCGCAAAAGTTTGCTAAACAAAAATTCAAAAGCGGTGTGTTTGTACTGACACTGACCATGTCCCAGAATTCCTTCCATTTTTTTATTTGAATATCGTTATTTATCTTAACCACTTCATTTATACGCGACCTCCTAGTGTATGATACTCCTACAAATGAAATTTTGCTTAATAATCACCAAACATGTCAAATTTTCAAAAAGAATGAAGATTTTCCATAAAATGTATAAGAAATTTTGACTTGTTATTAATTTTTTATTGAAATACATTTGAAAATAATCAACTTAGAGGTCAATTCTTCAGTAGGATCCGAGGTCAGATTATAGGTCGAAAAATATCAAATTATTAACAGTGCGTGAACACAATATGTCCATAACGAGAGGATTTTTGTGTTGATCACCAGCAACCGCTGAGAAAGTTCGTATAGCAAAATTGAATTATTTGCATGAGACCGTGGTCTTCACTTTCCGCTTCATTGAATAGAATTTTACATCTGGTTCAATATCATCACCAAGGTTTTCAACTCAGGGATCCCGGGGCTCAGAATCACGGGATTAGGTAGCTGGGATCTCGGGAATCGTTTGCATCGGTGCTGTCTTCAGTGCCGGTCGTATTCTGCTAGCGCGTCACGGCGTCGCAGACTCTAACTTACATCGATCGATCGGCAGATATTTGAGTTCTTCGCTGGTAATTTTTACATCATCTGAATCGCCATGACGCAAGGATTCGGCATATGTTGGTCTTTTAATGTTTCATCCGTTGAAGATCGAGTTTCGGAACGTGTCGTCTCGTAATCATCTCCAGTGTATTTCGATCATTTCTCTCTCCATCGCTGTGTCTACATTGCCATCTCGCTTTGTTTCCTCGCGCCTGATATCCGCTCTCTTGGTCTCGTCTCTCGCCTCTCGCGTTTTCCCTACTTTCCTCAGTGCCTTGGCTCGTCGATCGTCATACTCGCCATACGTTAGTAAGACCCATAGAAATTGACAACAATAAAACCTCTAAAATGGAAATTAAGCTACATGCAATGCACAATAACGGCACATAAATCGCACGCATTTTCACTTAGATGCACCTGCCAACATCTGTATCATTGGGTTAGAATCAGTCACATGAGTAAATCGAAGCTTTTAATTGGTTCTTCATGCCCCAACTTAGTTCCCCCGGATGTGCCGCGACCTTGAGTCAATTTCCATTCTAGCGAACTTCAGATAAACAGTTTATTTCTATGGTAAGACCGGTGTGTGTGTGTTCGCGCGTGCGCTCAATCAGCTGATTTTACCGCGTACACACAGCCGCATATTCATCGACTGGAAGACTCTTAGCATATTCACATCTAACAAACGCCGCAGCTGATGCTCACGAGTGGTGTAGGGCATACTGCCACAGCTTTCTTTTTGGAAGGAACAATGTTCGATTCCTCATCAACATCATTTTTTTGTGTGTGTGCTCACTCTATAGCCAGTGTCTATAGCTCTCTGTATCTCACCGTCTACTGTCCGTTATTCGTTACTCATCAGATCAGCTCCTAGCTCTTCGTCGGCAGTCCTCCTGTGTCTGCGTCCCTCGCAGAGTCAAAAGACAGCTTAAGTATTTTCGTATAATCACTGAGCACATTCCCGTGGTTTCTTGTCGCCGAACGAACAACGATACTCCTGCCAGCCAGAATATCACAATTAGGCCGAAGTCATGCCTTATTCCAATTCCATTGAGTAGCAACAAGCCTTTAAGTGAACGTGTCCCTCGTCATTTACCTCCCCGCATTCCTTCATTACTCCTGGCAAATGTAAGATCGATCAATAACAAATTTAATGAAATTCAACGCCGTGTAACCCGTTCCAAAACTGATATTGCCACTTTTACAGAGTCTTGGCTCGACGATTCCACATCTGATTCATCGTTAGAAATCAAGAACTATCAGTGATACAGAAAAGATCGGAATAGCTGCGGCGGCGGGATCATTTGTTACATTCGTGACGACCTAAAATGCCGGATTATTGATAACATTGACGTCCCATCCCTCGTTTTTTGTGATACTGAAATCCTTTCTATATTTATGGAGACTCTATCGACCTTACTTTTATGTGTTTATCATCCGTTTTGGAATAATTCCTCTAAGGACGACAATGCCATCGACGCCATGTTAGATATTCTTGACTTCTCCCACCTGAATCTAAACCCAATACACGAAATTATCTGTGGAGATTTCAATGATCTCAACAAACAAACCGAACGCCTCTGTCAACTCACTGGACTGAGCACTCATGTTGATAATCCTACCAGAGCAGATCGAACTCTTGATCAAATTTTCTCCTCAGCACAAAATGCCCCAACAGCAGCT
Source organism: Prostheceraeus crozeri (assembly GCA_907163375.1). NCBI lineage: Eukaryota > Metazoa > Platyhelminthes > Polycladida > Euryleptidae > Prostheceraeus > Prostheceraeus crozeri. The sequence goes on along the minus strand of CAJQUW010006584.1, from coordinate 246,102 downwards.
ATCCTTCCGCCCTTTGGTCGATCAGATCATGCTGCTGTTTCCTGGAAACCTAGCCCTGATAGACAATTTATCTCAAGGAAAGTATCTGTACGCAGTGTCTCTAAGAGAGGTATGGCTTTGTTCGCAGAGACGGCTAGCTCCATTGATTGGTTATCCATTTGTAAGGATGCTGGCTCAAGCATTGATCAACAAGCTGAGGCACTACTGGAGAGTATCAAAATAGTCGTCGAGGTTTGTTTACCCACAAGGATTGTCAGATTTCGATCCACAGACCCGCCTTGGTCCAAACCATCCCTAAAACTCCTAATAAACAGACGTGACAAAGCCTACTCTGAAGGGAAATTATTGAAATACCAGCGTCTCCGTGAAGAAGTAATCGACCACATCAGACACCTAAAACATCGATACATCTCATCTATTCGTGATATTTCATCTAAAAACGCGTGGAATAACATCAACTTGATCGGGCGTAGATCTTTGGTTGTAAACAATAACAGTGAGATCACTGCCCAAAATCTCAGTGACTATTTCATTTCGACGCAGCAACCTCCAGACGTTCCATTATCACAGTGCGACATTCTTTCCCTCCAAACCTTAGATCAAGCTCCATCATGCCCGTTGTCTGTCTCCTCCGACGAGGTTGAGTACCATTTGAAACATCTGAAGAAGAAAAGCTGTGGCCCTGACGGCATTCCGTTTTACATATTCAAGTCATTCTCTCATATACTTGCCCCTGCTATAACACATATTTGTAATGCAAGTTTATCTACTCGTCAGGTACCTCAATGTTTCAAAGCTGCGAACATCTCTCCTGTCCCCAAAATCTCCAAATTAGAACTTACTTCTGACTTTCGTCCCATTTCACTACTATCCATCTTGTCAAAGATACTCGAGAAGTTAGTGGCTAAGCATTGGATAATTCCGTATATAAAAGATATCGACAGCTCTCAGTTTGCCTACATTCCTCGATCTGGTGGTGGCACCTCGACGGCTTCGACTCTCTTAAATCACAAGATCCTCAGTTTCCTTGACGAGGATTCGGGAGCGGTTCGTGTTTTGTCAACTGACTTTAGTAAGGCATTCGATAAACTTCCACACCAGATGGTCATCCAATCCCTCATGCAACATAAACTACCACGAGAACTCATTCAATGGACACATAATTTTCTTGGCAACAGGAGGCAGCGAGTTGTCTTTAATGAAAAGATCTCAAACTGGGCAGATGTTATCAGTGGCGTTCCTCAGGGCAGTGTTATTGTACCCTTGCTGTTCTGCCTCTCCGTTGCTTCCCTCCAACCAATACATGAGAACTCAACAATAATCAAGTACGCTGATGATCTCTCACTACTCCATTTTGTGCGTCATAAAAGTGAGGACTTGCTGCAAGATGAGATGGACAACATCGCATCTTGGTCTGTTTCGACGGGCCTTTCTCTTAGTATTTCCAAATGTTCGGTGATGGATATTAAAACAAAGCGGGACCTTCTTCTAGATAAGATTCATATTGGCCAAGAGCTTCTAACATCAGTCGACAAAACAAGAGTTTTAGGAGTTATATTTACAAGTTCTCTTCAATGGAATTATCACTTGTCGGATGTATCGAGGAGATGCTCGAAACGCATGTACATTCTTCGAAATCTTAGACGGGCCAGATGCAGCCGAAAAGTCATGACACACGTATATAATGCCCTGATTCGCTCAGTGATGACCTATGCCTACCCTTGTTTCGTAAATGCAAACGACTGTGACATGAAAAAACTTCGCAAAATTGAAAAGTGGACATTCAAGATTATGACTGGGTCCTCGATGGTGTCTGAGACTTTCATCGATGCTGGTGATCGTATTTGTAGGAGGCTCTTTCGAAAGATTGCAGCAGAAGAAGATCATCCCCTACGGATTATGTTCAACAGCAGATAGCCCACCCCCAGAAATTCGTGTCCAATTACGAAACCGAGGACCAGAACTAAACGTCTTGCGAAATCCTTTATCAAATTCTGTCGATAACTCTCCATCTGATTGATGTTTACTTGATCCTTTTGAATTGTATTGTTTCTTCTCTGTAATGCGCGTACCGCCCTTTGTATGCCAATAAAGATTTCATTATTATTATTATCTGTTTTTAGTCAGTTGGGCTGTATGAAAATGGAGTAACAAGTATGTAGCAATAAAGATAAACGTAATTCACTGCTGCAAACTGCAATATATTGTTATATTTGAAACTTTTTTCTTTTTCGCTATAAATATTAGACCTAAACTACCAATAATGCATCAGACACGGTAGTCGTAGGCCTATAATTACATGTAAGTGTATTTCTTATTCATACGTTTTTATCATACCAGAATTAGTTTTGTCGTATCTTTGTGCAGTATGGGAAAATTATCCATTTTCATTGATATCAAAAAAATGGAACTACAGTATGTTCAGGCAGTCGAGAGAAATAAAGAGAGAGCGTTTCGCATACAGGCGCAGGTACTAATTAATATTTAATCAATTTTGAAGCGATTATTATGCAATATCGGGCTATTATCAGACGTCAGAGAGGTCGCGGGACTTGCATTTCGATTTGAAATCACATACCAGGGTGCGAAAATGTATAATGTGTGTACAATAACCACATCTGCTTATTCTTATAGTTTATGCCTGCATGTGAAAAGAAAACTTATTATTAAGTCATGGACATTTAGGCACATGTCTACCTGATATAATAAGTCGTAATGTACAGTGCATCGTTCAAAATGCTCGTCTAAAAATTCAAAACAAAGCCTAGTATTGTTCAGCCTACGCTAGCCTAGGCATACTATCAGTAAATACACAAAGCTTGCTAATCCCGGGATCAGAAAAGTCGGGATTTTGAAAACCATAATCATCACGTTATCTTCCTTAATGATTAAAGCATTGAAGTCAAATGCATTCTTGAATGTTCGATTTATTGTTAAAATTGCTCAAGTAGCTGTGCTTCGAAAAAATTACAAGGAAACGTGCTGTGTTCAGAAAAAAATGTGAATGTCATTTGTCATCAATAAACACACTTCAGCAATTGCAAAAACTGAGTTCATTTCAGTTGCGCTCAACGGCAACTTGTAGAAAACCCGTTTTCTCAGTTCACTCGTTCACCGTTTAACAGCCCAAAACCTCTCTCACTCAGACGTTCACCCATCAAATCTGCCTTTCAAATATTGTAAATATACATCGTTTGTACTCTGACTAATGTTAACTAATTTATGAAGCACAGCTGGTGTCATCTTTTGTCTTAATTAGCACCTATCATTGCCTGATAAGCAATTTTACCATTAATGATTCCGTGCTTAGTCTAAAAATAGAGATGATGTGCAGATATCTGATTGTTCGACAACATAGCAATAAAACAAAAAATTGCATTACTTTAAAATAATAATAATGATAATATGCTATATTTCGAAATGACCGACGCATAACGATTACAACTAATCAAGGGAGAAGATAAGAAGTCAATTAGTAGTATTATCACTATGATTCATTCGAAGGATAAAGTTCTTTCCGCTGATCGCATTGATGGTTGCTCTCCGCAGTCTATGCAGCCAAGGTCTGAAGTTCCTGCCATGTGCTGTTTCCGTTGGTAGAAGTCGATGAAGCACGTATCCCCATTGCAGTAATATTTTCTTATACAGCACACGCCGCTGTCATTGTGAGAGTCAAAAGTTATCGAATATCTGTGATGACGTGACACTGATTTAGGCAGTGTTTTGGTTGTTTGACCTCACTGAGAGTATTGATAATGCATTTCATTTCATGTACTTTGACACCATTTAAACACTTCCTCAAAGAAAAAGTGAATTAACTTCTATGTAGCTTTTGAAGTTAGTAGACAAAGGGTGGTCTATAAAACGAGACTGGATACTCCAAAATACTAGCTTAGAAAAAAGTGGAAAAGTGGAGACCTGTTCTCTTTTGAAATATACATTCGGTCGTGAGGTCGTGATACTTATAGTTAATTTTTGATCCATTTTGTTGAAGAACGAGTGGAGAATACATAATTTCTTTACAGTCGATTATATTCTTTTGAAAAACAGTTCTCTTTTGAAATACAGAAATACAGTCAACCCTCAGTTATCCGCCCTCCCCCCGTTTAACCGCCATTCCCGCATTTTGCCAATAAGTATTGAATTACGAAACGACAGATAGGTATTTTCACATGTTGAATTCATTTACCCGCAAATTCACTTACCGCCAAAGATGACAACCCGCAAATTTGATAAAATAAGCTAGCCTGCATGTAAGTAAATTTTGGAAGCACATGAGAAATCTCGTTGATAGCGATGGCATGTGGAAACCCAATCAAAACTTGAATATCGACTGAATAGCGCTGTGCTAGTTGTTGATAGCCGTGTCACTGTGTAAGAATAGTATGCATGAGCATCTTGTCTATGACTGATTGCCTGCGTTAAAAGCTTCGACATCCAAAAATGCCATGAAAGTTTTTGACACCCTTCTAGAACATTTTGATTCCCAATCGTTGGCGAGTGATGGAGATGTAAATGCCATTTTTGAAGTGAAGAAGCGTGTCAATATCATTGCGACACAGAAGAAAATCATCGACTTCTTTCAAACTTCATAGTTAGCCTACTGATTCTAAAAGTCAAAACGTAGTTGAGTGTATTAGAAAGTAAGTCCATATTTGAATAATATGTTAAAACCCTACATGTTGTGACAACATTGCTCAGCACTTGATCCCATAACGGCAAAAACTTATAATCAAAAGAAAGAGATCAATCCGATTCTAATGGCACCATTCCCAACCTCGTGACTAGAACACCCGCAAATGAAAATTTTTTTTATTTTTGAACTTTAAAAACTTCTAAAACTATTTAACTAATTTTGAAAATAATTTAAGAATGAAAGGGCTAATGTAGAAAAAGTCACGACATCTTAAACATATTTGAAATATGATTGAAAAATATATCATTTTCTCCCCATCTCATCATTTATATTTATTTTTTTTTATATCATTTTCTCTTTTGACCCATTTGTTATTTTATATCAGTGAATACTCCCTTGATAGACACATCACTCTATTTCCTGTTGTAGAAACAATCAAATTTTCGCTCTCAAGATGATCCTGCAATTGATCCTCAATATGCAGAGCCGACTGTTGATGCTGCTCGATCTCAAATGAATGAAGAATTGGAGAAGTACAGGAAATTGAGTGATCGAAAGATGAGAGACTTGATGCAACAGGCGATTAATGAAGGAATAATGACATATTAAGCTGTATGACGTAATGTGGGACGATGTAAATATTTATCAGTGTTTGTTTTAATAATACATGTATGCATTTAGCAATTTAAATATGTTTTCATGTTGCACGCGAAATAATGATCGAATTATACAGATCGGTGAAATAAGACAAATAATTGATGAATGCAACATCTAGGTGTGGCATCTTCGAATTCAAAATTGGAAAATTTGACTCTCAAAAAATCAACGATACAATAAGCGAGGTAGCATTGACTGAAGCAGTTAATTACCAGTACATGTATGTAATTTGTGACTTTTGCACATTGATTGAATGGTCTCAGAGATGGAAACTGATCAATTCGTGACCCTTGACCCAGATGCGTTGATCCGTCTCCCGTGACACGAGCATTATTAAAATTATTATCGTAAATTATCATGATTCTAGTACTTGCGCAGTGTAGGCCTACATGTACTTCTTTAGCTGTTAAGACCACTCACAAATTCGTGATGCAAATGCTGCTATAAGGATGCCTGATAATCCATTCAGAATAGGCCTAACTTTGTACGCCAATATGCAGTTAAATTACATTTTACTTGATCGACACGCAATGTGATTCTTCTGTCTAATTCTTTACTCAGTGGAGATGCCTAGTTCCTTCATCATACTTATGGTGTTTAAATCAAAGCATGTTAGAGAACCGACTAGCATTATCAAATAGCCTATGGCTTTGGATGCCATTTTGATGCTCATCAAGTGGCATCAAAAAAATCTTGAGGCCATCAACTAGAGTGTGAGTGCCGACTCAAAAAATATATCTGCACAGTGAATATTTTTTATGAAAATGATTCAGTTTTTTGCGGAGATTACGTTCAAAAATTATTTGAGCAGTTTTGAAAGAGCTAAATTTTTGACAATTTGTTTACTACTAACACGACGACCCGTTATAAGTAGTATGAAACAAGTTGGATATCAAAAGGAATGAATATTCGCGACCAAGCATCGCAACTGAGCGGAAATTATGTTTATGATCAAGGAAATCTGATGAACTGCATTATATTGGAAGTCTTCATGAAAAAGTCAAGATCTTGTTAAAGTTGTGTTGTCGCGGCTAAAATTTCATGTTTTTAATTCAATTTTCATCGTCATGAATTCATGATTCACAAATTAATGTTTCACTTCTTGAATCTGAATGGTGATGTGGACCCATTACCAGTGGTGGGCGTTCCGATAAATGAAGCGATAATATCGGACTGGCCGAAAATTTATCGCTTATCGTTTATCGCAAAGAATCGCAAAATTTATCGTTTATCGTTATCGCTTTAAATTTTCCTGCGATAACGATAAAGCGATAATTTTTTTAAAAAACAAAAATGTCTTTGGCTTATTAGACAAACATTCTACGATTTGAATTAACTGCTCGAATGTAACTCTTAAAAGCGTCAATTGGAATTGCATCGGGTATTACTAAGCTCTATTAAGGGGATCACACCTTGACACCACACAGTGCTTGATAGTTCACAACTCTTGCATGTAGAATATCAATGCGCGATCCCGTTCCGATTCCTCGTTGAGGTCATCTACGATTTAAAGGGTTAGATGAAGGTAAGTTGAACAGCGAGTTGGTACATTTCTACTGAATTAGTACTCGTTAATAAAAGCATGAGATTGTTTCATTTTCACTCATCACAGTATGTGCCCCGACTTCTGATCCTGCGTGTGTGCGCGTGCATTCACACAAAGCCTTTCGCATCGATTAGCTTCGAAATAGTCGTCATCCATGGACAGCAAGTATGACGTCGACCTCACTGAGGTAAGTTGTCGAATAAGATGTAAAGAGGATTGGCCCCTGACAGCCGTATTTGAACGTTTCAATGAGAATCATTTTTTCTTCGCGTCTAGATGGCAGTCGGTGTCAGTCGGTATTGCTCATCAAGTGATAAAGTGCATTTGTCTTCTACCATCGAACGTTCAATCAGCTCATCATGCAACGTTTTTATAATCTATTAATCATACTATGTATGCGCATATTCATGAGAAACTACCAACATTCATTTAACACAGTGTTTTCCAAAATCGTACCTTTTTAGACTGCAAGCAGTCCGAGTAGTGTTTTTAAATCCTCATCGTCTATAAGAGTAGAAAAATACGTCGCATATGCCGAAAAAAAGGAAAATATAGTTCCTATATTTACCTTTGTGTAGGCCAGGCCCATACTCTGTGGTAAACAACTAGGACAACTAGTCGCACAATTTTTTAAATCTCTTGTTAATGATTATCAATTTGGATTGACCAATGACCCTTCTCATTTCCAATGAGATGATTGTTTTATTTTAGCAATTCTGATTGACCATTCTCATTTCTAATGAGATGAACGCCGGGGAATTGGTCTCCCTGATAGGGGAACGAACCCCTGCTCAAATTTGGGAGGATTCAAAGATGGTTAACACGGAGGCTGAGGGCGCCAAATGAGTATCTCGCATCCGGGCGCAAGAATCTCACGCTACGGCCACTGTATCACAGTCAATGTCAGTCACATCATAAGGCTAGCGCAGGACTGAACAATATAAAGCGACGATGACATACTTGTAGATAACTATCTTTCATAGTTTCTAGAGTTAGACTGATAATGTAGCCTACATTGTACGTAGGCATTGCACGTACATATGCCTACATGTAGATCACTTGGCACTTGGCCTACCCTACGTTTATAGACATTTATTTCCAGCCGTGTAGATATACGTATGTATCGTAAGTTTATTACAACAATATGATTTCCTTAACTTTCGAATTGCGGTGCCGTGGACATATTAATTCCCTTCAGTATTTTAGCAACTGTAATGAGCGCTACATTAATTTTTTTCAATTTTTTAGCAACTTTAATGAACACTACACGCTCTATTATGCTGCAGTATACCGCATTAGCTTGTCGATAAATCGACGTACCCACGGGATGGGGTTGATGGAATAGCCCAATTGATATCTATTGTTTACGTTGCAAATACATTAATTATTAAATTTTTATTTCATCTTACGCATGTACTTTAAAATTATGTGCAATGTAGGCATACCGTAGCATAGTTAGGGTGCAATTTAATAATTACCGGTAGGGCTAATTGGTATTTCTAAGAGCGACGCCGCTAGAACTTCATCAGCCAAGGACGCAGAAGAAGAAGAACATTGAATTGTTGTGTAGTCTATTGATATGATTATTGATTAGGCTGGCAAAATTATCGAAGCTATATAGGTCTTATCCGGTAGCTAGCTAGGTACAATGATGAGTGTATTGTCCCTCGATGTTCATACGTTACGAGTGAGGTCCCACAGATAGCTACATTATAATTTTGGACTTTGCTTGTCAGGCTTGGACATGAGTTGGGAGTTGCAAATTGCTACATGCTATTTACGTCTAAGAGACAAGTGCAATCCGATCGTCATCCTTCACCATGGTGGTATACTGAGACTATGGGCCACACTAAGTAGGCTACATGTAAATACTTATTTATAGATTGCGTTTTTTGAGCGCGCACTTTTCAATTAAGCTGATAAAGTCGACGATCATCATTTTTTTCATTGTCTGCCAACATATTTACCATCATCCTGCAGAGTCTAGTTAAATACATACACATACATGTGCTTATAAGACGCTGTATCAATGAAACTAAGCTTACATGTATATATGCGTTATATTTAGCTGTCTTGTAAATTTCGGGATCGCAAGAATTTTAAGGTTATATCATTGCAGCTACATCTGCTGTATACAAGCATGTGTATTATTTATTTTGTCATAGCCGAGGATATATCAAAATAAAATCACTGATTTTTTTGTTTCAGTTTCAGCGTCAAGAGGACTGCAATATGTCACGCAAGAGGACTACATGTATGGAGGACTTCTTCCGTGTTGAGAACAGGAGTAGTGGTGTGACTCAAGAGAAGAAGCGGAACATTTCCGAAAGTTCGGGATCTGCAGACGTTCCCCCGTCTCCCACTCGAATTCCCTCATGTCCCTGGGTAGTGAGTTAGAGGCCGACAGCCGCTCAGGTAGTCAAGCCATTGACTCGACCAGCCACACCTTGTGATTGCGCCTGGATGTGGTATTTCCAGCCCCCTCATCCATTTCTTAAACAATATTCACTTTACCAACAGATGGAACTCTCTGTATGACGCGTGCAGCGTGCTGCTACAGTGCGTCATGAACGACGACGCTCGCCTGGAGGCCGTCAATGAAGTTCTACGGAACGAGGGGGGCGCCAACCGGAGCAGGAAGTCCTTCAGCGGCTTCGACGACCAGGACAGACAGGTAAAGTACCAAAGTAGTCTGATGCAAATTTCATTTTAGCTGAGATGAGCCTACATGTAGATAATAATGTTTTTGTTTTTGCTTTTGGTTTACAAGTTTTAGTGCCTGCTATGCTATCAATTTAATGAGTTTTTTACGTTATCACCAGGTGCTGCATGAGTTCTGCAAAGTCATGAGGCCAGTCGCCAACTGTCTGGACCGGCTACAGGCGGAGCAGAACGCCTACCTTGGTGCACTGCTTCCCAACCTCACTCTCATGAAAGTGGCGCTGGAGCGCATGGAGGAATCGCAAAGGGACCAGGCCCTCATCTACGCACAGCCCTTGGTGCGCGCCCTCCTCCGACAAGAGGGCAACAAAGGAGGATTTGACAAGAGGTAGGCCTACAAATTCAACAACTTCACCTATATTCTGTAACATAAAGAGGTACCGGTATTTTATTCTCTGTTTAATGTTTGCGGTGCTTACCTTTTTCTATAAGCCAGGAGTCGCGCAAACTCCGGCATAAATGGCCTATTCAGTGTTCCAGTTGGGCCTTGTTAGGTGCTAGCCTGTCAGGCCTAGCTAGTGCTAATAATGTCAGCTTTAAATGTACACATGCATATTTCTTGTGCTGTGTAGTTTTGTTCCCTTTCTTTACTATACAGGTGCTCGCAAATTTAGGAGCCAAATTTATCATCAATGGACGTTGACTCTGTCTCAAAGAAGTATTATGCTTCCGATTGATTTGTTTTGATGGTTAGTAAAGCAATATTTTCCTCACAGGAGCATTGTAGCCTACTCCCTGTTTTCTCTGTCCTAGTGTGCCTTCTTGATCCCTGGCCCTGACACGGCCTATATGGTGGCCTAAATTGCCTGCCGATCCCTGTTATAGGCAATAAGTACATGCATATGTCCCGCTACGTGTTTAAACTAATTACTTTGCTTTACAGATTCAGCTCCATGTTTAGAAACATGGATCTCCTCATGGCATCTGCCCTTCATCCAAACTACGGGATGTCGACGTTCGGCTCCATGGCTCCGCATATGAAGGAGGAGATATCCATGAGGATCCTATAAGAGATGACGGCGCTCGTCAGACAGGAGGAGGCGAGAGAGGGGGAAAACCAAGTTACGATGAAGGAGCATCAGGAGGTCGGCGATGACCCCTTTGCCGAGCTCTGCGAGTGTGAGGATGGAACCGAGGAAAACCGCGACAATAACCTGCAGGAAGACCTCAAAAAGGAGCTGCAAGGGTGGAAGAGGAGCAAGGAGGTAGGCCTAACAATGTGTTTAAAGTCTTGCCATGTTCTTTCATGCACCATGAGCATACCGTGTACAAGCAAGTGATAATTCGGTGCATTGTAATGTGTAATTGCAGAATGTGTACATGTAAGATTGCAATGATGTATGTTTTTTTTTTCAGGCAACTGTGAAGAAGTCACACTTCCCTGCGAAGCATAGGGCCACTGGATAACACTTTTCATAAAGTACAATACCGGGATCCCTAGCTCTGCAGGAGTAGAGCGTCTCTTCAGCGTGGCTGGAGACGTACTGAGGCCGAAGAGGGATTGTCTCAGTGATGACAATTTTGAACAGAATTTTGAACAGATTGTTTCTGAAGGGAAACCTCCACCTCAGCAAGAGGCTGCAGCCAGGAGGGGCCGATGAGGATGATGATGATGATGTGTAGTATTTGTATGATTCCTCTCTGCTCTGATTGTACTTTGTGGTGCGGTGAAGTTTGTCGTGGTACCCGATACATGTAGCTTGTTGTTTTTATGGTTTTTATGTTAAAAATAAAGTTCTCAATTCGTGTCTTTCATCAATGCTCCTATTTATTCAATACCAGCCTATGTTGTATTTTAGGCATCTACTTGTTAGGTTTCTGTACGATATTATTGAGGCCAAAGGCCCAGACCAATGAAGAGTGCATCAACATAATTTATTGTTTACACATGGCCTTGTATATGCATGCAGGCACGACTTCGATTTCATGTCCTCGAGGTCTAGCACTCGATGTTGTTAGAAGACATGGAATCGAAGGAGTGCATGCTTGTGCATGGCCGTCGTGTAACAAATCATCATGTAGAACAGCATTTATTTTAGTGAATTCAGTGTAGAGGTTTAGTAGCAAAAAATGAGCCAATTATAGACGTTAGTAGAGACAATTTCAGGATTTATCGTTATCGGACTTTATCGTTATCGCTTATCGCTTTAACCTTTGCGTAAAATTTATCGCTTTATCGTTATCGGACTTAGCAAAAAAAATTATCGCTTTATCGTTATCGGACCCATCGGAAAATTTATCGCTGCCCACCACTGCCCATTACATCTTTCAAAGTTAATGGAAATCATTGTCCTTGATTGGCTCTACCATGGCAGCAGTGGCGGCTTTAGCGATCATGCCCTTCATGCTCAGCATGACGAAGTATTTTGTCTAATTTTCCTCCAGACAAATCAACGATGTCAACCACAAGAAAGGGAAAGTTTTGAATCAACAAAAAAACTTCCAACATCATTTTCAAGCTTTGACAACATTTGATTACTATGTCAGATCATGTTGCTGTGACATTAAGGTCATACTCAATTAAGATTTATCAAGTAGCTAACTTGTTCTAAAAAATTCAGGGGAACGCAAGTCAATTCGAGCATACCTCATTTGTTATTGGCCGGATCATCTGACGGGAGAACAATAGCAAAATCTGCGGATGACGATTTTCATACTCCATCTCATGCCGTGGACGGGAAGCACAAATGATACGTACGCAGCTCGTTTCAACCAACTAACGGTAGCTGATTGGACGGCAATCTGCTGATTTTATCGGTGTAGTGAGATCATGAGATGTCTCGAGTCTCAGTTGTTTACGACATCAGCTGTGAACTTGTGAAGTGTGCATTTATATTTTACGTCCTGTGTAATGGCCTCAGCCGATCAAAGCAGAGGACTTCAAGACTTAATCAATAGACCATTTTCACGCAGGAACTTCGAAGAGAAGAAGGACATCGAAGAAGGTAGACCAAAACCTGACTTAAGTGGTGTAAAATACAAAGGAAGAAATTTCCAAACGTCTTGGTACGCAGCAAAAGATTGGCTGTGTGGCTGCGAGGAAAGCAAGCGCTTGTATTGCTTCCCTTGTTTGCTGTTTAATTTGAATCCAAAGTCATCATGGACTGGTGTTGGCTACGCCAATTTTAGACAGGTTTTGGTTGATAGTGATTCGCATTCACAAAGTAAAGACCATCTTGATTCTTATAAATTGTGGAAGCAATTTGGAAAAAGAGCGACGATTGATTACACCATATCTAAGTTGAAAAGTCTAGAAATAGATCAACACAACGAGCGCGTGAAGCAGAATAGGAAGTACCTTACTTACTTACTTCATGCAACTTTGTATCTTCGTAAACAAACCATGTCCTTCAGAGGACACGACGAATCGACAGGTAGCAACAATCGTGGGAACTATCGAGAGCTGTTGGAGGTATTTTCCAACTTCGATTATGCGTTTGACCAGCAGCTACATGGCACAGATAATTCAAGGTCGAGTTTTGAAGGCACATCGAAAACTGTGCAAAATGATTTGATTGATGTAGTTGATAGCGTTCTTGTGGATCAGATAATAAGTGAAGTCTCGAAGGCAAAATATCTTAGTATTCAAGCTGATGAGACTTCAGACATTTCCACTTGCGAACAGTTTTCAATTATCATACACTTCGTTAATCAAGTAGGTGATGTTCAGGAAAGATTCCCATAGGATTCTACGACGTCAGTGAAAAGAGAAATGCCGAAGGCTTGAAAAATGCAATCATAGAAGTTCTAAAACCTTTCGGTGATTTGACTGATAAAATTGTCTCTCAGACATACGATGGTGCGGCAGTAATGAGTGGCAAGTTTCATGGTGTTCAGTCTTTGATACGTTCTGAGGCATTTCCTCATGCTAAGTTCGTACACTGCTATGCTCACAAATTAAACCTAGTGATTCGAAACTGCTCATCAAAAATTCGTGATGTTCGCATACACTTTGCCAACATTGGTGCATTTAGTTCTTTTACTGGATCGAGTAGCAAACGTAAAGATTTCATGACAAAACAAACTGGATTGATGCTTTCCAGCCACACACGCTGGTCATACCACGGACGCATCATTCATGTTCTCGCTGAAAATTATGAGTCGATCAGACAAGCATTATTAAAGATTTTGGAAGATGCTTGCGACTGGGATGATGTTGCGGTGAAGGAGGCGACTGGCCTATTGGGGTACTTGAATGATACTTGCTTTTTGTTCTTGACTTTGTTTTTCAACCGGGTTTTTGAACACACTACTATTTTGTTCAATTTGATGCTGAGCAAATTGGCAGATGTTAATTTTGTTCATGAGAGAATCAAAAAGTTCTCAGATTTTCTCGAAACGATCCGCTCTGATGATAAGTATCATGATTTGAAAGCAAAGGTTTTTGAGATGCTCCCCCATCATAAGACGGAAAAACGAATTGCATCAGAATTGTGTCCCCTTATGTTCAAAATTATTGACACAATTTCTGAATGTATGGAAGGACGCTTTCGTGATCACAAAGATTTTGAATTTCTGAGCCTCCTAGACATGAATTTCTTTTCTTCTGATCAATGGGATTTCCCTCACCGATCTCTAAAATCTGCATATGAAGATTTTTTTGATATAAGTCGTCTCCAAAATCAATTAAAATTTATTTATCACGATGATGACTTCAAGAAACCATTGAAAGACTTATTAAAATTCATTTTCTCTGAGGATTTACAGAAGAGCTTGCCCGAAGTTGTAAAACTTTTGAAACTGTGTTTGACCATCCCTATTTCGTCAGCCAGTACAGAAAGGTCTTTTTCGGTATTGAAGAGAATAAAGACCTATCAGCGTAATACAATTGATCAGGAACGATTGACCTCTCTGGCAAGAATTTCTATCGAGAGAGAATTTCTAGAAAGTTTGCCTAAGAGTGAACTTTTTGATTTGACAATTGAAAAATTTGCACGATTGAAACCCCATCGAATTGACTTCCTTTATAAGTAATTCATCTTCCAATGTTAATACAGCTTGTGATTTTGTGCGATTGACGGTGTTTCTACTATCTTAAATGCATGCTTCAAATAACTAGAACTTGAATTTTATTTAATATACATTTATCTGGTGATTAAATTTAGCCGTGGTCTTCTACATGCTTGCATATGTAGATATGTCTAGGAGCAAATAGTATAATAGGCTATGCATGCATCAGATTATCATCGGATGTACTCAAACATACAAATCATGTAGCCTACGCCTGGAATTTTATTTTAAGCGTATTTGGGCTGATACAGTATGTAGATCATTAGAATTATGCCTAGCCCTACACCATATTCACTGGGATTAGCCAAAGACAATGGATTACAAAGATACATTATCTTTGGGATTAGCTGATGTGAAAAGTAGGCGGCTTGCATGTTTGAATTATAATTAGGAAAGGGCAAATGCAAATGGAATGAGATTAAAATTTTGTTCATCGAATTCGAAATTGTTTCTTAAGTTGCATGATATTAAGCTACATTATGCTACATCAGTTGCATGGTTAAAAATCCTCGTATGATAGCTGTCACACATACTTTTTTCCTCATGATGCGAAAAAATTGATGAGCATGACCTAACAGAAATCCATAGAGCCGCCACTGCATGGCAGGTTGTTTATGAAATGATCATCCTCTTAAGAAGATTCTCTTAAGGCTGCTGAGCATGAAAGCAATGACAGGTGATCGTTGCTAATTTAACAAACATGACATATCCAAGGTATGACACGGACGCACAGAATTAAATATTTTGTTTATCTGCTTCGGTTTGCTAGAAGTGTGATTAATACGAAATGGACGGCACGTTGAGGAACCTATTAAGTGGGCAAAAAGGAATTCCTAATACCTTACAGAGATAGGAAAAAAAGTCGTGCGTCGCTTGCGGATTGCTCTGCATTCCAGCAAAGTACTTCGATTGCCAAAACTCCTTCAGATTCGAACAATTCAGATCACTGACCACAAGTTTTCTCCAATGTTGACCCTTCCGATCACCCTAGATACCCGTTTTTGGATAAAACATGCATGATTCCCATGCATGATCATACATGATTCATGCATGATCATGTATGATTTATGCATGACCATGCAAGTAGTAAGCAAATGACAAACACTCGACCGGCGCCCCCCCCCTCTGGAACGGCAGAGTGTCGTGGTCGGCCGCCGTGGTGCTTCGGGTCTGAGTCCCCCCCCCTCTGGAACGATAGAGTGTCGTGGTGGACTTGGGCGACCGCCAGGATTAGTGTTGAGGCTATAGTGTGTGATGTTTTTGGTGCAATCTGCTGAATGTTGGGTTGTAAATGGGTTGTTTCGAGTGGAAGGAGTGTTCGGATGAGAAAACGGAGTCCAGATTCGGAATCTACGTGAAATTTTGGGTTAGGAAGGATGTTTCCAGCGAAATCGGAGAGAAAAAATTTTCGGCTGACGTCCCCCCCCCCTCTACACAGCTTGCTTCGATTTTGGCTTCTAGTGGACGGATTTTGTCGTGCGATAGCTCGTTTGAAAGCTAAGAGTGAGACAAATTCAGTGAAACAATCGGCTTGTTCCTATCTGTCTTCGTTTAGATGTGAGACGCCATTTAAGATTTTGGGACATTGGCGAAAAACGACAGAGTTAGAATTTGGGACGTTTTGGGCTCTAGCTTCAAAACGAAGCATCGGATTGGAAAACAGAGACCAGATTTGGAATCAGCTTGATGTTATTGTCCAATGAGGATCATCATCCAATGAGAATCAAGCATTTCTTTATAAATAGCGAGCCTTCCACAGTGAGAATCATTCCATCGTTGAATCACACGAGTGACGGACGCACATTTTCTCTCTCTCTAGTTCCCTGTTCTATTACCCAACTAAAATGGTAAGTCGCTACTTCCCTCCCTCTCCTCCCTTGAACGTAAACTTAATACAATATTTTTTCATTTTCAGGCATCTACTCCATCTGCTGCACTAGTAGGACAAAATGGCGGTCAAACGTTACAAGGTTCGCTACGGTCAGATCATCTACAACTGAGGCCAGTGGAAGAAACATCCAAGGTACATAATCCTACACCGCTACAGCGTAAATTTAAACAAGCCTTGCGTTATGATGATCATAGCGTAGTACTCCAAACGGGAATGCTCCCTTCCACGGATGTCAAGATAATGCACAATCAGTATGGGGACTACATACTGATCCCCGTGAGTACGTACATTCGCCACCAACTTGATATTATTGAGGAGTACGTGACATTAAATATGGACATTCCTACTCCTCTTGCTCAAGAGTGGAAGGCGAGAGATGACAAGGATACTCCCTATAGAAAGATTTGGGATGGTAATCACATTTGCCTACCGGTATCACATTGGTGTACTTACTATAAGAAGGATGGAGATCATTCAATACCCATCAGATGTGATGAGCTCGGAGAAGGTACTTGGGATATCCTTTTCAAAGTGAATGGGCTATATTATGGTCGACACAAGGATAATAAAATAGCCTCTCTCTCCATGCATATGGAATCCATTTTATATATTCCGAAACCACCCAACGTGGACGACATAATTGATCAAATCCTTAACAGCAGTGGTGCGAAGCGCAAGTCGGAGAAGAATGCTACATCAAAACGCAAATCAAAGAAGGAGAATTACTAGTCCTTTCCTAACTCTACCCTATGACAATTCGCTTATGTGCTTTGAGTGTCGTAGACGTGGTCTTATTAGATACATTTTACTTCTTCGTTGCCATCATATCATTTGTGTATTTTGTCGTGAAAAGCATCGATGTAATTCTTCATTTTGTAATATGTTATAGAACGCTTCCTTAGATGTGTAAATTTCCGTTTTAGGCTTCTATCATCATTTTTATGGATTGTGAGGGTGAACCTGTACAGGAGCTCAGTGCTATTGCTATGAACAATTGGACATATCAGATTGTTAGTGTCTATCATCAACATGCCAACTGTGATCCCAATGTTGATCAATGGGCGAGAAAACACATTCATGGACTTAATCTGAAATATTTGCAAGACTATGGCTTTTCTTGTGAGAGTGCTCTTCTTATTGACTTTAAACGATGGTTAGCTGCTTTCAATGTTATACGCATCTTTTGTAATAATCCTGGTAAGGAGAGGAAAGTATTTCCCAATCTAATCATTGATGATATTTTGCTCCCGCCTTGGGATAGTAGAGTGAATCAACATTATCATGAAGTCACGAAACGTTTTAAAGATTTGTGTGTTCCTATTTTGTCTGTTCGTTGTAGTAGCTACGTTCATAACCAATGCTTCTTTCCTCCTTACCTCAACACTGCCAAAGTCCTGTATGGTTATCATTGCTCGCTGTATGATAGTTATCAGCTGTATCTATTTTATCTCTTTCAAACCATTGATTTATAATGCATGCTTGTTACCGTTATTCAATAAATGTTACTATGAGAAGAGTTGTTGTTTTCATGCAATGGATGGGTTAGTTAAAGGGCGATCATGTCTTTCTCAAACGACTGCGGAACATTACGTTTTCATAGGCAAAGTTTAAAAGGAGCTGTTCAAGATTATGTGATAAATTTTCATAAAGATGAGACCGACATCGAAGCAGTGGTAGATGATGCTAGCACTCTATTTCTAGAGTTAATGAATACATTCTCTGATAGCATTGTCATGGCGCGATTAGTTGCGAAAATTAAGTTTAGTCATTTTGGAAAGGAAGAGGTGGAAAGTCGC
This sequence comes from Prostheceraeus crozeri, assembly GCA_907163375.1. Taxonomy (NCBI): domain Eukaryota; kingdom Metazoa; phylum Platyhelminthes; order Polycladida; family Euryleptidae; genus Prostheceraeus; species Prostheceraeus crozeri. The sequence continues at coordinate 227,845 of CAJQUW010006584.1, read as the reverse complement.
TCTTTCCATTTTGCTTCTTATTCAATGGAAGTGGTAGATCACCCCGAAGAATTTTTTAAAAGACATATGATAAAAATTGCTGAACGTCTTAACGCATTTAACCATCATGGTAGCAGTCTAGTGATTGAAGCGATTTCAGATATTCACATTCAACTTTCCATAAAGAAAAATTGAAAATGCAGTGGTACTTGATTGTAGCACAACTGGTTTTCGAGCTATGTCTGCTCACTCTCGAAGTATATTCCTTCTGTACATGCGTCTATTATTTAGAAAAGGCTAGCAAATTCATATCTTCAAAAAGACTTGCTATAGACATCAGTAACGGTGAAACTATGTGTTGCGATGTATGTAAGCGAAAGGATGGAAATGAAAAGCGCATCTTCAAGAGATGTAAGCATGCTTTTTGTCAACGCTGTTTCATACGTAATTGCATTCAACTTTGCCAATGTAACCACTGTGACATTGCTCATTTCGAGTGTCACTTATGTCGCAATAGTTAGTACCTATGCAAATGTGGTAAAGATAGGTTTTAGCAAAGACTAACACGGAAAATGGCGAAACGTAAAATGACGAAACGTAAAAGTCAAAAGTTTTCTTCAGCCATTCAAGCTCTCCGACGAATGAAAGCAAATCAGCGATACAATGCTATACGACATGCTAACGATAAATTCATTTGTGAAATTATTTCTCATGTGAGGAAGTTGAGGACGAAGAAATTAGCACCAAAACAACGAAAGTTACTTAAGCGATATGCTACGAAATTGCGTTTCATCTCCAATCCTAAAGTCGCCCTTCAAAGAAAGAGGAAAACTCTAACACAAAAGGGCGGTTTCCTTTCAGCAATACTTCCAATGATAGCTCCTGCCGTGGGCAACCTATTGGGAAATATCTTTGGCTCTAAGCGTTAATTATGCAAATGTTGAGTCTCAAAGTAATAAAATGGATTTCAGACTTCAATGTGATAAAGTTCTGACTGTATCAGGTCCATCTCATGCAGGTAAAACTGTTTTCACGCTGAATTTATTGGATAAAAGAAGGGAGTTGTTTAAGGAACCTATCAATCGAGTGATTTGGTGTTATGGTATTTATCAACCGTCGCTGTTTCAGGAATTGCAAAGTCGCAACTTTATTCGACATGAAGGAATTATTCCAGTGGATAAACTTCAGTCTAATGATGTTGTTGTATTGGATGATTTATTAAAAGAAAGTAAGAATTCAAAAGATGTTACAGATATGTTCACTCGCGCAGCACACCATAAAAGGTGTTTTATCATCTATATTACACAAAATTTGTTTCCTGATGGAAAAGAAGCTCGTACACGAAACCTGAATACACACTATTATGCTATTTTCAAGAATCCGCGAGATAAAAGTCAATTTGAAATTTTAGCGCGACAAGTTGCATCCAGAGGATCAAAAGCCTTAATTGAAATTTTTCAAGCAGCTACTGAAAAACCATACGGTTACTTATTCATTGACTTTACGCAAGAGTGTCCGGAAGAATTTAGATTTCGAAGTGATATTTTGAAAACTCCCATGATTATCTACAAACTATGAGTTCTTATTCTCGCATGATTGTTATTCCTCAGGATGAATATGTACAATTGACTGCCATGCAGCAAGTAAAGCAACCTCTTGCAAATCAAATGTATAGGAAAGAAATAGATTATCAGCAAAATGTTCACATCAAAGATCCACATCGTGCTGTATTATTACAATCGGAAACTGTTGAGCAATTGAAAAACTTGAAGAATAAGATGCGTGACTCTGTATCGACTGCTACACCTTTAGCATCTCGCGCACATGCCATATCTCTTTTCAATAGTATTGAGCCCCATCTCAATGTAAATGATAGAGGAGAAATCATTACAGATGAAAATAAAGTGATTGATGCTTCACGTTATGAAGACTTGATTCAGTATGCGACACGTAGAAAGCGCCGTCAGGGCTATGTTCCACCTGGTTGGTCATACTTTCTTAAACTATTGAAAAAGCATAATGTGCCAAAATTTGCTTTAAATAATGAGACATTGAAAGAACTTGATTCAACAGTGGCTACTACTCCAATGCTTCAGGCGATGAAAATGCCAACAAATTGGTTTAAGACGTCACCTGCTACATCCCCTCCCACACTCACTAAGCAAACAAGAGGAAGAACTCGACGTAGATCTACATCGCCACTAAAACTGGTAAAAGGAAAACGTAAAACAGCTCCTCCTAGGAAATACATGTTCTCAGACTATTAATATGAAGCAGATGTGTTGCTTGCCATGTAATGAGCCGCCAGAGGTGAATGTCGTTGTCACTTGCACTTGCTGCGCCAGCTCTCATAATGAAACCCCTAAGCAATGTGAACACGATCGCAAAACCGCTAAAGCTAAATGCTGCAGTTGTTGTAAATGTAGAAAGGCAAGAAAGAAAAAAGATGAGAAGGAGGAAAAAGAGTCAGCCGTCATCGACTGAACGTTTGAAGTCAATCTATTATGATGTAAAACATCCGGCAGGATTTGCATCTATCAAGAAATTATCAAAAGCGAGTGGTCTTCCACAATCACAAGTGAAACGATGGTTAAAGGGTCAGGCTACCTATACACTCCACAAACAAGCGAAAAAGAAGTACCGCACCCGCCATTATATTGTTCATGACATCGATGAACAGTGGCAAGCAGATTTGTGCGATGTTGCCTCCATTTCAAAACATAACTCGGGCAATAATTTTATTTTAACCGTCATTGATATTTTCTCGCGTTATGCGTGGGCTCAACCTTTAAAAACTAAAGAAGGGAAAGGAGTAGCAAAGCATTCCAAACAATTTTTCGAGAAGGTCGCATTCCAAAAAGAATTCAGAGTGATCAAGGAAAAGAGTTTGAAAATCAGCATGTGACAAGATTATTTGAGAGGCATGACATTGAGTTGTTTAGTGTAAAGAGCGCTTATAAAGCTGCACTCGTTGAACGTTTTAATCGCACATTAAAAAATCGCTTGTGGCGACATTTTACTGCCAACTTGACACAAAATTGGACAAAGGTTCTACAAGATACACTCCATGCCTACAATCACTCTATCCATCGTTCTATTGGACTCAGACCAGTAGATGTAAATGCTGACAATGTAGATAAAGTGCGCGAATCATTCCAACGTAAACGCACTCATGTGAAAAGTGATGTGAAAATTGGCGATAAAGTTCGTATCTCAAAAGTGAAAAGTGTTTTTGCTAAAGGGTACCTTCCGAATTGGACAGAGGAGGTATTTACAGTATCAAGGATTAATCAAAAAGACTCTCCGACCACCTACAAGTTGAAAGATTACGATAATGAAGAAATTGAGGGTAGCTTTTACCGCGATGAGATTGAGGTAGTCACTGAAAGTGAAACATATTTGGTAGAGAAAATCATTCGATGTAAAAAACGGCAAGGTGAAGAATGGTGTCTTGTTAAATGGGCTGGTTATCCTTCAAGTATGAACTCTTGGATGCGTCGTGCCGACATCTTTCATCTAAGTGATCGACAGTGATTCATGCAAAGTTGTAACTAACAATGTTTAGGGTTTGAGCTATGAATCCAACTGCCTCATTTTATTCACGACCCTCCTATGTAAGTGGCGGAGGACAAATTTACATCGGTGCTCGCCGCCAACGTGGAGGTAGCATACTTGGTGCACTGAAATCTGTTGTAGCACCTCTCATATCCAATGTCGGTAGATCTTTAAAACGAAATGTTTTAAGTAATGCCGTTGGCTTTGCTGGTGATGTTGCTAGTGATCTTTCCAGAGGTAGAAGTTTCAAGAGCAGTTTGTTGAATCGTGGGAAGGAACGCGGTTTAAAAACATTGAAGCAGACCATTGCTGGTGTTACTCAAGGAAAGAAATCACCTAAACGAATGAATAAAGGAAGGAGGAAACATCGCGGAGCTGGTAAGGTGCGATCTTCAGTCAAAAGGCATTCACGCAAACGTCGCAGAGGCTCTAATCATTCATCAGGCGCTAAACGACGACGCTGCTATAACTTCTAATCATGGAGTGTAAAACTTCCGGTTTTTGTTTGTTCGATCAACAAGCCATACAGACAGATATTCTTAGTTCAAGTATTGTAGATTATCATCCTCGAACAGCTGAGAATGCTGGCCCCATTGAATTTGTTATTCCTGGTGGTAGTGATGACTACATAGATTTGAGTTATGCGATGCTTGATTTGAGGTTTAGAATTCAGCAAGCAGATGGAACTGCTATTGACGATGCACATAAAGTTGGACTGAACAATTTACCATTGACTACATTACTTCGTGATGTTTCTCTAACGATTGGAGAGCAGCAAGTGGAAGGTGGTCAAAGCGATTATCCCTATAAATCATATTTCAATCATGTATCACAGTTTCATCCAGCAGCACAAAAAAGTCATATGGAAGCCATGGGATGGTACAGAGATGAAGCAGGAAAATTTGATGTTGAAACAAACAGTGGCTTTGTAAAGCGATCTGCTATGATTAAAGATAGTAGAGTATGTCAGCTATATGGTCCGCTGAATTTAGACTTCTTTAGACAGTCAAAGTTTTTACTGTGTAATACCAGCATGCGACTCAAGCTGACATTGAATAAGCCTGAATTTGCGCTGAATGCATTTGCTAAAGTTGACAATTTTAGAATTCATGTGGAAGATATTGCACTTTACATTCGTCGAGTAGTACCGAATCCAAGTGTCATTAGAGGGCATGCTGAAGGCCTTAACCGCCAAAATGCCATTTACCCCATTCAGCATACAAAGCTTCTCACCTTTACAATTCCGAAAGATCAAAAGAGTTTCATGAAAGATGGCCTCTTTCCATCGGAAGCACCGAAGCTCCTCATGGTGGCAATGGTTGAAAATGATGCATTTAATGGTAATATAAAGAAGAATCCTTTCAATTTTAAACACAATCAGTTAAGTGAAATTGCTTTACGTGTAAATGGTGTGAGTCATCCTGGTCCACCCTACAAACCAGATTTTGCTTCAGATCAATTTATGCGCAGTTATGTTGATTTTATGGATGTTTTTGGCTTTTACAATACGGATGACACCAACGGACTGACTATGAAAGAGTTTAAGAGTGGATATACTATTTATGCATTTGATTTAACTGCTGACAGCGATATTAGTGCACCCTATCGTCAAGCGAACGTGCCTCATAATATTCGTTTGGATTTGACGTTCAAAAGAACACTACCTGAGACGATCAATGTATTAATTTATGCAGTCTTCGATTCAAATATTGAAATTACAAAGTATCGTGACGTGATTCTTCAGTATAATCGTTAATGAGTTGGTTGACTGCTGACGATATTAAGACTAAAGTGCAGCGTAATGCAGACGAAGCGACGTTGAAAGCTTTCGATAATGTCTATTCACTCGATACCTTACCACCTGCAGTAAATCACTATCCCATCTTTATTGTGCTAAACACTCATTCACAGAATTTAGGCGGTGAGCATTGGAAAGCGATCTTTATTGGAGAAGACCGACGTGGTGAACTATTTGACTCTCTTGCTCAACCTCCAAATATACCAACACAGCAGTGGTTGAGAAAACATACGCGTCAATATCAGCGAAATGAACGCATACTACAACATCCACTTTCATCAACGTGTGGTGCTTTTGTACTGTACTTCATCTTAAAACGTTTACATGTATCTCGATTTGCATCTATTATTCAAAACTTTTCATGTAATCCATCCTCTAATGAAAAAATGATTTGTAAGTTCTATCATGATTTGAAATAAAAACATCATGTTGGAAAAAATTGTTTTTTATTTTACAATCCGCTGGGTACGTACATACTCAATGAGATAGTCTAGGATCATATTTGCTTGTTCATGAGATTTTAGTCCAGTAATGATCACTTTACTATTATGAAAGATTGCCACATGCACAGGCAACCAACAACTAATGAGAGCTGCAGGAAAAAGTTCGGGTTCATAACACAAACTGTAACTGCTGGTACGAATCTTCAAAAATGATAGACTGTCACTCAATTGAGTAGAGATCACCATATTGTCCACAGTCAGATTCGACATCACACACCTCTCCCTCTTCCATATCCGACGTAGTAGTCTTTGTAGCTCTAAGCGCATTGACTGCGCCGATGAATGAGAAAGGGCGCCGAGAATCTGTACAGTCCCATTTGGGAAGAGTTGAAGATTCCGTGAATTGTTCATCTTCACCACTAACATTTGAGGACGGCCCGGGTAATACTTGCTGTTTGGAAGCTGTTGGCGTAATGTTGTGAGATCGATTTTGGTGTAGAGTCTGAAGCGACGGAGAATGTTGACGATGGTGTAGCGATGGCGCTTCATGATGAAAGAATGAGTAAATTGAGCGATGTACCTTCCTTTTATACTTTTCCCAACTACCTTGATGAAATGTGAAGTTAGTATGAAGTTGGGAATGATAGAGTTGAATTCGCCGATTGTTGACGCGCAGCCAGATGCGATTTCCAATACGTGAATGTCTTTTCATATAGAAGTATTTCAAGTCCTTCATGATATGATGTAGAGATTGAAAATGACGATAAGATAAAGCAAACTCTCTTCTCACATTTCCAGTTGAATCTTTGAAATAGACGTTTCGATCATGATCCGTTTCAATACGTTGTAGGGAATCTAATTTCCAACTCATGGTGCGTGGTAATCATATCTGATTAAGATTTGCATAGTAGGGCGATGAACTCACGACGAATAAATGTCATGATGGAGCGATGTATGTATCTTCTATACTTCTCCCAATTGTATTTGCGAAATGAGAAACAGTTTGCGGAATGAGAATGGTAGATTTGAATTTCATTTCTGTAATGTTGAAGCCAAACTTGATCACCCAAGGAGATGAATCTTAATGTTTCAAAATATTCCAAATCCCTCATGATATCATTGAGGTTGACAAATTGTCGCCATGTTAATGTAATACCTCTTGATGTATGACCATGAGAATTTTTGAAATGTACGTTTCCATCACGATCAACTCTGATATATTGTAGAGAGTCCAAAATCCAAGTCTTCATGATGTTATGCAAAGTTGCAGATTAGCAATATAAAAATGTCGTTTTATCATATTTTGCTTAGCAATGCGGCTACAAAGAGATTTACTAGTAATCGAGCCGCACTCTTTTCTACTCCCATTGATCATGCACAACAGCTAAATGGGAATTGGGAAGTGGGTGTCACTCAACTTGTTTATAGCAACTGTGTCTATACTTTTGATCATGAGGTGATGACTATTAATATGAGGCGTACAGCTGCTTATCAATGTGAAAAGGGGTGCCGAGTATACATTCCACAGTGGTCAAAGAAAGATCTCTTATCATGTAAAAAGTTTATATATGATTTCTTGAATAAAGCGTGTAAACATATTGTCCAATTTACTCCGCACAATGATGATTATAATTATGTACATCATGTAGTTGAGAAAGATTGGATTGTTGGTTTAAGTCCAAGTTTAAGAAATGATTTAGGCTACCTCGCTAGCGCCTTAACAAGCTATGATAATTTTAACGTTAATTACCACATAAGTGGTCATAAACAGTTAATATATCGAGAGGAAGCTTATTATGTAGATCTTATTCCAAGAAATGAGAAGACGTTGGTGAAGAAGATTGTGATTAAGCCAAGAAAGACAAACATGACTCCTGAAACATTATTGAAGAAATTTAATTATCTCCTTCGAGTTGATGGTAAACAAGTGGCAACATTGACTTATATCAAATCATCTAATCATATTGCAATAAGCAAATTAAATGATGATGATCTAGTATTAGTTTGTTCAAAAGATTTTCATCAGTTCTTACGACATCGTTCTGCAGCTGTTCATGGAAAATCTGATATGCAACATTTACCATGTGAAAGGCCAAATCAATTTGATACAGAATGGGCCGTATCTTTATACAGAAAGTGTGTAGAGCCTTTTGGTGGTTTCTTACATGAAACAAGAGTGTTGATGCCTCGCATTATTACTTCGGTTAAATTGGTTGTAGATTATTTAAATGAAGTGATTAATGAGCAACATATTTCATTTTCTGAAAAAGAAGGTACTTTGTCTCTCACTATAAGTGGAAAAGGTATTGAACTAATTATGGATAAAACTCTAATGGACATTTTGGGTTTTGACCAAAATATCTTTAAAAGTGGTACTGTAACCAAAGCTAGCGCAGACATGTCGCTATCGCGTCGTATTAACTATTTTCAGATATATTCCAATATTGGTGAAGATGTACGTGTGGGAGATGTTGAAGCTCCATTGCTAGCAATGATACCATACCAGCCAAAGAGCTGCAGTATTTTATCTGAGCATACTTTCAAGAAAGTGCATTATACAAAGCTGAAATCAAACTACATCCCACAAATTGATATTGCCATTTATGACGATGCTGGTGCGTTGATTCCTTTTCATAAAGATGCTGTGACAAGTATCACACTCCATTTCCGAATGAAGAGTTAATGCAAACGTATGCTAATATATTTTTCCAATGTGAATAATATGGAAAGTGAAAATAAGGACTCGTTTCTAATCTACTTGCCCAGTAATGCTTCTATGAATAAATTTCCCAAAAATAAACCATCAGACTATCGAGTAGAATTAAATCGCCCACTGCATTTAGAAGGTGAATGGGAGGTTGGCGTTTCTAGTATTTGCTATGATAGCAATATTCAGAATGTGAATGATTTGGAAGAAATGATATTGACTCCTCGCACCCATGATGGAATAACGATGAATAATGCATTTCAGTTCCCATACAATTTAACATCAGATGGAAAGTGGAACTATGAATGGATTCAGATAAAATCAGATTCTTATGAGCCATTTGGGAATGAGAAAATTATTAAGGCATTCAACAGTGGTAATACTTCCATCATGAAGAATAAAAATCAGAAAGCTTATGAGTTTACTATCTATCATTGGAGTGGGAGACAGTTCCTCCGCTTTCATTCTTTTACTAAAGGTCTTACGCTGAGGTTGGATAGTGAATTCTATCCGCATCTCGGTTTTGGTCATGGACTACATCTAACGTCAATTGCTACTGCAAATGTTAGAAAAGTTTATTCAAATCGAATCAACAAATTTCATTATAGATTTAAAATATTTGATGAAGATGTTGTAGAATGCGAAGAACGCATCATTTTGAAAAAGCGTGGTGTTCAACCTTTATCACTTATTGAGTTAGTAAAACGATGGAATGAGACTGTGGGTAAGAAGTATGGAGAGAAAATTATGGCGGACAAAAATAAGTTGGTTATTCAGAAATATAATGACAAACTTACAGTTTATTTCTCTCCAACCTTGCGTCATTTTGTAAGACATTATACACCTATTATTGGAAGCGGTGTGGTGTATGCTTCTCATGAATATCACACTAAAGCTGATTCAGTTAATGATGAATGGTGGGTGGACATCTATGGCGATCGCATCAAGAAAATTTACCAGTCTTATGAAGAATCTAAAGTTGCTATCAATATAATGCCGCGTCTATATCATACAGTTGAAAGCTTCATTCATGTAGTAAATCCTTATATACAACAGAAGTTGAAGCATGTGATGAAAAGTAAATATGATGCAAAGACACACCACATTTCGTTTTCAATTGAAAATCAACGCGTTGTTCTGAAACTGGGTGATGACATTCAATGTCAATTGAGTAAAAATTTGAAAAAACTCTTTGGTTTTTCAATGCTACAAACAGTGTTTGCTGCTGCGCATACGATTGGTATAGAAACACCAATGACACTTGATAAACATGAACAGCACCTTTACATTCAAAGTGATTTGATTCTACCTATTTCTGTTGGTGAGAAAAAAGAATACATTTTACGTGATTTCATTCATGATAAAGACGCTTCATATGGAATAGTCGAGAAGATGTTTGAATCTATTTTCTATCATCCCGTCGTCAAACAAACTATACCCTCTATTGCTATCAAAATTACCAATGGTTTACAAGAGTGCATCCATGTGAAAGATACTAAATCCCTCATAACGTTAGTGTTTCGGAAAACAAAGTGAAGTCATTGTGATATGTTTATTGAAATATGTACATGAATGTGAAGCAACAGACTTTATACAACATCCACTGAAAATATATACATGAGCGCACTTCAATAAACATTGTTATATACAAAAAGTCTTTTTACTTCGTGAAGGGTGGAAATATACAGGGATAGGAAAAATGTCTTTCAGTGGAAAAGTCATCACATGGGGAATGTACAGATGTGGACACATATTCACAAGGAAAAAACAATCTCATGCGATACATAAAACAACAATGTTTATCTACAGAAATCAACATCAAAATACTAAGTTAAGGATGATTATGCTAAGACGTCTCCTGAATGTGGTAGTGTGAGTTTAATTCTTTTGGGTGGTGGTATGTTTGTGTCAGGATGTCCATGTGGAAGAGATATGTTGTGTTCTAACCAGCACCTCTTATCCTCCCATGCTGAAAGCGCCCGTTTCCTAAAAGTATGAGTTTTGATCTCATGCGACTTAGATTTTAAGATTGTCATATTGACAAACGTTATATTTTTATTTCTATAGGCTTTCCTGAAATTCTTATGTTTCATATTTTGCACAATGGATTTTGATATGCCTTTAGCGCGCTTAATGCTATCATCACTATCCTTTAATTTCATAGAATACATTTTTGGACGGAGGAGAATCATTTCATCTATTTCCTTCCCTGCTGTCTCATCCTTAAAGCAGCCAAGTTTTGCCTTATTTTTGATGGAGTAGAGTGGATGATCAGCAGGATAATTTGATGTATCAAAATATCTTTCCAAAGATTTTCCTACTTCATTGAAATTTAAATCTTTTTGAGTGGTAATACCTAAGAAGAAACTATCTGTATCACCACCCAACAAACGAACCTCTTTTACGAGAGGACATGGTTTTAGTATTTTATAAAAGAGTTGGTACATTTCAAGCTTAGAATAATCTAGTACAGCTTGACCAATATAGATGGGTTTGCACAACTCAACTTCAGATTTTATCATTTTAACACCTATAAGGTCCTCATCGATAATGTCTCTATCGATGAATAGAGGTGATGAGGTCAATTTGTGATACTTTTGATCATCATTAACTAGTTTGTAGTTTACGCGCTTTCTAACATCCTCCATCGTCTTACCAAATAGACTGTTGTTCTTATATTTATAAAAATCTTTTTCAAAGTTATTTTGGGCTAGTGCACGTTTCTGGCTGTTGCTATCAATATATGGCTTGAGGAAGGCTTTCTGTCTAAATTTAATAATGCGGTGAACTCTTTTTAAAATCATACCCATTTCTAAATAAAATTTTAAGATGCTAAAGTGGACTAGATAGTTTTCTTTATCATACTGGGTGAGTAAAAGTTTGCGACAAGGCTTATAGTCGGGTTGTCCACATGATTCTAAATCTTTATGAAATTGTTTCATAAAGTCGGAAAACATATCTTTACTCACTTCACCTGATTCGGGTGCGAGTGGAAAATCTACGGTTTTATGTTTAATATTATTTGGATAGATTAGATCTATCTCAAAATAATATCCCCAATCACCTTCATCTGGAATTGCTAGTATGTTAGAAGGGTTGGAGAAATGTTGAATATCACTATCATCTAACCAGCTAAACTCAGAGTGAGGTAGCGGTTTGGATAATGAACTACCATACAAATTATTTTGGTCATAATACTTCAGATGAGTCTGGTCATTGCCTACTGTTTCAGATTTTAACCTATGTTTATTTACAAATGTGAGACCACCGCGAATTCCTCGCTCAAATAAATTATACATCTCTGGATCTTGTAAGAGATGAATGGTCTCACCAGTCATTTTAAAAGCAGACTTAAATGACATGGCTGGCAGACTGACAAAGTGGACGGGATCTAACTTATCTTCTTCTAATGCCACTCGTCGAAACTCCTGAAATACATCAGCCAGCAAAAATACATCTAACTTAAGGTAGGCAATCATATATTCGCCAAATGTATGGCAGTCAAATTTTATCCATGCATCTTGTGCATGATCATAATCTTCGGTCTTACATTCTGCGCCGGTCAAATCATTTTTAAATTTATCTATGGGCGGAAGAGAAGTCTCGCCGAGTTTACTAATCGCATCAAAATATGCATATGGAAAGACTCCTTTCCGTGTGATGACTTCATCGGTTAGATTTGGGTATTGTTTCTTAAGATTTTGTGTTAGTGGAAGAGACTTTAGATTTTGCACGAGAGAGGCCAGTGAAGCAGTCATAAATTGGTAGGAATCTAAAAATTTTATATCAAAATAGACCGTCTTATTTTCTTTAGTTTTATCGACAGGCACTTTTGCTGTCATGGCCATAAACTTCTCTCTCGTTTGCGCTATTACATCAAGCTTCCACTCTTTCATTTGACCTAAACCTCCTTTTATTATCATATGGCTGTCGTAGCCCTTGAAATTGTGGAAAATGACGGGTAATGTACGCCGCTTCATCCTCAGCGAAAAATTACATTTTGAACAGAGTGCGTTTCTAAATTTAGCAGTGATGTGATCATGGTCGCGCACTTTCTTAATCTTATCATCGTCAAATGTTTTCCTACATTTGGGGCAAACGTTGCAACTATCAAATTTTGCTTGATCATCTGCTGTCATATGCAATGATCTGCGATAGAGTTCACCATCATGTTTTTGTTGAAATTTTACAGCCTGTTCGAGGAATTGTAGGAATTGGTAAATACAATCCTCACCTTGCCAGACGCGCATTTTATTTTGCCTACCCCTAAAGTGATCATGCCATACTTCATAGCAGGAAATGGCTGCTGGTCGATGGATGTTATCATCGATATAACATTCGATGTCAGCATAGATGACACGAAGAGGACTTAGTTCATCACCATTCTCTCTATATGAAAACTCCTTATCTTTGGGCATGCGCTCCATTTGCAGTTTACCTCGCTTACACCATTCGTAATGAGTTTCAAATTTAGTTTTCCTCCTAAAGTGGCGAATACATCTGTCGCAGTAATATAACTCTCTACTAGAGTTTTCTAAGTGGTGGTATAAGCGAGAGATTTTGGGAATACCACAGTAGTGCCATTCCTCACTATCATCCTGTTTTACTAATAACAGGTTTATTGTACGTTCATAACAACTCGAACGCGAGTTGTAGCGCACACCCTTCAATCCCTTTTCCCAAACATGGAGAACTATTTTGATGTTGTTCAATTTTTCAAATTTTTCTATATCTTTAATTTTCATATCGTCACTATTACAGTCATCGAAGTTTAATTCATTCTCCCACTGTTGATACTTACTCTTGCGGTATCGACTATTCTGCACATCATTATAGTGGAGAATGGAGAGGACGGCATACTTAAAACATTGCGATTCGCAATCTACAGAAATGACTGCTGCTTTATTTCTTAAATTTTTCGGAAGTTTAAAGGAGCCTCGACCACTATGATTTCCTAATAAACTGATTTTGATCATAGCGGTCTCAATACCATCAAAAACGAGTCCACTATCACGCTCGTTAAATTTATCTATATTTAATTTTAACCCTTGGATATGAAAATTTATCCAAGACTCACAGTCTACAACTTCGGTTGCAGGAGAGGAGGGTATGTGAAACTCCAACCTCTCTATTATTTGTCCAGTATGGTGGTCGATTTTTACATATTTTATTTTAAGATAGATGAGCGCCTTCATTCTAAAATTGTCTAAATTGTTGAAGAGCGCTTCTATCAATGATGAATTTTGATGAAACCATTCCTCAAAGTTAGCAATGGTTTCTGAGGAGTCCATCTGGTAGTTCCTCACTAAATTATTTATGGACACCTCAGTGAGTCGGATAGAGGAGGTACCGTTGGTGTAGGTATCGTTCGTGTGTGTATGTTGAAGTCTGTGCGAAGATAGTTCAAAACGTGTCTCGAAAGACTGAATGCATAAATCGCAAGAAAAGGAGACATCGTTAACAGAATCATCCCTACCTTCGGAGATTGATGCCGGCTTAGGTCTACAAACACCTCGCTTGATGTGTCGGATGAGATCACGCTTCCTCGTGAAGATGTGTCCACAGTCAGCACATTGCCGATCGTCGCATTCCCGCGACAATGTTGAGATGGACTCGCACGAGATGGAACTGGTATCACCTGAAAGAGAAATCATTCTTTCATCTCTGTTCAAGTCTCAGTGTATTGTTACAACCTACCTTGACTCAACAACTCTAAACTTTCCTCGAGAAGGGAGGGCGTTGGTGATGAAGTTGATGCCTGAAATTGAGGAAGATGCTATTAGCTACACGTTTGAGGGAGATGAGAGAGGAAATTTTCAACTTACCATTTGAACGAAATTATGTTTAAGCTTGATACTTCAACAAGATAGAGACTTCACTCAAATTTGAAATTCACTAAAGAGCAGTTCACTTGTACGCCTCAAATACAGAATTCGTCAGAGAACAGTTCAATTATGCGTCTCAAAGACAGAGTGAAATGATACGGATATCACTTTGCTTATATACTTTCATTCTCTTCATTCATTGGATGTTCATTCTGATTGGCTGCTTGTGTATACTTAAGAATTAGAAAACATTTCAAAGTCATTATTCACAGTCAACATGACAAGCCCTCCAACAACACCAAATACCGCATTGGAGTTCTCCTCTCCATGCTCAACACCAAAGGCGCTCGTTACACCAAATGCACCAAGAAAGGCGAAGGTGGAGAAGGTGTACCGACTGGACAATATACGAAAGTTATCATTACCAGCGGACGAGGAAGAGGAGAGTGTATGTGAGAAGGAGTGTCCCGACTTAACAGGCGTGAGGTGGAAGTATCTCCAGTACGATACTGACGATGTGATGGAGATGACCAGCAAGTCGCAGTTGCATCAAATATGGGAGTGGTACACCCCTAACTCCCAACCGCGAACCGTGGCGGAGTGGGCGTACATTGACAACGTGAGGGACGCTGCAGAAGAACGTTTAAAGCAGCTCAACTGTTTTTGTGATCTATGTGAAGTCAGACTCTGGGACGATATTGACGATGAAGACCTTTTAAAATACATGCCATAATAAATGTTTATTTCGTATTATCTTTGCTTTCATACTGACTTACTTGAATGGGGCTTTAGTGAATAATTTAACCATGTATACTTTTTCATTTGGAAATAGTAGCACGCTTAGTCTAACTTGCAAATCTTATAACATTTCATATGGGTGATAATGGTAGATGAAATAGTGTCAAATAAAATTAAGATAGCTTACACTTCTGATACAGGGATAGCAATCGACTGCGATCCATGTGTAAAGAGCTTGTTAGACTACGGATGGGGTTAAGTGGATGATTTAACCATGTATACATTTTCATTGGGAAATAGTAGCACGCTTAGTCTAACTTGTAAATCTTAAAACATTTCATATGGATGATGATGATAGATGAAATAGTGTCAAATAAAATTAAGATAGCTTACACTTCTGATACAGGGATAGCAATCGACTGCGATCCATGTGTAAAGAGCTTGTTAGACTACGGATGGGGTTAAGTGGATGATTTAACCATGTATACATTTTCATTGGGAAATAGTAGCACGCTTAGTCTAACTTGTAAATCTTAAAACATTTCATATGGATGATGATGATAGATGAAATAGTGTCAAATAAAATTAAGATAGCTTACACTTCTGATACAGGGATAGCAATCGACTGCGATCCATGTGTAAAGAGCTTGTTAGACTACGGAAGAGAGAAGTGTGTTATGTTGCGTGTGGCGCGTGAGTGTCCTCCCATTTCATTCCATTCATTATTTTTCTTCCCCTCTGCATTCCATATCCGAGGATATGTGGCGGGCTTGGGACCGCTTTAGCTGCATTAGAAGGTTGGCCCTTAAAAGAGCCCATGGGTCGTTCTCCGTCCACCGACACTCCTCTCACTTCTGCAAAAACTCTGAAAGAAAAAGAATAGGAGATTAGATGAGCTACAAAAATGATCATGTTGAGGAAGCTTACTGGGAACTTTCTTCCGAACTTTTCGGACGACGAAGTCTTCGAGCTGACCGGTAACGTCCATGCTCATGTGGAGACAGCGGACTCCGTCGCCCTCATAACACTGCTGGGTTACGTTGGGATCATCCGTGATGGTTGGGGCGTCGCAAATATTGTTCTCAAAGAGGGGAAGATGGACTTCATACACTCTTCTTTTTCGACACTTCAAACGCTCATGCAGTCGCTCCACTTCACCCGTCAACCTCTTATTAATGACCTTCACCTCCTCCGTCTCCTTCACCACGCTTCGCATCCGCTCTATCTCTTCATCCTTCCTCGACACACTCGCCCGCAAACTCTCCACCAAACCTGCCTTCCTCATCAACTCGCTCCTTTCCGCCATCCATTCCTTCTCCTTCTTTCTCAAGCTCTCCAACTCTTCCCTTGTTGCCCTATACCCCTCAACCTTCACCTTCAGCTCATCATTCTCCTTCAAAACCTTTCTATTGTTACTTTCCAAAGCCATCACACGATCCTTCATTCTCACAAATACCTCCGTGTCATACGCCTCTTGCTGCCGTGGCGATGACGCTGCCATCGGCTTAGCCACTTCCTCCCCCTCCCACTCTTCCTTCAAATCCGCTATGTCTCCAAACAAATCTTCCATCACCGCATCCAAATCTACATCATCCTTCTTCTTCTTCATATTCGCTCTCAACTCAACTTCCTCACTCGAACTCCCATCACTCGAACTCCCCTCACTCGCATTCCTCACCACTTTCTCCCCAATCACGTCCTGAATCGTGGCCACCGCCTTTCTCACCTCTTCCCTTTCCAACAACTCTCCCTCAAACCATGCCTTGAACCCCTTCTCTCCGATGTTCCCACTCTCACACTGCAAATGCGCCTTCATAAATTCCTTCTCATCCCCCATCACACATTTCCGACAAGACACACACAACCTCAACATCACTTTCCTCTCATGGCCCATCGTCCCCTCTTTTTCTTTTAAGTGTTTCTTGAGTTCGCTACCTCTAGCAATCTTTCCACAGCTACACTTGCCCACCAACATCTTGGCATTACTCGCTTTTGTCATGATAATTCTGTAAAGATAGAGTAAAATTTGATAGCAAGTGTTTATAGGATACTACTTGCTGATATGCATTGAAAGACTAAGTCACCAAACATTTGATAGCAAGTCAGCAACCGTTTGGGTGTTAAGCTCTTGAATCCGTTACAGGCGTTACTCAGAGGGGATCTTATCCCAGCTCCAAGGCCTCGACCCACAAATCCAACCTCGATCGGACAGAGCGTGCGTCATATCACTGTGTTGGTATCCGGGCCCCAGTTTTGACATGAAAACCGGTGGAGTTATTTACAAGAGGAAACGACCCAAGTCACAGAGACTCATAAACGACTGCTTTTTATTCAAAAACTTTAATTATTATCATTAAATATGAATTTAAATTTTTCAGTATTTTAGTACTACTCATAAAACGTTTATAAGTAGTCTGTCACCTTCAGCATAGCAAACGCTGTCGAATGTTTTTTGAATCAAGTCTAAAGGACTTGTAGAAGCAAAGTTATAGCCGTTTGAAGATTTCGGCCTACTATCATCAAATGGTCAGTCATGCTATACTGACTAACCTATAAGTCTGACACCTTAGCTGATATCAGCAATGTAAAGTCAGAAGTCCGATATCGGACCTCAAGAGAAACGACTTACCTGTAGTCAGTTTCTCAACTTAGTGAAATTCCTCTCCCGATCCCGTTCTTATATACCCTGTGAATATGCAATCGATAAGAGGGGGGGGACGT
The DNA here is from genome assembly GCA_907163375.1 of Prostheceraeus crozeri. NCBI lineage: Eukaryota > Metazoa > Platyhelminthes > Polycladida > Euryleptidae > Prostheceraeus > Prostheceraeus crozeri. The sequence continues at coordinate 210,079 of CAJQUW010006584.1, read as the reverse complement.
CAATGAAATTTCAAAATTTGATGAAAAATGTTTTGGTGACGGTCCCAGGTCGAAATTCCACACTTTGGAAAATTTTCAAATTTTTACCCATACAAAGTCACTCTGACACTTAGGATTTTTTCAGGTAAGCGAGCTCCGACCTAAAATCTTGTAACCGCTCTAACTTTTGAACGAAGACAGATAGGAACAAGCCGATTGTTTCACTGAATTTGTCTCACTCTTAGCTTTCAAACGAGCTATCGCACGACAAAATCCGTCCACTGGAAGCCAAAATCGAAGCAAGCTGTCCAGAGGGGGGGGGGACGTCAGTGAAATTTCAAAATTTGATGAAAAATGTTTTGGTGACGGTCCCAGGTCGAAATTCCACACTTTGGAAAATTTTCAAATTTTTACCCATACAAAGTCACTCTGACACTTAGGATTTTTTCAGGTAAGCGAGCTCCGACCTAAAATCTTGTAACCGCTCTAACTTTTGAACGAAGACAGATAGGAACAAGCCGATTGTTTCACTGAATTTGTCTCACTCTTAGCTTTCAAACGAGCTATCGCACGACAAAATCCGTCCACTGGAAGCCAAAATCGAAGCAAGCTGTCCAGAGGGGGGGGGGACGTCAGTGAAATTTCAAAATTTGATGAAAAATGTTTTGGTGACGGTCCCAGGTCGAAATTCCACACTTTGGAAAATTTTCAAATTTTTACCCATACAAAGTCACTCTGACACTTAGGATTTTTTCAGGTAAGCGAGCTCCGACCTAAAATCTTGTAACCGCTCTAACTTTTGAACGAAGACAGATAGGAACAAGCCGATTGTTTCACTGAATTTGTCTCACTCTTAGCTTTCAAACGAGCTATCGCACGACAAAATCCGTCCACTGGAAGCCAAAATCGAAGCAAGCTGTCCAGAGGGGGGGGACGTCAGTGAAATTTCAAAATTTGATGAAAAATGTTTTGGTGACGGTCCCAGGTCGAAATTCCACACTTTGGAAAATTTTCAAATTTTTACCCATACAAAGTCACTCTGACACTTAGGATTTTTTCAGGTAAGCGAGCTCCGACCTAAAATCTTGTAACCGCTCTAACTTTTGAACGAAGACAGATAGGAACAAGCCGATTGTTTCACTGAATTTGTCTCACTCTTAGCTTTCAAACGAGCTATCGCACGACAAAATCCGTCCACTGGAAGCCAAAATCGAAGCAAGCTGTCCAGAGGGGGGGGGGACGTCAGTGAAATTTCAAAATTTGATGAAAAATGTTTTGGTGACGGTCCCAGGTCGAAATTCCACACTTTGGAAAATTTTCAAATTTTTACCCATACAAAGTCACTCTGACACTTAGGATTTTTTCAGGTAAGCGAGCTCCGACCTAAAATCTTGTAACCGCTCTAACTTTTGAACGAAGACAGATAGGAACAAGCCGATTGTTTCACTGAATTTGTCTCACTCTTAGCTTTCAAACGAGCTATCGCACGACAAAATCCGTCCACTGGAAGCCAAAATCGAAGCAAGCTGTCCAGAGGGGGGGGGACGTCAGTGAAATTTCAAAATTTGATGAAAAATGTTTTGGTGACGGTCCCAGGTCGAAATTCCACACTTTGGAAAATTTTCAAATTTTTACCCATACAAAGTCACTCTGACACTTAGGATTTTTTCAGGTAAGCGAGCTCCGACCTAAAATCTTGTAACCGCTCTAACTTTTGAACGAAGACAGATAGGAACAAGCCGATTGTTTCACTGAATTTGTCTCACTCTTAGCTTTCAAACGAGCTATCGCACGACAAAATCCGTCCACTGGAAGCCAAAATCGAAGCAAGCTGTCCAGAGGGGGGGGGACGTCAGTGAAATTTCAAAATTTGATGAAAAATGTTTTGGTGACGGTCCCAGGTCGAAATTCCACACTTTGGAAAATTTTCAAATTTTTACCCATACAAAGTCACTCTGACACTTAGGATTTTTTCAGGTAAGCGAGCTCCGACCTAAAATCTTGTAACCGCTCTAACTTTTGAACGAAGACAGATAGGAACAAGCCGATTGTTTCACTGAATTTGTCTCACTCTTAGCTTTCAAACGAGCTATCGCACGACAAAATCCGTCCACTGGAAGCCAAAATCGAAGCAAGCTGTCCAGAGGGGGGGGGACGTCAGTGAAAATTTTTTCTCTCCGATTTCGCTGGAAACATCCTTCCTAACCCAAAATTTCACGTAGATTCCGAATCTGGACTCCGTTTTCTCATCCGATGCTTCGTTTGGGCGCTACACACCAAAACGTCCCAAATTCTAACTCTGTCGTTTTTTCGAAAAATGTTGAAAATTTTTTGTCGCCGATTGACTTGAAACTCACCATACAGATAGAGAATTTCACGCTGATTCCAAATCTGGCCTCCGTTTTCTCATCCGATGCTTCGTTTGGGCGCTACACACCAAAACGTCCCAAATTCTAACTCTGTCGTTTTTCGCCAATGTCCCAAAATCTTCAATGGCGTCTCACATCTAAACGAAGACAGATAGGAACAAGCCGATTCTTTCACTGAATTTGTCTCACTCTTAGCTTTCAAACGAGCTATCGCACGACAAAATCCGTCCACTAGAAGCCAAAATCGAAGCAAGCTGTGTAGAGGGGGGGGGGACGTCAGCCGAAAATTTTTTCTCTCCGATTTCGCTGGAAACATCCTTCCTAACCCAAAATTTCACGTAGATTCCGAATCTGGACTCCGTTTTCTCATCCGAACACTCCTTCCACTCGAAACAACCCATTTACAACCCAACATTCAGCAGATTGCACCAAAAACATCACACACTATAGCCTCAACACTAATCCTGGCGGTCGCCCAAGTCCACCACGACACTCTATCGTTCCAGAGGGGGGGGGGACTCAGACCCGAAGCACCACGGCGGCCGACCACGACACTCTGCCGTTCCAGAGGGGGGGGGCGCCGGTCGAGTGTTTGTCATTTGCTTACTACTCATGCATGTTTCATACATGATCATGCATGTCTCATGCATGATCATGCATGCACCATACATGGCCATGCATGATTTTCATGCATGTTTTATCCATGAGACTTCCATGTTATATGTATGAGACATGCATGTTATATCTATGAGACATGCATGTTTTGTCAATGAAATATCAATGATTTAATCATGTGACATCTATAATTTTACCATCGAATAGATGAAATTAACCAGGGATGCTAGTATCATTGTACAATCTGTATTGTAAGTTTATAGCACATTTTTGTCGTGGAGTGATGAATTCTACATGTTGCATGAATACAACATTGTAAAATTTACGAACATGCAGAACTTACTTTACAAATTGAAATACATTCATTACATTCCTGGCAAATTCCAGTCACTCCAGCATAGATGTGGCGCAAAGGCCATACATTATCTTCGATATAAAATTGCACATGTCACAGAGTCATTCAAATGCAAATTAAATAACCGTGTATAAAATCAACATCATGTTTATAGCAATGTATCGAAGACACAAGGAAAATTCATGCACAACGTGAATTAATGAAACGCAAATGAATCAGTCTCTAACACAGTTTTCAATCTCCGATTCAAAAAACATTTCTAATGAATTTATGGAATAAAAAATTAGAAAGAAGAGCTTTTACATGTTATTTGTAATTAGTAAAATAAGGTATTTTTCAAAAAAGACTCTGATCGAATAACAAATCATAATTCTAAAAGCTATCAGAGAAGTGTATTTTCTAGAAATGTTTTAAAACGATTAAAATGGCAGTGCAAGCGATTATTCGGAAGATGTTACTCTGAAATATTCTTTATATATTTTCTTGATGCAGCATTGTCGACCGGAAGGGTGCCATGACAGTTTATTGAGAAATTTAGTTGAAAGATATTTGAAATCATAATAAGAAACGATTGATCACTCATTCAGCTTATGGAGTTTTCTTCTGGAGCAAATATGTTATGGCACGGTACGCTTCTTCCCTTTGAGCTATACCGAATATAACGCTGTAGATTGAAGTGTATTCTTTTGTTCTTAATTCAAATTTCAAGCATGATTGATTTTCCGCACAATAGTAATCGTGTAAGAAAATATTTGTTAGACCTACATTACATTTGTTGGTAAAATAATTATTCTTGCTAAAATTATCCTTTGTACGATAGCATTCATAGAGATTACAAAAACTGAGCCCTGCTCTCCCAAGTAAACAGCAGAAGGAATGGATATCCTTCAAAAATAAAATTTTCCATACGTATTTAGAAAATGCACAAAGTTTTACCACCGTATAGGATGACGTTCATATAGTAGCACACATCGAACGATCAGATACAAATAATTTTGAAGAAAATCACTGTTATCAACATAAAGAAAATTTCTCTTTCCGGATTTGATCATCCTTCATTTGAAAATCCTTCCAACCAGAAAACATGCCCTCAGTCCGAATGCGTATTTCACGTCATCTGAAACACTGTCATTTCGAGTCGAACACCGTCGCGACGTCATCATCACATTTTTAAGAATAGAGGTGATGTCACGAAAAATTTACAGTTCAACGGAGAAACAATCACCAGTACTATGAAGTTTGAAGCGATGATACGAGGTCACTGAAAAAAACATCTTCAGTTGGACCACAAGACGTTTGTCCGAATCTGATGATCGGTGGGACGTTGCGAATATATGAGAGATTTATGGGTAAATTATAATTCCAGTATTTCGGGGTTAATTAGCTCACAAGACAAGACGAAAAAACAGCCGAGCGTAGGTCAGGTATTGAGTCATTGATGCACAGATACGACGAGTTTGCGCAGCCTCAGCAATAAGCACCTGTAAAAAGAAGACAAATTTGGTGCTGATGTGCAGAGCAGCTAGAATTATCATACTTAACTAATCTTAATTAACATTCCATAGGTAGGCCTACTCAAAGTTGAGAAGAGAAATCATTTATAGTAATTTTAGGTGTTGTAGTAAAGACTATTAAGAAAACTGCTTTTGACTCATTTCATCTCTGACAATGTGGCAAGCGATATTATTCTTAGGAATTTTGATAGCAAATGAAGATATTCAGGAGTGGTTGAATTGTGATCATTAACAATTTATGAATTATTTTTTAATCAATGTTTGTAGTATCTATTAATAATTTTATTTTGATATTCAAGTACCGGTAACTGTTTTTACAAAAATGCAATCTGCAAATAAAAACGGAGTATAGCCTATTGCCGACCGCCTGTCAATCGTTCGTGAAATGAAGATAGTCAGGAATGCTTAAATTTTCTATAATATTAACACCGTACATGTAATTTCATTTTGTTAAAATCACAATCTGCAAACACACACATAATGTCATCTTGTCTACCGTTTATATGACAGCATCTCTTCAGGTATTCATGGTGACATGCGGGCCTACAACTAACATGTGACCATAATAACTAGGCCTACGATGATATGAAAAGTGCGATGCATAATTTGTAATAAGTAAACACAAATTGATATAAAAGAGTGGCAATGAGTTTGTACTTCGATTGTTTTATATTAATCGTAAGGCATGAAAAATAATTGATTTTGCAAAACTAAACCTATTGTTGGACTGCAACGCATAACTGATCTTTATTACAGTGTGCAGTCCGTCGTGTAGCATCTATGTCTTTTGTGTGCTTCATCATTTTTCTTAAACGACTCGAAATATCAAATTGATATCATTTTCTAAAATGTAGCGATTCTGAAAAACTTAATTGAATATCATGGGCGTTAGCTACAGGTTTTCAGTTCAATATTTATGAAATGGAAATAGTGACCTATTTAAACAAGCTTCCTTGATGAATCCATTTTTCAGAAACAAGATTAAATTGTATAACTTAAGCAGATATCGAATAGCTCAATAGTTTGTCCGCATTGATAAAAATATTCTCCATCTAAACTTTTTGTAGTCCTGGAATAGATTTTTTATGCCTTATACCATGTTCAATTGTTTCAATTTTTTTTCAATTATTTGTCATCCAAATATTGATGCCATAGCACAAGTATAGCCTACTATTGAAGTGCTAAATTGAAATGGTTTTAATGCGTTAATTTAAGTTCTTTCATGCTCATAGTTTCTAGCATGCAACTATTTTGTCTCAACATGCCCAGATTTTTGTGCTATTTTCAAAGCAATCAGAAATTACGAATTTAAAAGCAGTGTATTACCGTTTCAACATATTCCCATTTGATTATGATTCTTTTCACGACTTTTGATCGATTTTTCAACGAGAAACGTCGTCGTGAAAACTGATATGCATGCACATTCTCATGTTGAATTCAAAGTGAATAGGTCTTGGGTTTTCCATCACACAAATGATGTCACATGCCCAAGACTTATTCACTTTGAATTCAATATGCCAAGGATTCCTCTTAGCAGCACATTTTAGGAGTTCTTGATAGTTATGATATTTATGTATAAATAAAGGATTCCCAAAATGTGCTGCTAAGAGGAACCGAGAGGAATTGAGATATTTTGTTGTTGCCAGTAAATTAAATTAAGTATGACGCTAGTAGCTTTCTAGTATTTGCAAAATTAATAGCAGAGATAGCAGCACAGTCATAGAAATGTCTCTACGTGTTCATGGTCAATAAACCAACTTTTGATTTATCGATTGTATCATATGACCAAATCTTTCCTTTGATTTTGTTTTCGGGATTTCCAAATACATGTACCTAGACTTGCAGTTAAATGCTGTAAGTTGACAAAATAAATTTGGAAACATTTAGAAGCTTACCCTTTTTCTGCGGTTTGATCCAAGTGATGAATTTTTAATTCTGATGCACAAATCAAAGGAACTTGATGGCTTCATTGAGTGGAAGAACTCACTGACTACATGCGAGTGTTCATTTTTGAATTGTGCTCCATGTTGTGCATGAAAACTAAGTAAGATAATGAAAAAACGTAGACGATGAATAAATAAAGGTGTGTAAGTAGAATATCCTCTTGATGCGCTGACTTTTGTAATATTAAGCAGTTAACACGGGTTCACGAGAACGAAGAGCGCACAACTTGGGCAGCTTTCTGTCCCACGCACAGAACTAGATTCATCTGCGCGCGCTTCGGTTTCCTAGAAAGGAAGAGTTATATGTAACCTTATATCGAAATGGCACAGAATTAGACAACTTGCTCCTTCTCGAATGGAAAATTCGTGTATCGCTTGCTATTGGAAATGGCAAACAATAAGCTGTCAGCAAAGGACAACAGAGCCAGTGAGAGATGCGTGCGTGCTGTGATATCACTTCGCACACACCAAAACACACATCGATGCCTGGCTTCGATTCAATGTATGCACTATACAGTGAGCAATGCCGAGGAGAGGATGTGAAAACATCAAGTGAACTAATTTTCGTACGCCTGCTACTTTCTTTAATAATGATCGGAAGGGTCAACATTATGGAGAAAACTTGTGGGCAATGATCTGAATTCTTCGAATCTGAAGGAATTTTGGCAATCGAAGCACTTCGCTGGAACTCACATTAATCCGCAAGCGACGCACGACTTTTTTCCTATCTCTGTAAGGTATTAGGAATTCCTTTTTGGCCACCTAATAGGCTCCTCAATGTGCCGTCCATTTCGTATTAATCACGCTTCTAGCAAACCGAAGCAGATAAACAAAATATTTAATTCTATGGTCCCACGTGATGGGCGGACAATAATTATTAAGCAGGGACGCTGAGTCACAGGTATCAACAGTTCCCAGCGAGAGAATATTATCGACCGCTCATGGCTCGCGAATGCGGCCACGATCAGGCTGCCAACAATGTGACCGAACTTCCTCAGCTGCGTGCGCGTGGCGAATTTCCTTAATATAGTGACGGAAAGTTATAGAAGCGAGATACGATTACGCAGACTGAGCGAGATACTTATGCAATTGTTTCTTTCAGTTACATGCTGATTTAATATCATAAGTTTTGCAAATTACTAGCTAAGTAATTTAGCGATCACACGAGCAAACTGATCAAAGTCGACTTGCTGATGGGCACGGTGTGGAACTTAGAAACTTCAATAAATGTTTCAATTTGAGAAGAAAAATGTGTGCCGATAGAATTGCTTAATATTGAAAAAATATGTCATGTGTAGGCCTAATATTGTTGACCTGTTCGTCAGCATTGACTGATGTTATTGCCATTGTAGCTACAATGTACATGTAGTGAATGTGAAAGATGATGAAAAATGAGTAGAAGAAGAGGAAGAAAAGAGGAACGAGTGAGTGAGTGAGAAAGAGAGAAGCGATGAAGTCACCTGAATATCTTAATTATACCCACCATTTCATCAAATATAAAGGGCATATATAAAACACTCGAAATAATAGTAGACATGCATATTTCATATGTCGTATAGGCCCTATATGTTTCACATGTCGATATCCATGGATCATCGATGTTTTATCCATGAGCGATTCTTTGAGTAATTTAAATGCATTGGTTACTTCTTACAGCATCAATATTATTAGTAAAGTCGGTATCTAACTCAAATGGACAATTCTTCTCTACAGGAAACGCTCTTTTAATTATGTATTTTATCCACGTACATGGATCATCGATGTTTTTACCATTTACAATTCCAAATTACTATTCTGAGTAATTTTTATATACATTTCCCACTCTTTACAATGCTAAATATTATTAATATAGTTATATCTACACCAAAATAGACCATTTTATTTAATAAGGAATGAAATTTCTTGATAGGATTTATCCATGATACATGCATCATGCATGTTTTATCCAAAAACGGGCATCTAGGGCATTATTAAAGAAAGTAGCAGGCGTACGAAAATTCGTTCACTTGATGATTTCACGTATCCTCTCCTCGGCATTGCTCACTGTACATATATAGTGCATACATTGAATCGAAGCCACACATCGATGCGTGTTTTGGTGTGTGCGAAGTGAGCACAGCACGCTGGCTGTGTTGTCCTTGCTGACAGCTTATTGTTTGCCATTTCCAATAGCAAACGATACACGAATTACCCATTCGAGAAGGAGCAAGTTGTCTATTTCTGCATGTGATGTGCCATTTCGATATTAAGGTTATACAATTCTTCCTTTCTAGGAAACCGAAGCGCGCACAGATGAATCTAATTCTGTGCATCAAACGAGCTGTATCACATCCTTCTGCATTGCCATCATGATCGCAGTCATTATTCCGTTGCAATTTCTGCAAAACTGTAAAAATTTGCATCTTACATTTGGAAGCAATTCCGACTGTATCCCTTTCGAGTCTATTTAACAAAATCGAAAGTGTTATACATAGACATCGGATAAGGATAATGTGTCCTAATAATGTTATCCGATGTTTATGTGTTATACACATTGGGGATTTATAATGCGGAGTTACCACTCTAACTAATATACTTGCTCAATGATCTCAATCATGAACTCTATGACCGACAATAGACATACTCATATACATCGAACAACAACAACAACTAGGTCTTAATGCTAGACAACTAGACAACAACTAGACCTTAATGCTGAATGTTCGGTAATGAGTAATTAATGACATTAGTAACATTAATGATTAACGTTCGATGTCTGTGGTGGACCTACTGCATCTTTTTAGAATTTAGGCTTCAACATTGAAGAATCTAGTGTTTGCTAGTTCTTTGTGAAATTTCAAACTTGCCACAACGTAGAGCAAACGCTGGAACTTGGGTTTCATCAAAATATATTGGATGAAGCTAAATAGCACATTTGGCGAGATAACATTTACCAAATTCGTCTTCGACTTTAGATTTTCAGAATTTTTTCTCAAAATAATCGAACTCTTAGCGACTGTGAAATCGAAGAAACATTGAAAAGAAGTTCTTGTAAAAAACACGTTTATGTGAACAACCAACTTTTTGAGTTTCCAAGGCCACATTGATTTAACACCTCGAAAAGTGCCATAATTTTCTTTACAGAAAATGTATTTTAATATTTTATTTTAAAATCCATGAACTTCAATTGAATATACAATTTTTGTTTCGTAAGCTGAAACACGCTTGTTTGTTTTGTAGGCGCTTTTCCATTGACACTTGCATGGCAAATGCGAACGGCGTTGTTGTATCAGTCGAATCTCTATCAGAATACGATGTTTTAGAGATAGGATTTGATGGTACCGAAGTATACGACAGGTAATTTCTGAGACATAATTTTTGCTAGTCATAGCAATTATACAGTCCGTGTCCTACATCGTTGCACAACGTAAAAATCTTTAGTATGTTCTCATCCAATTTAATCGTTAGCTGATAATCAAGTATTTAACTTATTCACTTGGTCAGGCAAGACACTTGCTAAATGCTGTTTGTCAAATTGAAGAAGTGATTAGTGACTTTTGTTGCTTCTAGTGTTATTTCTGACATCATGTTGGCCCTTGTGTTGCTATCTGTCTTCATTGATGAACTGTTCTTGTCAATCCATTTCATCGGACGCAAGCCTCCGCATTCCTACGGTGTGAAGAAAATCGTCTGTTGTCAACAGACGCAGACTGCACACGAGACCATCTTTCGTCTGATCCGAGATTCGAAATCTTCTGTCTGACTTCAAGTGAGGGAATGATAATTCACTCAATGACTGACTATGGGAATTGTACAGATTTGACGTTTGCCAGTGAACGGATGAAACGTACATATTCTTGGAGCTGATAACACCAGCATTCTTTTAAATCCGAACTTGAAAGCTCCAGCGTTTATTTAACAAAAGTTATGAAGTTGTGTGTAGCTGACCGTTAAAAATATTGTTTTATCCAACAGATAGCGCAGTTCCGCCAATTCTATTTAAAGTATAAGCTGAGTGAAATTCCACCAAATGCTCTTCAAATTCGAAAAACAAGATATCATATGAAAGTTCAACACAAGCCTGATTCAATGGTGATAATCTTGATTTTCTGCATTGCGTAGTTTCGTCTGTATGCCTCGGTGAATGAATTGACTAAAGATTCATGCTTTTAAGTCAGCTGAGTGCTGACCAAAACTGGCCAGACACAACCTAATCGCTCTGTCAGATCAAAGTACCTAACACATCCTTTCACATGGCATAAAGTCTATCGAATCTGAGCATCTTCATCATGGAAAACATCATGTCAGACTTCTTTTGTCAGCTTTTTTATTGGTAAAACTCACTAGCAATGCGTCTCTTTGTATATTAAACGAATCCTAAAATCTTTGCGTCATGATGAAGCTGACTGATAACTCACACAATCGTCAATTAATTTTCTTCACAAAATTCTGTCTTTATGTTAGAATCCTGCATCAAATATAAATCTCAGTTTTTTTTCGAACGGCTACTGACAACAACTGATCACTTAAGAAAGTACGGTAATGTATACATATTATACATATTTTCTAATGAAAACAACTTCGTGTTTTGAAACAACTGAACATGTTTCAGAATCTCATGGATTCCATCATCAGCCGTAAAAAGAAGTCAGAAACACACACAGAAGTCAGTTTATATAAGAGTTCTTAAAACAATGTCAAAGCATGTGAACAGATATCTCACAAAAACGAACCGAAGGTCAAAGTACATCGAAATATGCCGATTCATAGATTTAGATTGAGGTACGGAACCATTCCTTTCATTCGACAATAGGTCAGTAGTGTTTTTAATCATAATAGATTCTAAGACAAAAGGATGCTTGGACACTCCCACAACCGAGAAATTTTCTGGTTTCGGGTGATGTTCAAGCATAGAAATCTCAGTGGCCACAGGGTAGGCTTTTAGATGCTCTGATTTTAAGTGTTTGGCCATTCCTGGAGTAATGGTGTGTTGTTGTAAAATAAATTGCGTAATCGCTTTAACCAGGAAAATAAAAACCACTAGGGTTGTCCGACGTTTCGAATATCTTTTACGAGGACGAATTACACAATGGCTAACATTGCCTTATATATCGAACTTGGAACAAGTCAAAATTTGAAAAAAGGTACAAATTATACAGAAGTGTGAAGATTATAGTGAAAATGCATAGAAGTCAAAATTATGTTGGGAAATCATGGATAGGAAAAATGTTCAGACAAGATATCTGATGCTGGCTACATCATGCAATAAAAATAGAAATCTTATGGGAATTTTGATACCAGTTGGGATAAATGCAATAAAGAATGTACATGTACTGTATTGTCATCACAAATGCATGAGAATCCTGATTATTGTCAATGTTATAGTTTTTATATAACTATAACATTCAACATTCAAAAACATGTTCCATTTGTCTATATAGTTTCTTTTCGTCAGTTGTTAAAAAACGGAAAATACACTTCGATAACCATTTTATAATAATACAACCGGTACTTCGGACTGTTACAACGTCCATCGTCAGTGTTACAAAAATCTACATATACTAAAATTTACAAATGTCCTTAAGATAGTAAATATTTAAAATGAAGCTATGGAAAGTATAGCACAAAATCACTAAAAGGATATCTGAATATGGAAATATGGAAATAGGAAATAGAGATGAGTTGCTTGCTTCCAAAGAAAAACATAGACATAAAAATTATTAAAATGTGTGCACAAAGTGGCCACATGACCATTAGTCGGTGGGTCAAACTTTGATCTCGTTTATTCAGGATCGGTTGATGGTCTTTTATCAGGAGGGCTTCGGCAATTTCCGAGTCTTTTTTGAAGTTATATCTGGCAATTACTTTTGTTTTTGTTTCTATTAGTTTATAGCCTGGTTTGATGTTTTTGTGTGTTAACAAGTGGGATTTGATTGATCCATTTGACATGTGCTGCTGACATCTGTGTGTGAGTGTGTTTGTTGTATAGCCAAAGTATGTGACGCTATTACATTCGTCAGACGGACAATGAAATTGGTATACAATATGGTGATTAACTCCTTTGAACGGATAAGTGTTTTGTAATATGTGCTGCAACCGTGTCATTTTGTAATAGATTCTGAGTTTAATTTTGTTCGTGTCATTCGTACGACTGACAGTTGTCGCTATTATTTTGTTCAAGCGTTTTTCCTCAACAATTGAACTTGACGTCCACTGGCTTCGGTAGTAGAATATTATTTCACCTTCGTCATTGGTCGCATTGTTCTGATCTTTTCGTCTGAGAAATGTTCGAATCATGTTTTCAACTAAACTTTTGAGGTACCCATTGTATACAAGTATTTGATTAATTCTGACTATTTCTTGGTGGAATGCAGGCCAACTGGAACAGTGACTGTTGGCTCTGTGGAAATATGATAGAACTACAGAACGTTTTTATGATTCTGGTACAAACCTTTCATAATTGAGGCACTCACCAGAACTTGTCGCTTTTCTGTAAACCGAGGTTGTCAGTTTAGAACCGTTTCTACCGACAAAAACATCAAGAAAATTCAATCCATCATCTGCCTCGTTTTCGTGGGTGAATTTCAAGTAGGAATGCTCCTCAAGCTTTTGTTATTAATTTGTTCGATGCTTGAATTCTTGTTCGTAATCAGGAAGGAATCGTCGACATACCTCCTGTAAAGAATTACGTCATCAGAGAATTCTGGTATTACTACTTCGTTTTCCAATGAACTCATGTAAAAATTGGCGTAAAGCGGTCCAAGTGGACTCCCCATCGAGACACCGTCGACTTGTTTGAAAAGTGCATTCTTCCACATAAAATGAGATTGTTTGACATTTCTGAAGATTTATCGCTGGGTAAAATAAGAGCCAGGAACAAATACTGGGTTAACTAGTTTGGCAATTGTTATTGTTGAGGTTTGCGAACGCTGTCAAAGTACTTCTTCTATTCAGGTAGTCAAAAGAACTAACGTATACTCTTATTCCGCTTCACATTATGCTCTGCTTAGCAAAATTTATGCACGTCGTTGGTCTTTTGACGTTATATATATTTTCAAGCATTTCAATTTTGTGTATCGTTTCATTAGACAATTGTTGTCACATACAGTTCAGTCCTTTTGTTAATTGGCGATCACAACTGGAAAGTGAAATGGTTCACCAACAACAGATATCTGCAATTTATGTTTACTTAAATGTAACGTGTGGGTAACATAGCAGTTTGATAGTATTCATCATTTTGATCTGATGTGCTTTGAGCTTTAAATATAACAGTTTGATAGCACTTTTTGTTGAGTACTTTAATTGATAGTACATTTTGATCCGATATGTTTTATGCTTTAAATTTACAAAAGTGATGTACCATGAAACCGGAAGCGTAGAAATTCTATTTTTACTTTTATAATTTAGGTATTTGGACTAGAACGGTATTTTTCTAAATATAGTCTCACTATTTAAGTTGTTAATGAAGCAAATTACAGCTAAGAAATCTAGGCATCAAAGACTAATGTGTATGTAGGCATTATCATGAATCATGGGGCATTTGAGAAATGGTAACATGAATGATTATCAGATTTGGAATGATGCAGCTGAAGTAGCTACACCAGCGAAATAATTTTTCTGTTCAAATGAATTTTTATTATTTTTCTTATTCCGTTGTAACCGCACGTCGAATTGGTCTTTAGAAATCATATAATAATTTCGATTTAATGATATATTTGTCAAATGATTTCCAAGCATTGTTATGCGATCCGATGACAACATACTTATAAACATACAAATGGTATAAATCAAATCTATGATGCAATTACGAGTAAATTGAAAAGTTGATTATAGAAGACAGATTCTTGTATATTACTTTTTTCGATAGAAGGGTTGATAATCAACAAACGAGGAAGAGACCATTAGGATGACAATGCCCATTAATAGACCGTGAATATTTTGTTTGGACGATTATTTTTCGGTTATGCATATTTTTGATATTCGCCATCTTGAAGATGAACCAGAGAGAAAACGGTTTGAGAGTGAAGAGTCAAAAAGAATATGAATTAAATTGAAGGAGAATAGAGCGAAGAAAAGTGGATTCAGCTCGTTCTCTAAAACAGTTGAAGGAGTTGAAGGAACAAGAATCATTTGAATCTTGTCATGAAAGTGAATTGGCTTTTGCAAGACCATTGATTTCCGAATTAACTTCTGAACTTCATTCTGCATTGAAATCCTCTATTCGAGCGAGCGCTAGAGTTGCACAAATTATGCCATCCACAGATAATGATGAACTGAATGAGACATGTGCAATTACAAAATAATTGTGAAACCATAAGGGCAACTCAAAAGACAGTCAGTACGAAAGACGAGAAGGACAGTGAGTTGTGATCTTCCAAGAAATAGAGACTGATATAGTGCTGGAAAACATCAACTTTACATTGTTAGAAAGAATGTTGTTAAATTTGATTGTTTGCCATTGCTAATGATTGTTTGTTTCTAATAAAACGGATGAAAAAGGCAGCTGTAGGGGGTGGTGGTAGGGCCTTTGTTCCTCAAGATAGTTTATCCGCAACATACTTTGAAACTTACGTTTTGTGAATCTCATCTTATGATTTTTTATAATGCCTGTCCGTTAGTTAAGCATATGAAACATGCTTGCATTGTTATCAGCATGTTAACTTGTGTATTTCCTTGTACTTTCTGTTCAGGCCTCCGAATTTGTCTGAAAATTTCTGTCGCGTTGTCAACAAAATCGACTTTAATGAAGAAGTGTTGGCAACTGAATCAACAGCTTCAAATGATAACACTGAAGCAAGTCATGCTGGTATCAACTCAGACAACAAGAAATCTACATCAGAGCCCAATCAACTAACGGATGCTGAAAATGAACAAAAGGCTGCGGCAAAGAAAAAAGGGCCTGGAGCACCTGGGTGGTCATGGGAAAAAGTTCATGGGTTGATCAGGTAAGTTCCACATTTTTTTTATAAAACGCAAGTTTTTATATCTAGTGTAAGACTTCTGTAATTTTTGAAAATGGAATCATGAATTTTGTCATATGACACTGAAATTTGATCTCTCTTCCTATAACATTTCACTTTTAGCATTGCACAATATACTCAAACACACGTAAATTCACTGATATATATCAACCCTAATTATGATATATAATAATAATAATAATTCCTTTATTTTTATCCCGCTTTACAAAAAGTCTCAAGCGGCTATACATTAAGCACATTACAAAAGGAATGTTTTCAATAGTTTTTTAAAAGTTGCAAGTGAGGTTGCTGAGCGAATATTGCAAGGCAACTTATTCCATACCATAGCTCCGAAAACAGAAAATCTCCTATCACCATGCGTTACATTTGATGTTTTTATCTGTGATAGTGACAAATCATCATGATTTCTAAGACCAGATCGTGATGGTTGATAGACCGTAAGAACTTTGATTAAATAATCAGGAGCCATCCTACGAAAGCATTTCCATACAAGAAGACATACCTTGTATTTAATTCGTTTGTGAACAGGAAGCCAATGGAGCTTATTCATCATTTCAATTACATGCATGTCCGTTTTTCTACAATGTAATATTAGTCTTGCTGCCCAGTTTTGAATTATTTGTAATTTGTGCAGTTGACTCTGTGGTGCCCCAATGAGTAGTGAGTTGCAATAGTCCAAGGAGGAAGTAACAAAAGCATGAATAATTGTTGTCAATAATTCAGTATTCAGCAACTTCGCAATCGGTTGTAATCTCTTTAGATGAAAAACACCTTTTCTGCACATTGTTGCTACTTGATCTTCAGTCGTCAAATTTTGATTCATTACCACTCCAAGATTTCGTACCCGCTGTTTTACTGGGATCAGAAAATTTGAAATCCAAAATTTGAAAGATCAAGTTTCCAAATAGAAAACTCAAATGGCGCTGCTCCCTCTGCATTCAGTTTCTTTGGATTGAATGAAGAACGGCAAACAAGTGCTGTACCACCACCACCTCGTTGTCCCTTTCTTTCATGAGAATCACATAAGGAATAACCAGACGGAGTCATTTATTTTTTTACTAAATTATCGTGATCACAAAGCCACGTTTCGGTGATTACACAAATATCTATCTTATCATGAGAAAGTCTTTCACAAATGTCCACTGCTTTGTTCCTCACTGATCGAGCGTTTGAACAGCTTATTTGAATTTTGTGTTTCTTGGTATCGTTCGTATCAACAGGAATGGCATGAGTACCACGAGTAATCCCTTTGACAATCTTGGAAATTTTGATCCTGTATTATTTTGAATTGAAGGTCTTTCTTTATGCCGTGATATTACAACTGGTATATGCTGGACGTAAATGCCAAAGTATTTGAGCTTTCGTTTGGTAATTCTATTGATACATACACATGGCTTATTTTGCAAATTAAGTATTTCACTTCGATTATAATGCATTCTATCCATGATTTTACGAATTTCACATTGGATATATGATTAAGCAAAATAGCATAGATAGCTACAGTTATATGGTATTGAGATCACTGTTTGCTTATCCGACCGTCAGCGACGAAGCTATCCGATTGAATTAATATAATAGACAACAAGCAAATCTAAAGTGCATGTGGCAAGTAACTGAATATACAGTATTGAATACAAAAAATCTATTAAATTACTCATTTAAAAATGCTCATTGTCTTTGACAAAAGGAATCAAATTAAAGGAAATTCGATCAATGTGAACTTCAAAAGTTCCTCTCCCTTTGAGTCCCCTTATAGCGATTTCCACACTTTTAATTATGGCAAAGCAGAGTTTCGTTCTTGAATGATTCACAACATCTGAGTAGTTTTCATTTCTTTTTTAGATATTAAAGAGGCAACTCTTTTGTGAAGTAAATTTGCCAAAAGATCTGTTCATTCACTAGTGGAGAAACGAAAAGCGTGACTGTCCCTTTCTCTACTTCCAAAATTCGCTCTTCATAATGTCACTTTTTATACAATGTTGCTGGCGTATCATTGGCATAAGATGCTGGGAAAGGATTTGTTGTTCTTACATCAAAGAAATGACGTTCCATTTTCCCCCTCACGCCACTTGCAGAAATAGCTAATCTCGCCTGGTGGTCAGTATTTTCACTCTTGATAAAGTCATCTCATTCTCTTGGTAATCATTTCGGCTCAATGTCGACATCATTATAGACTTCATTCAAAGACTGACTCTGTGTGTCACGAGTGATGTCGAAGATTGACAAAACCACCAATTTTGCGATCAAGATTGTGATTTAAATCATTCTTCTCACCACAAACACAATTCGTCGAAAGCTCCGTAACTGGCCAATTGTAGCGCAATTTGATCGCATCTTGGAATTCACTTTTATTTAGTCAATAAATGTTCCAATACTTTTTTGAGTAATGATGTTAACCATGAGCTGACGCCTTCCTCTTGCTGAAAACTCAATGCCTTCTTCATCTCATCAGTAGCAAGACTCATGATAGTCCAATGAATTCTTCATTGAGAAAGGTTTCTTTTTATCTATTCATGTTTGCGATGCAGTCTTTTATTGCCGTTCTGTCAAGTCGATTCAGCTTGCTTTCTTGGTCATAATTGGTCATAAAATTCTTGGTCATTCATTTGTCAGACATTCTGTAATATATTCATCATACTCACGCTTTGAAGTTATATAAGGGTCAGCAATTCCAAGACCTCCATACCTACATGGTAACGCCAAAATTCTTCTCTCGATGTCCAATACTTGCCGTTTAGTGAAAGAAGGGATGCATTTCTGACGTATAACTTTCTCCAACCTCTGAAAGCTAGCACTGATGTTATCAACTGTTCGTTGTACAAAGGCCCACCTGTGACAAAGACCTTTTGTGTATGCTGATAAAGACGCTTGTAGATTTTCTGACTCTATTTCACTAAGATATTCAACGTTTTCCATCCATTTTTCGATCTTCGAATCAACATATCAGAATTTGAATTCATCACTTCCTACCACTGCACCAAATTGCCTTTCTCCTTGGAATGTAATCGTCATATTAGATGTTTCAAAAGCTGATTTTGCTTTTGTAAATGCATCGGCATTTTTTCCCCCATTCAATTCCCAAAACCATATTCTATCCTAAATACAGACTGATGCTGAAATCGGGTTGAATGTCGAAATTAATCATAACGCGTTAGCGGGAGCTCATGAACTTCATTCCCTGACTGTTGCGTATTCTAAGTTTCGATACACTGATTTTACAATTGTAGCTGGTTTTTTTATCAGTTAGCTATTAGAATTGATCGATTCCTCCTGCCGGTTCCAACCTTGATATTAAATTTATTGAAATCCAGCGTCCTCATAGTGAATTGACGTGTTAGATGTTTTTCGAGCAACAATATCGTAAATCTTTTCGTGTCAAGTGCATTCATCCCATCTCAAAATGCGAAGATCATAAGACTGATGGATAGATAGATCATGCTATGAGGTTAAAATGAGATTAAGCTATATTAGTTAAAAACATTCGCAGTCTTCATATTGAAACCGCTTGTCAAAGAAAATTTTAATTTTTTATTGTTAAATCTACTGACCACCATACAAAGCTATGGAGTATGAAGTTTCATTGTGGTGTCAAGCTTGTTGAAATTGAACCACAACTTCAATACGAAGTTATGCTGATTTTTTGTGTAACTAATAATGAAACCGTCTGTAGTACACGAATTCATAATAATTATTGACTGCACCCACAGCTACTCGAAAGAGGAAAAATTAAGAGATCCGTTGTTGTTTTATTTGTTTTAATAAAGACTGCACCGTAGCTTGCGGTATCTCTTCTCGATAGTACTAAGTCATTGAATATTATGAGCATGCACTGTAATAGGGTGGCCGCATAAACATGAAATTCGTGTTTATACAAAAATATGCACAGGCTTCACGGACCTCCTGTTATTCCCATTCTTCAGCAATTTGTCCTACATGTATTTTTCGGTAAAGATCTCCTCCAGGATATACTTGTTGATATGATGGAGGGAAATATTATTCGGATAAAACCGGTGGCATTTTTCACACATCCAAAAGTATGCTTCTCTGGCCTGGGTTAAGCTCCTTCATAATAGCATGTGGGTATTTTGATTTTACTCCTACTTCTGATGATTCCTGATATGAGATGAACTTCTGATATTAGTCTGAGTTATTTTACTTAAGGTGGATGTCATACTTTTGTATTATAAAACTTTCACACGAAGGCAGTGTCACTGATTATCCATCGTTTCTTTTCAGAGCTTCATTGACAGAGGTGTGCGCATTAATTGATGTTATGTCAATTATTCGTGATCGAGAACGGAGGTATTTAACGCTAGAGCACATCGCATGTGATCATTCAGAAGCTAGAATCGCTGGGCCCTTCGTGACTGGCAAGAAAAAGGTATGTTCAAGTTTATCTTCTAGGAAGCTTAAAAAACAAATATTATTTTGAAGGCCTTATGATCGGAAATGATTTTGACGTTGTATCATGAATTCAATACAATGATGAGTAGGAGCTTCGGAGACTCAGATATGTTAAGGGCTATTAACTCTCATCATTACATGTTGCTTCTTAACCACTGTTTAGCAGGGATTGTCAATAATTGATTGCAATTTAATTGGACAAAGAAATTAATTAATTGAAATTGGAAAACATATCATATCAATCAATTAATTGGAATTGTGAATCAATCAATTAATCGAAATTGGAATCCAAAATTCGAACAGTTTCTGTAACTTGATTGCATTAACTATTAATTTACTTGATCCAAGATATGTTTAATTATACACACGTTACACGGCAATAAACAACCTACGGTGTTAGAAATTCACTGGGCATGAAAGTAGGCTATAACGCTAGCATAACAACAATGCCAACCATTTTTTCTGCTTTAATACTGCTATTAGTCAGACCAATCAGACAAGCGGATAATTTCCTTAGAATTCTCTCTCACAGGAGCAGAGATGCTTTTGGCATATAGTTCATACAGGTGTTCGTGATTCTCTCCATTGCTTTCATCAGTGACGATTGAGTGGAGAAATTTCGCCTTCCTTTTAGGGCTGCGTCATCTACTCTGGTTGAAACAAACATGAATTTGTGACTACTCATGAATCTTAACGTTGTTGCTGCTTGCCAACCTGAAATGCAAAGTTGAAATGCTTACCATGGCTGTGAATCATGATAAGTAAAAGACTACAGAAGGGATATTAGATAAGCAATCAGTGTTACTAGCGGATGACAATTAATTGGTTGGAATTGGAAAAATTATCAACCAATGAATTGAAATTGTTTGCTCTAACCAATTAATTAATCGGTTCCAATTCATTGAAAATTAATTGAAGTCAATTAATTTTTGACAATCCCTGCTGTTTAGGTATGATAATGCTTAGGTTTGAAGGGAGCATGATAATTATTACAATCATAAATTTAAATATTCTCATTTTTTTCAAGCGGAAATTCGACTTCAGTTTCAGACATCATTACGGAACTATGAAACTGACTTGTGTAGACGACTGGGTTAGGGATAGAAGAATCTCAAACTTATGATTGTGGTGAATACAGGGTGGCGGCCGAACCCAGAAATTGCCCTTAAATTTTAGGAAAATAGCGAATTAACATTGTATAGTCCATTATTGCTATCAACTTTCTTCTAATCTTGATTGAAATAACCATGTAAATATAAATGACCCATTAGTGCATTAGGCAGATGAAATTTACAACAAAAACGTATGTGCTCGAAGTAATGTCAATATATGGGTCAATATGATCATACAGGTGCTGAGAAAGTTTCAAAGTTCTCTGTTCAGAATAAAGAATTATCCAAGTTCTTCTTGAAGTTCGCTAGGGGTCTGGATTTCACATTGTAAGGGAGCAAAGAATTCTTGTCATCGATGACACGCTGGAAAAGGTATTCACGGGCTTGATGGGTTTCTGAAGGGTTCACGAGTCCTTGAAGTCATAGGGTTGAAAAACGTTCACACGGGGAAAGGCAATGAAAAATGGAACTTGTATAGGCTTGAGTTACAAATTTACGTTGGCTGGGTTGTCTACAATCTGCATCGGTAATTTATTGATAAATATTGAATTCTTCTGAATAATTTTGATGGTTTTTGCTTGCAGCGATATCATGGAAAGGTGTAGGCATCAATAGTTTGTTGCTATAATTCTATTATTGTTTTCTGATCTGCAAATTTCAATGGAAATGATGATTTGCTGATTTCTAGTTCAAGAAAATTGGTGCTTTCCTGAGCTCAGGATTTAAGTATAGGAACGATTGATACCACACTTCCAGGTCCGAGTGAGATTCAGAGAACTTTTTGTATAAACCTGAGGTCATGAACCTAGTCTCTGTCATCAAGCTACTTACGGGTAATTTGGTGAAGCAAGGCCAATGGGAAACATTCGTCTAACTCATAATCTAGCGTGAATATTCATCCGATAAGGGTTGCAGTTACAATGCGCAATATATTTTGATTTTCTCAGGAAAAAAGGTACTTTAATCTGATTGCTTATTTCTTTATGAGTGCCTAAGTGTCACTGTATCTTTCAATGGCCATGTAAGTTACACAATTACTAGGTCTTATTTGATGGATCTATTTACTTAATGGCAAGAGGTATAGCTGGCTAAGTAAATTGCATTCGCACATATAAATGAGCGAAAAGTAGGCCTATTTAAGTTTACCATGATTCGACTAGAAATTCGATTCGAGATTCGCTTTGACTCAAAATTTGCCGACTCGCAGGTCCCTAAAAATTGCTAATGTAATTTCCTCATTTTATTGATGTACACCGCCGATATCAATTTCCGGCAACTATCGGCGAATTTTCTTTCTACAACATCCATGTGCTGGTTGTGAGCTGGCAGGCTTGTCTCCACGTTGCAAAATCGTTCGGTCTGTGGAACTCCTTTGAAATAAAATTGTTCTGATGACATATTACTTATCTTATTTTAAGTAGACTCTTCCAATACATATTTTGCAGAATGTGGAATGTGCAAGTACATTCCCATCATTCCCTCTAATAAACGCCACAGCATTTGTTTGCAATCGCCGACTTTTTTCTGTGCGGCGTTTATTGAAAAACTTTCCGCTTACTAGATTTTTCCAGATTCAATAACAAAATAATTTCCAGGCGTTTTATCTTTACGGAAAAGCGTCAATAAGAGCTGAAAACTAATAGCATTCTTATTGCATTACCGATTTATTCGTTGCCGACAAGACGTGATGGTATCGACGCTGACTTACTTTTTGGAATTGCTGGAAGAGTAGTTGCATCTGCTGTTTCTTTCCCATGGTCACTTAAAAATGTCTTGGCTAACACAAAACTTGGGCGCAGTGGCGTGCGGTGCTACTTATCGATCGGCATGCGATGCGGAGAATCAGAATTTAATATTTTATAAATGTCCATGTGTTCAAAGTTCGACATTGTCCTTGCACATTATGGCATTTATCATATTCGATATAAAAAAGGACGTTAACACATATCGTGAATATTCATGAAATTATCTAAACTTAAAGTCCATCCTCCTTGACTTTTGAACGAAGTCATCAAATGACATTATAATAATAGGAATAGCCTTCTTGCATCATTCGAAGGTTACACGTGAAGTTTTCTCAATGGATATTCAGACTTGGGTTTCAAAACCGCAATCGAAAAATCGTCGTATCGACGAATGTACGCCTTTTCGTCTTTCAGCACTTCGGTCACCCAGCTTCAACAACATCTTTTCGGCAAATATTCTGCCAGATAGGTAAACAAATTGATAGCATGCATTGTCTAAGACTTCTAAGACACCGCTTTGTTCTATTCTCCCATAACATGGTGATGGATGATCGATATATAACACATCGGACCTGCTCATACAATACATACAGATGCACACAAGTCAGTCTGATGAGATCTGCTCTATCTGTATAATTTTTCCCTTAAGTGACCGATGCGACAATTTCGCCGAATGCAGCCACTATTTAATTTCACAGGCTTTTGTATAGGAACTGTGCGAGAAAACAGCGTGCACAGATAGCGAGTTGGTCTGCAGATAGATGGCAGCAGTAAAAGCGGCGATGCCTCACCGTTGTTAAAGCTCTTTAGACGCAATTTCTCTAAATGAAATGGCTTTCCATTGAATTTTATGCGATATTCAGAGCCCAAATTATTCTCAGTCTCGGGAAGGATAAAAATGGTTAATTTACAGGATTTAAGCGAGGCATTCGCCGCATGCACTGCATCTGTCGACCGCACGCCACTGCTTGGGCGTGATGATGAGGCATGACAGACCAATATGACCCAATGCTTGACGGTTCAGGAAGCTCCATAAGTTACCGAATTTGATTCTGATTCAGAATCTGATGTTGATGACGATATAAAATTAGATGCATTGATTTGATTGTAGCACTTTAATGATATAGTTTCTTTTGTCATAATATAGACTACAAATTTCAAACAACAAATCTTCTTCTGTATTGCACACTTAGCTTGTCAGTCGCGTGCTAACCTGACTGAGAACGGGCGAAACATGTCGTTGGAAACATTTTGTTGAACACGAATACAAATTGAACACCAGCATGAATGCGGCTTTATCTTTTTATTCATAAATGATGGCATCGTTCTTCTGTTAAAAATAGTCGCCTTCGAAAATCAGGTGCACCTTCGGACAGAAGCTTGTATTTAGTACCCACAGCTGCTATTCGAAACAGCAGATCGAGACTACTAGACTACTAGGGCATTGTTTGCATTGTAGGCGATGACCTTCATTAACATTTTAGTCGAATTTTATTTGTAATCTGTATATCTGTATATCGCCTCTTTTTACCTAAATGAAATTATAGCACTATTGATCGTAGTGTAGGATATTATCATGTGACTATGTCAATCCAGGCCAATGAAAACTAGAGCCGGGAATGGAATGTAAAATTATCGCATAAAAAATTCCAATACATCATATTTTGCATGTTCGACCGCAAATAGCCGCTACATGTATATGTTCTCAAATCGTCTATTTGTAAAACATGCAAAATATATACCTACAGTATTTGTATCGGCTCTATATTGGAATAGATCAAAACATAGTTTGTACATTCTTTTAAAACAGCTGAACGACCTGAACGACAACTGTTTATTTTTGTCAAAATTGTGTTTCAGCTGGCATACTAAAGTAAATAGGACGGGATCGATATTGTCTTGTGTGTCTTTCTGCAACATTGCAAGCGCTAGGATTTCGCTTATTCCCATAATGTCCTTTTACAAGTATAATTATCAGCGGGCACGAAGCTTCATGTATGTCCATCCGACCTCCTTATAAAAGGAAAGGTTAAGCATCTTTGGTCTCACCTATGTAAACCCTACCACTCAGATTGTTCTATTGAAGACATGTTAATACGATATTCATTCGATATAATAAATGTAGAACGAATGCCAGCGAGTTCTACATCTTTCAATGACTACTAACGAATGTTAACATAGTTGACTTCTTAATATATAGTTGATTATTAATATTGACAATATTAATATATTGACTTAAATATAGTTGACTTTTAATTCCGCAATCTATCGCGACTTTTATCATGCCTAACTTTCGAAAACATCAATAAGTCGTTCAGTCGAGGTGAAGGCGGCCGAGTGAATCCTAGTGACAAACGAAGCAACATTGTAGTAGACTGATAATGAAGACAGGGTTACATCAAGTGTAACTGAAAGAATGTCTGTTGCCGAGATGATGAATATATTAAATTAAAAAATATTAAATGAAACATTTATGGTGATTTAACCTAAAAGTATACGAAAGATCTTCTGAATTTCAACCAAGGGAGGGAAATTTTAGGTTCCGAAAAGCTATATACTATTAATGCTTGCTTTATTCAAAACTGAGGCCAAGCTGGTCGTACATAGGATGGTTATATTTTGCGCAAGGATCATTTACAGTTTTCTTCTTATCAATTCGGAAATCATAAATTTTATAGACATGTGTAACTTCTCTGTAGATGATATGCGTGTACAACTTTTTGTTAGTCAGTCTTAAGAATCTAGTAATTCAATGTGTTACTTTAACTTTTAGGCACTGGCCATAGCTAGTGATATTCTGCTGAAGGCCAATGAAAGAATTCGTCGTTCGCAACAAGAAATGGTAACTTCAAGACAGCAATCAGGAACTGCGGACTTCTATGCTGAGCTGATAGCCTTGCGAAGACATTGGAGATTACGACGTGTCGGTACCACAATAATCGGTGATTTAAGCTACAAGTCTGCTGGCTCAGTATTTCCAGAAAGTGGTCAATTTGAAATTCGCAAACGGTCTTTACCTCTCAACTCTACCAATCAAGCCGTGCCTGGCATTATGAATGCGAATAGATCAACTGGCGGTTCTGTGCAACGTGGAGGTGATTAGCCATTTTATTTTCTCCATACAATAATAAATGCTATATTTTTGCTAATATCTGAATGGAACTAGGTAATTTTGGTTTTACTAGATCTAATTATACTTATCTCATATACTGGTAACAAGCAACAAGCATTCAGTCAAAACTGGAATTCAATAGTTATGCAATGATTTGCACTCAGGAAATGAATGATAGTTTAACGTCACTCATTACTCCCCCTAACTGGAGGCTTGGACAGTGCTGTCTTAGTCAGACTTTAATCTGGATAGATGTGATCTTTTACTCTGGATGCCCTTCCTGTCGACTTCCAATGACGCTCTCGGGGCTCGACCTCTGGACCGAAAGATCACTAGACCAAGCACTTAACCAATGTGCCAAGGAGACCACCCAGGAGTTAAAAAAATCAAGAAGTTTAGGTCATCACTCGAGCTGCCCGAACGGTTTCTCCCTGCAACAGAACAACATAATGTGGTTGGACTGTTTTTCCATTTACTTACTTAGCGTTTTTTATGACTTCTGGTTCTACAACGACCCCGGCAAAAAGTCCAAAATTTTCAGATCTTCAATCAGATGCATCAGTGAAACTGATGCTTACACAAATGTTCACAGAATGTTGACTGAACTCGAGCGATGAAATTGACATTGAGATGTCAATATCCGACCGTCCATTCATCACATTCAGTATCGGGAAGCATGTTTGGAAATTTTCCGTTTCTTTTTTGCCCTTTGCTGATGGCAATATTGTTCTCGACATCAGCATAGCCTTAAAAATGTCAAATTCCTTTCTGTAGATACAAAACACGGAAGCACATTACTTGATCAGTCGTTGATTTTAATCACATTCCACACTGACAGAGATGGTCAAAACTAGTGCAGAACAGCAGTTTGAAAAGAGGATCGAACTATCTTGTTTACCCCTTCCTTTGTTTGTTTACAATCTCATTCAATTCACTCCTCATTTTCGCTGCATGCGTGAACATGTTTTGCGAAATTTTGCAAAAAGTAAGACAGAATGACTCCGCATTTCGAGAGGCCCATCCTCCGAGGTTTTGTGTTAAAAACAGCAGCAATTTCACCCTCAAAATTTGTGATTTATATGTGAGTAATAATATATGTCACTGAAGGCCTTCTAAAATCTCTCCTCACCCGAATAAAAGTGAATATTAAATCAGAAAGTCGTTTGATTCCCTCATCACGTTTGAAAAATTGGATTCAAGAAAGCACAGAAATACATGGTGAAGAAGGAATTTGCACTATGAATCATTCTGTTCATTGAATTTCTTGATTTTTTACCGCGCACCCTGTAGTTTATCTTATTATCCTCATTTACGTATAAAATTAATCTATGAGTCAACAACTTTCAAACTTGTCTCGCCTGATGAATTTCTGTTTGATTTTTAGGTCCCGTCGGCAGTAGCCTCGAAATTATTCTACCTGCGAGTTTGCAAGCTGATGTTCAACTGGAGGTTGAACTGCAATATCAGGTTTGTTGACAACGCCTATATCAAGTTATATCAGCTCAGCGACTAATACAACACAAGTCTTAAGGAAAAGTCAATTAAAAGTCTTGCCCTAGACTGCTAGCAAGTAGTATCGTACATGTTCATTCCTTTTAGCAGTAATATCTCACATGTGCATTCATAAGATGGATTGCACTCAATCGCAGACCTTTCTTGGATTCAATTTATTTTTAAAATATCTTGTCGATAGTAGAAGGATATTAAAGGCACATGTTAAAAATGACTCCCATTTTCGATAAGTATCGTAATCTACAGACAGTTTTTTGCTTCTCTTGAAAAGTTTGTATTTTGACAGTAGGTATTAACTAATAGTGGTGTCTTTCCAAATAAATAGAAAACTGCATCTGTTACACCATTGATAAAAGATCTGAAAAAGCCTAGAACACCGGATAACTACAGACCTGTTAGTAATCTCTGTTTCATCTCGAAAATAACTGAACGTGTTGTTGTCAAACAGTTAAATGGTTTCCAAAATAGACTTTGTACCGAAACTGAATTCAGCTTATAAACAAAACCACAGCACGGAAACAGTCTTATTAAAGGTTCAATCGGATCTTCTTAAAGGAATGGATGAAAGAAAGTTGAGTATGCTTGTTCTTTTGGATAATTCGGCCGCGTTTGATACAGTTTCACACCTAGAGCTACTTTCTGTTTTGCGATCAGCCGGGTTAGAAAGTATATGTATGAAATGGTTTCAATATTATTTATCATCAAGAAGTCAAGTTATCCGCATTGGTGGCAACATTTCTAGTTCTTATGGAATGACTCATGGGGTTCCTCAGGGAAGTTGCTTGGGGCCCATTCTGTTTGTACTGAGTATAGCTCCTCTGTATCATGTCGTTTCGAAATTTATGGATATTAACATTCATGGATATGCTGATGATCACCAGTTGTACATTACCTTTCCCCCTGATTATTCATCACAATTGACCGCCGTCAGAAAAATAGAAGAATGTATCACAGCTATCAGGAATTGGATGTTTCATCACAATTTAAAAATCAATGATGATAAAACTGAGGTTATGGTTATCGGATCACGTCAACAATTTAAAAAATCCATTATTACGTCGGTGACAGTTGGGGAAATCCTGATCCCAGTAAAACAGCGGGTACGAAATCTTGGAGTGGTAATGAATCAAAATTTGACGACTGAAGATCAAGTAGCAACAATGTGCAGAAAAGGTGTTTTTCATCTAAGGAGATTACAACCGATTGCGAAGTTGCTGAATACTGAATTATGGACAACAATTATTCATGCTTTTGTTACTTCCTCCTTGGACTATTGCAACTCACTACTCATTGGGGCACCACAGAGTCAACTGCACAAATTACAAATAATTCAAAACTGGGCAGCAAGACTAATATTAGATTGTAGAAAAACGGACATGCATGTAATTGAAATGATGAATAAGCTCCATTGGCTTCCTGTTCAGAAACGAATTAAATACAAGGTATGTCTTCTTGTATGGAAATGCTTTCGTAGGATGGCTCCTGATTATTTAATCAAAGATCTTACGGTCTATCAACTATCACGATCTGGTCTTAGAAATCATGATGATTTGTCACTATCACAGATAAAAACATCAAATGTAACGCATGGTGATAGGAGATTTTCTGTTTTCGGAGCTATGGTATGGAATAAGTTGCCTTGCAATATTCGCTCAGCAACCTCACTTGCAACTTTTAAAAAACTAATGAAAACATTCTTCTTTTGTAATGTGCTTAATGTATAGCCGCTTGAGACTTTTTGTAAAGCGGGATAAAAATAAAGGAATTATTATTATTATAATAACCCTGAAATCCTACATGAGGTATTGTCGCGACAACGACGGTATGTTCATTTTTCAGATTTTTCAGTTATCAGTATTATATTCTTATTCATAGAATGGTGTACAGCGATCTAACATGAACTATTGAGCCTCGAAATCAGAAATAATGTGATGTTAAAAACAAGACAAATACGAGTATTAGTGATGAGTGTTATGATACTATTTTTGTAATTATCAAAGATAATTAAAATCACTCAACTTGTCGGCTAACAGTATTTCCTGCTGATCTCCGTTACTAGATCACTTTAGATGCACAACATCCATTTAATCAATGACTGTTTTAAGATTTTTGCCGCTCAGTAAGGCACACGGCTGAAAATTCCCAAAATTCTTTTTCTCAAACACCGTTAAAATTCCGGATTGAAAAGCAAGACATAACAAAGCTTGTTCACTGAAAACCTTTTAATCAAAAAGTAATAATGCTTCAAATTTCTTGAATAAATGACTTCTGCATTGTACATGATTGTCGTGGTATGCCTGAAAGACCAGGTCTTTGATTCACTTCGGATATTGCTTAAAACGCGAGGCCTTTCAGCCGACACGGTCGGTTATCGTCAGGCGAAGGACATTACACCAAATTATGCAATGATTATAATTCACATTCATTCACAGTTTTACGCAATACGCAAAACGTATCAACGTCTGATTGGCATGAAAAAAGTCGTAACTGTTTGATTATTCAAGGACAGCTGCATGGTTCACCAAGCTTCCTTGATGATTTGATTCGTATTTGAACTCGTATGCTTTCAAAAATTGACATGTGCGGAGTTTATAGAATGCTCTACAGCCTCAGTCAGAATGTTGTGCGTCAAACTCGCGGACTATTTTGACACGCTCCTTTTGCCTGCCTCCGGAGTGCGTTCCGATAGCCCGACGTAACTCCACGAACAGTTAGATGAACCGCAAGATAGCCGTGGCGGACCACACACACACAATTGATTTTTTCCAGGAAGAATTCGTTTCCTGACTAAACCCTTCACAAGGGCAGATGTAGGCTTCTTGCCAATATGGAAATCAATTTGCCGAAGTAATACTCTGAAGTTGCTGGAATGTATCGGACTGAACCGGTCCACGAAAAGTAGTTTGATGGTCTCCAGAATATCTTTCATCAGGACGACTAGAAGAAGTGCAGCGAAAAATCAAAAGCAGCATGATAGATGATGAAACATGAATTTCATTTCAAGAAGTGTGTCAAGCAATGTTGACTGCACAAGTGGCTAAAAATTCTTGAACACAATCTACGTTCAATAAAAGTTATAATTCCCACACCAAACTTATACTTACGAGAACCTTAAAATATGGAGATTGAGTATGGAAGAAACATGTGCTTTTCTCCGGATTTATCAATCATCAGAGTAACTGAATTGATAATTTAAAAGCGAAAACTTTCAATTAACATGAATCATGCATGCAATTGATTGGAAATTCAATCTCAGACAATATCTTAATTAGTAGAAAGTAATGGTGCTATAAAATAAGGATCACCACCGAATAAACGGAAATGATACTTCAAAAGGTAATGTCACATAAAGAACAAATGATGCAAGCTTATTATTTCAGGAGAAAAATCAATCTGCTAAACCCATTCAGTGCACAACAGAACATACGAAATCATAATATGAAATGGTAAAAAGTTTTCATGAATGAAAAATGCATACTTAATCATACTATGATTCATACCCATTTATTTTCGTACGTGGTGTGATGGAGAAGACATAAAATGACTACTGACTGCGCTTATGTTCTGCATATGAATGTCGGATGCATGTTCTTATTTTTATGGGTATGACATTCCCCCTACCTTTTGGGGAAAATGGTGTTGTTACAATAAAAATAAAATAAATTTTTGTTTTTACAGTAGCTATATGATAGGACGTTTTTCATGTACATGTGTATCTAAGATTTTTCTGTCCAAAGTTAGTACCTGTTGAGATAGGAGGGAAGGGCCTCATGCTGTTAAATCATGCTATATGCAATTCGAGAAAATTGGCCTTATTTTTTTGTATCTGGAGGTATCACCGGAAAATCTAGCTTTCAAATTATGAAATCCGTTCATGAATTTGCTGGATTTATGAATATCTTCAGGATCAAGGATCTAATGAAACCCGGATATTTGCTATCTCTGCTACCCAGATACTTGCTATTTCTCGATGAAGCTATAATATTTTCTCTTCCTGTGTTATGATTATCATATGTCAAATAAGTTTTTCTGTATTTTCAGGAGCATCCTGAATCAGACGATTCTGAATGGCAGTCATTATATACCGGTAGCGGTTTCAATTCAGCCTTTTTGTCTTCCAATGATCTTCAGTCCAAACAAAAAATCACAGCTGCTGATTGGCATGAAAGATTGAAACGAGCTCAGTGCGTTTTGTTCTTTCGAGAGATATTTGCTCACCTCTGCTTTGAAGCGGCTCAACTCAGTGGTCAAGTACCAATCATCACCACTGATGATCAAATTATTGCAACGGTAATTATGATTCCAACATGTCAAAATATGAAACTTATGCCTTGTCAATTTTTTTAACCGCTTAGTACATTTCGGGATATATGACAAGTATTAGGGTAAAGAGTAAAGACAGAACAGCCATTGACTATGCAAATAGAATACTTAAATATTGAGTTGCATCCTCAGTTCAAGAAGTTAAACAGAATCACCATTTCATCCAATAGCAGAAGAATCAGGCGGCATAGTTCACATCCTGTAACTCCAATGAGACTCCCTATTTAATATGCAAGCATATCAGTTAACTTGAGATGCGAAATAGCCTAGGATACAATCATTGTACCCCAAATAAGAGGTCTATTGATAGCGGTCACTAATGTAAATATTTTCACTAATGCCCCCTAAAGCTCGTTCGCCCCGTGTGCATTAGAAAATGACATTTAAAACCCCTAACAGCCGATATGAACATGTACACATGTGTAAATATGTAAATTTTACACAATTTTACGTGTAACTGATCAATGGCAATTGTGTTTCTGTGTGTAAATATTGACTATGAAGTGAAATTGCTATATCTGAGATTTTGGAAGTATATCAATGTTATTACTATCTAAAATTCAAAATGTGTTCTATAATTAACATCCCAGGAATTTTTCATTTATGTCCGATTAACATTGATGTTGTCATAATAGAAAGATGTCCCCAGATTTGAATACTTAAAGCCCAAAATTCCTTGGTGTCTGTGGACGCTGCGTTTTGCCAGTGCGGCTCGGAATGGCTGAAAATAACTAAAGCGGCTGAGCAAGCTGAAGGCGTGCACAACAGGCTGCTCTGCGTTTATTTATCCTGGTTTCACCGTGCATCTGATAATCACAAAGATGACAAGAGTTTCACTTTCCCTGGGCATGAATATAAAGATGTCCTCAGACTTGAGCTATTTAAGTTTGAAAATTCCTTGGTGTCTGTAGACGCTGCGTTTCGCTCTACAAGTGCTGGTCATTCTAGATTATGTACGAGTAGATCATAGATATATTTTAAGCCAGTTTGGACCATTCAGAACCGGACTGACGAACACCTGTAGGGAAAGAAAGCGTCTACGACTGCCAAGGAATTTTCGTGCTAAAATTGTTCAAGTCTGAGGACATCTGTATATTCATGCCCAGTCGAACTGGCACTCTGCAGTCTTTGTAATTGTAGATATCATTGCTATTCTAGCCCGATGAATGTCGAATTTTATTTGGGTCAGAATAATGATTTTTTCGAGGATCTGTCTTTATATTTTGAATGGCAAAAGCAACACTTGCATTAGCAACTTAGTGCTATGATACATACTAAGTATATCCAGACAGGCAATGGGATGTTAAGAGAGGATATGATATGAAGAGAACACATATTACACGTGTTATGGGAAGCAAAGAATCATGACTGGGAGTTTTCGGTATTTTTTGCTAAGTCATAAACATATTTGTGTAATTGGTAGGTGGCATTCGAATGTACAAAAAAATATATTATGGGACTGATAATAATTGAAACTTCACCAATCTTCTATCTAAATTATATATCTACGCTCATTCTAGACAATATTTGAAGTGTATATTAATTTGGAATTGACCTTCTGCACCCACATTTTAAACGGCAGAATTTTTCCATAAAAAAAAAAACCGTCTCTTTGTTCGCGACAATTTTATCTCTGATGCACATGAAATGCTATTTGTATAGGAACGTGAGAAAAATTGGCAAAACGTTAATGCATTCATAAATACACACGGAAATTCATTTCGGCCCTTGCTCCTCAGAGGAAGATTTTCTTCCCTTTTGTGGTAGGTGATTTTTATAACATAACTGACATATTTGGATTTAGGGTTTCTTATACGCTAAAAGGCCATAATTGCTTATAAGTGATTCAAAATGCCAAAGTTTAATGATTTTAATAATTAAAAAACCTAATACTAAACCACATTTTCCATAGTTAGAGTATGTTAAAATGTTAGTGATGTTGGCTAGAAAATGTGTGCTTAAAAAACAAACACAAGATTGCCAGAAGGTAGCATTTGCAGTTATGTATGAGTCATACATTACTTTTGTATCAGCATATCATCATAAGTTCGGTAAACAAATACCGTAATTTTTTTTAGGCAAAGCATAGGAAAGCATACAGCAAAATTTGGAACCTGTAGAGCTGTATTTTGTGATAACCTGTGGCAGAATTTAAACTAATTTTACGCGGGTGAGTCACAGGCTGAGTGATGCGGCCGGACAGCGGGCCGTGTGGTGTGGGCTGTTTTCAAAATGAGACAAATTTTGTTCTCATATCTTTAAGCGCTACTTCTATAATAAAGCCACAGCTGTTTGATGGATTTATTCGTTTTTGATTTCTTTATTGTCATTACATGAATAATTGCAATGAATTGCTAATATTGTCAATTAATTGATTGTCTTCTTTAAAATTGTGGCAATTAAGGGTAGTACTCTAAAACCTGGCTAGGACTTCGAATGAGATTATATGAATTGATATTGTGGTGGACTACATGGTGTTTTTTCAACCGGAATGGAGAAAAAGTGAACTTAGTTATTGATAATGCATTGTTATGATATTCATTAAAAGCGATGATGATATTCATAACGGTCAATTTTAGACTTATGATTTCTCCATGAATTGTACATATTCGGCTATGCGTAAATACATATTACAATATAATGTAGACGCTCTTCCTTATTTAGACATTCAACATTCCTTACAGCATAGGAATGAGATGTTTTATATAGGATTACTAGTAATGAAACAACTTTGTCGACCAACGCTTGGAATGCGGGCGGGACAGAAATCAGCCCTCATGCAACTCTTCTGAGAATACAATTGCATGAAGTGCGCTGATTTATTTTACCTACAACACGTGTTTTGGCATTCATGAAAGCATAACCTAAACATTCTTCTAACTCAACGTGTGCATCAGTTATCCAACGTTATTTTTCTTAATCTTGCAACCGAATGACAAATTAATTTTCAAGATTTTGCTAGCTAGATTGTCTGCCAAAAAATATTTGTAGACTTATGGCAATTCCGCAAGAATTCTGTAGGAATGGGAATAAGAAATCTACCTCACGTCAAGCCTGTGATATGATGATAAGACATTCGCTTGCAGGCACGGGTATGTGCAATAGTGGTTTAATCTGCGAATTCATGCCCGGTCAGTGGATATGCAGGTAGGGATTCATGGCGGCAAACATGACTTATGCCTAATGTAGGCTAAACCTATAATCTCGTCACAATCGAATTTGGTCGTCATATTAGCCGCTGTTGTGCTGCTAGTGTCATGGCTGGCAACTTCCACGTTTTTTCAAATGGGTGAACATCAACACATCGTCATCTAGCAACTTCGTGCTAAAGCGTGTTATAGGCTAATTATCACGACAGAAGGTCTTTGACTTCCTCTACGGATTTTGATATTCTCTAGTTTGATCAAGTCAAAAGGCGTGTGTAACGCTTGACGTCAACTTATGTTTCCCATTATCATTGCGGGTCAATACCGACAACAAATCTTCCTATAGTGCAGCCTGCATTATTTCGCGATGTCAGATGTGAGAGGATCCTGCATTGTCAGCTTCCACGTGTCTCGGAAAAAGCTACTGTTAACTAGAAACTTGACATGCTAAGTTCAGGAGCAATAACTGAACTGCGGGCGCGGGCAAGTTTGCGGACATGCTCTCTAGGGTGCGGCGGGGGACACGGTAAGCTTGCGGCTGCGGACACGGGCAAGCTTGCGGACATACTCTCTAGGGTGCGGACACAGCCATCACTCCAGAATTAATAAACTTCATTGAGGGCACTACAATTGCAGCACGATGTCAATACAAAGTCAGAATGTTAAGTGGCGGATGTTTCATATTTAGGAATTACAGACTTCACTAAAATAGACAAAGCCTTAGCACTGAATTTTACATGCAAACCCATTCTCCAAACTCGAAATGCTATAACTGCACAATAAGTTGATTAGTTTCATGCACAGAATTAGATTCATCTGCGCGTGCTTCGGTTTCCTAAAAAGGAAGAATTGCATGTAACTTTGATATCGAAATGGCACATCACAGAATTAGACAACTTGCTCCATCTCGAATGGATAATTCGTGTATCGCTTGCTATTGGAAATGGCAAACAATAAGCTGTCAGCAGAAGACATCAGAGCCAGTGATGAAGGCGGGCGTGCTGTGATATCACTTCGCATACAACGAAACACACACCGATGTCTGGCTTCGATTCAATGTATGCACTATGCAGTAAGGAATGCTGAGAAGACGATGGTGAAATCATCAAGTGAACTAATTTTCGTACGCCTGCTACTTTTTTTAATAATGATCAGAAGGGCCAACATTATGCAGAAAATTTGTGCGCAGTGATCTGAATTCTTCGAATCTGAAGGAATTGTGGCAATCGAAGCACTTTAATGGAACTCACATTAATCCGCAAGCGACGCACGATTTTTTTCCTATCTCTGTAAGGTATAAGGAATTCCTTTTTGCCCACTTAAGGTTCCTCGATGTGCCGTCCATTTCGTATTAATCAGACTTCTAGCAAACCGAAGCAGATAAACAAAATATTTAATTCTGTGATTTAATGAGTTTATAGTGCATGAACAGATGCATTATGTTTCGTTATTTGGTCTTCATTTGAATCCTTCGCGGATTTCGCAGAGATGGACGGTTTTGTTACATTGATCTTAGGCAACACTGTTTGTATCACGTGAAACAGCAGTAAATGGAATGCTGTGTGCATCTGGTTCCGCTTCACATCTTCCACAAGTCATCACCTTGTAGGCACGCTACTGCAATTTTTACCAATGAACAATGGAACATGAAGACAAAACATTTACAAATTAACATCAGTCTGTTTGAAAACTATTTATGTGAAGCATATACAAGATATGCTGTGCATAAGACCAGTTACATAACCTTGGACGGAATTGTACAGAAGTGTTGTTTAAGAGTTAATCAGTATTTCATATAATTCATGGATTCATAGTGATATTATTGACAGCTTGATACGTGATGTTTATATGTTTATGAGACCAGAGAAGTCACGAATTCGTTTTGAATGTACTTTGTCGCTGTCTATATTTCAACTTCCATGAACTAATCTAATGTGTTTTCAATATATTGTCTTGGCTATTTGTCATATTTTTGAATGTAATTGGAAAGATCTGATATTGAATGATGGTGGTTTTTTCTTTTTCGTTATTTTTCACAATCAATTTCTGTTTACATCCATTAACTATCTTCAAGTAAAATGGAAGGAAATTATGGTCCTGTATAAAATATAAAGTTCACACTGACGTCTATGTACAAAGCTCAATGTCATAATGACTTCTAGGCTGAATACAAAAAGGGGATGGGCTATGGAACAGATAGCATTGGGTTACACAGTACGAATAGCATCTTAATGATGACCTGACTAGATAGGAAAACATAGAAAATCATAGTGGATTAGTAATACAAAAGGCTCGAGCTATAAGTACATGTACATATAAGCATAAAATGGATACAAAATGATTGGAAGAATGTTATGCACTTAGCACAGAGTTAATAGTTGTCAATATCAGGTGTGAATTAGAAATCTGATACATTTATAACATCACACATTGTCATGTTTTTTGGTGATTTTTACATTATAGAAATTATTTTGGTCAATAAGAAAATCTGCATAATTGTTGAGCTCGATTTTGTTGTTGATTGTGGTTTTCATTTTTCTGATAAGATTTGCTGCAAGAAATCTTAGGTTTGATGGATCACTATCGTGGGAAAAGATGGTTGTAGAGTTATAACTGGCATTCCAGAAGATGGTTATAAATGGTAGACTTGCTGTTGATTTTATGCTCACGGCAACGGATATGTACTGTTCTTATAGTGCTTCCAATGTAGAAGTTACCACACTTATCACAATTCAGCTGATAAATAACACATTTTTGATAGCAGATTTTGTTGTTTATCTAATCTGGATTCTTTTTTAAAGAAAGTGATTTGAATCAAAGCTATGGTCCTTCTACTGTGCAGCGAGAAGCATATCAGTTTCACAGAAGTGATATTGAACACTGGATTGTGCTTTGACTGGGAAAAGGCTGGTTTTAATTACAGGTTTTAGGAAATTAACGATGTTAATTCTATATTGCTGTCTTAGCATCCATCTGATCCCATGTCCACATATGCATGAACAAGTGTGATATTAACATTGCTGAGAATGTATTATTGCTTAATTCAGTTAGCAAAGATTCCAGACTTCGAAATCATTCCCTAATGAAATCCATTAAATAATAATTCGAAACAGTTTTGCCTCGGCAGACATTCGAATACAAACAGAAGCGCAAGATGTTTCATGGTCACTTATATAATCGCGACGAGTTCCGTCTGCTCTCAATCAGGTGGTACAGCATAATAATCTAATACACAAGCGAATGCAGCTCACCTTCACAGATGACATTGAGGCACAATAAATCAATCTATCAGTCAAATCAAAGTCAATCAGAGGTGGAGGAACAGAAGTCAATGAAGTCAAATACTAATATAACAAATGGAAGAGACAGATATTCATGAATACTGGACAACCACCACGTGCTTGACTAAAAGAACAATGACTCAAACTTCAACATATCAAGGTATTTTTATTCAATTATAAATATTTTGCCCTCATGAGCATCGTCGAATCTGTCGAAGAGCTCTTGCGTGATATTTATTGTCTCTGAATGTGAAAGATAAACACGACAGCGCTTTGGAGCGGCAAATATCAGAGACAGCACAATTATTTTTTAAAAAATGAAGCTTTTACGTCACTACTTCCCATACTTGGGGCTTGGACGGTGCTGACATAGTCAGACTTATGGAGCGTTGGACATAGTCAGGACTTATGGAGTGTTGTAGTACTTTTAGTCCGGATGCCCTTCCTGCCGACTTCCAATGACACCTTCTGGGATCGACCTCTGGACCAAAAGATCGCTAGGCCAAGTACTTAACCACTGTGCCACGGAGACCACATTATTTAGTATAGGTGAAAATGTTTGAGATCAAATAAATAGCCATGTCCATGTAATCTAGTGGTAGGTACTAGTTACTAGGTACTTTTACATTATACACATTGATGGTTATTGATCTAAGCCACACTTTGCCCTCACTCTATTCAAGTCAAACGTAAAGAGAGGGGACTCTGTCAGATTAAAAAATTAAAACAAGATTTTGGTTTAATATGAAAGTTCAGTGGAGAAAGTGGGTTCTAGATAGCAGCTCGTTTATTGCTATACAGATCACGTCATCAAATGATCTGAAATGATCGCTGATACTCGCAATTATTTGTTGCCGACGCCAAAATTAAATGCGGCGATACATGTAATAACACAGCACGAAATTATGTGCCTCTACAACGTAATGCGATGTACGCACGTGTTCGCATCACGAACGCCATCTCTGGCAAACTCATCTAGCTTAATTTAGTGCTTGATGCTTCGCAGCATGTTGGACGATGGAAATAATCGACAATGATGAAGAATGCTTACTGATCCCCGTGGCACAGTGGTTAAGTGCTGGGCCTAGCGATCTTCGGGTCCGGTGATCGAGCCCCGAAAGTGTCATTGGAAGTCGTCAGGGATGGCATTCGGACTAAAAGATCACAACGCTCCAGATTAAAGTATGACAGTGTCCAAGCCGTAGTAAGAGGGAGTAGTAACGTTAAACCAGCACACTGATGCATATTTTTTCTTGAATCAAGTACCAACATTCAGCTAGCGTTTAGTTATTAAAAATAGATTTTTAAGTTTTTATAGCTTTCGTTTTTTCTGGGTTGAACAAATTTGACATCAATTATATGGTTTCTAATTATCTTTCCAGTTTGACTTCAACATCCTCTATAATCCAGCACTTTTTGCAATTAAAAATACCGTCAAATTTCTTTCATTTTCGATGCTCTTCTTATTAATGAATTGTCTTACAAATGTAGAAAATAGTTTGATAATGAGATATAAAATTGGAGCCACTGTACAATATGTTAGGTCACTGTATTGTCTTGTGCATTCAAAAAAAATGATCGCTAGAATTGCAGCTTGTGCATTATGCAGCCGCTGATTTCTCATACAATTTTTTCATTTGATTGCCATGATAGAACCACGCGATCGACACCAACACAAGAATGACGCAACCGGTGACAGCAATTTTGACACCCATCAATGCTTTGTTGAGCTGTTCCTTTTGTTTCTTCAATTTTTGGGACAATTTTCGGATGGAATACAGTTTCATCTGCATCCTCCGCCATTGAATTTGCTTTTGTCGCTGACGCATGCTGAATTTTGGCCTGTGATTATGTGCTGCTCGAGCGTTTGGATACATCTTCATTTCTTTGTCTTTTTTGTCCACATTGTCAGATTTTTGTGTTACTCTTATTTTTGATATTTCACTCGGTTTTCTCTCATTTTTTCTTCCAACATTACTGGTGAAATTCCAAGTTATATTCAAAAACATGCGTTCCCCGGCACCGCGACTCGAATCTACATGGATGCAAGTGTAGAAATAAAGACCATCTTCCTTTATTTTACAAATGTCAGCGGTTGAGAATGGATAACGAAAACTCGATTTGAAAACTATACGAGGATGTGGTCGCAACGCTTTTTGGAAAGGAAAACTAGGATTTTTCAAGACCATCTTAGTATCTTCCCTTGCATTTGATTTATATCGTCCGTCTCTACATAGGTGAATGGCTGGACATCCAGTGACATGAAGATTCTCCTGTAACCACGATAATTTCGTTGATCCGATCAATATTTTGGCTGTTTTATTAGTTGACTCCTTCAAACGTGATGAGTTGAAAAGTTCAATGAATTGGACTATTCGTCGTTCACAGGTTGAGCCATCAATTCTATGAAGTCGAACCTTGCAAGCGCACCAATTGTTCTTGAAGTGATAGAGAACTTTTGGTATTTGTAGGCGTCGTAATGTTAATCGAGAAACATTTTCCGTATAAATTCCAACTCCTGAAAACAGTCCAGGACTCATACACTCCCATTTAACTTGTGCTCTCAGTCCTTTTGAAGCTTGAAAACGGCATTCCATAGATTTGCCAACATACAAGTGAGCTCGAAAATATGGGAACTTGAGAAACGGGAATATTTCATCTCGGTCACAAACTTCGGAGCTATTAACAGTCCAGAAGAGAGCCACCAAGAATAAACTGACGCGATGTATTGATTTAAACATTTCCAAATCCGTTGCTGTCAGACTTTGATAATGGAAGTTGGTCTGGGCATAATTGCCTTTTGTAATGACTGACGACGTGCGTGTGTGTTTCTGTGTTATTACCAGTGGTTGGCTCTAGGTGTAGTAGCAACGGAACTGCAGAATGTAGGCTCACCGGAGGTCAGAGACGTAGGTTAACTCTCATGGAATGACAGTATATTAATGATTGATATCGCGGTGATGCTTGACTGAATAAAACGTCATCATGCTTTCTGCAGACTGGAATGAACGATTAAGATGCCTATTGAATCAATAATGTGAAAAATAGCAGTTTTCTCTCCCGAGTAATTTAATGCCACTAAATAATTGCGAATAAAAAATATATATACAGCCGACGTTTCGGGTCCAGACCCTTTCTCAAGGCAAGGTAGCAATAAAATGACACTGCCTAAACTGGCTCGTTAGATACGCAGTATAGCTCCGGTTGTTTCATGACGTCTGTTCATTTTAGGATGGCACTTATTGATTAATCGCGATTCCACCACGCTTGTTTCAACAGGATCATTTAAGCAGCGAAGAAATTCAACATCAAAATCATCAATCGAACCGTTATCAAGACAGGTCTTACTGTGTTCAGACAAAGCTCTTAGATCATTCTTATTACGAATACTGAGACTGTGTTCGTTGTATCTAATGTAGAATGGTCTAGCAGTTTTACCCATATATTTATCACCACACTTTCTACAAGAGA
The DNA here is from genome assembly GCA_907163375.1 of Prostheceraeus crozeri. NCBI lineage: Eukaryota > Metazoa > Platyhelminthes > Polycladida > Euryleptidae > Prostheceraeus > Prostheceraeus crozeri. The sequence continues at coordinate 168,238 of CAJQUW010006584.1, read as the reverse complement.
ATTGATAAACAACACACGATGTCTAACAGTTATGATTTTGGGATAGCTTGTTGCATATTCTACAATCATTGTGTTTAGTTTTTTGCATTTTTTCTTCAAAACATTACGCAGTTTTTTGTTGCCCGTACTGACGAGACGGACATTCAACCTATGTTTTCTTATTTGGTAATTAATTTTCCGATTAAGACTGTCGCTTATAAACAGTAACTTCAAAATGCTTTTTTTATCATCGTTGATTGTACTAGTTTTATTTTTTGGGAAATTTCTATCAGACACACTCAAATCCTTATTAGTGTATCCATAAAATTTTAAATTTTCTTTACATTTTTTCTCCGATTCCATTTTAATGTTATCAGAGAGCGTTGAACTACACTGATTACGTGTGTCTATTATGCTCTGCTTTACGAAATTAGTTTTGACGGAGCTCGGTAGCCAACTATCTTTTTTCAAAGCATTGCCAGACGATATGTCTTCTACATATTTTTTGTGCTTTGTAGTTTTTTCAGATGCCTATTTTTTATTGAATTTGATTAACTGTAGACGAATCTCCATAAATAATTTGTATGAGATGACAAAGACTGATGTCAATTGAAGAACAATTGCTACATGTGGTTTGAATCTATATTTCTCATCATTCGGTCAATATTTACAAATTAATTTACAACATGCAAAACTAGCAGCGCGAGCAGAAAGAGCACTAACGCTAAGAAGCAAATCAAAGTCACTCAGCACCAGAGGCAATTGAAATTAATCTTTTCAGAAGTGGAGACCGCACTGGAACCGCCTGTTCATCAACATGTTAAAGTAATCATTATTCCCATTCACCTTAGCGTATTCAATTTCAAACATTATAATAATTACATTTCTCCTTTTTTTGCTAGGCATGATTATCGCAAAAATGGATTTAGATTGCAAGATTACGACAATCTTAAATTTATCTGCTAGTTTGCTACGAAATTATGCAAAACTTTGATTCTTGTATGAAATAGAATTACAGGGATAAGCGACCTAAAGCTTTTGTTTCTTATCAATAAGCAAGATTTCGTCCAGGTACGCATTCTGTAGCTTCGCTTGAAGGGGCTTGAGGACCTCTAACGCAATCTTTTGGGAAATTGCTGGCGAGGGGGAAATTTCCATCGGCAAACGATGGATCACATATTGCTGATTACAGAATTTGAATTGTGTCACGTATTTGTCTTTAGAACTGATCGGGACACTAAAGCGCATGCGCTAGATCAATGGTAACCGCACATTGAAATCTAGAAAAACGAAAGTTTTTGTGAACACGAGTGAACGGTGGAAGGGACATAATAGGTTAAGTCATATTAGGAAAAAGGTGAAAGTATGAAACGCGTATTACATGAATCTGCTTTCTTTACCAGGAAAGGGTATGACAAAAAGCTGAATGCTTATGGACCTCAAAATTGGATATTCTGTTTGTGAAACTAGGTTGACTCGTGATAACTAGTTCAGGAGGATAGAATCAATCAACGGTTGCCGTATTGTTGCATATGCGATCACGGGACCTGGTGGTTCTTCGGATAATCATCAGTCACTGTTTGTGGTAGGCCCTACCGATCTTGTGACGACCATGTGGAATCCATGCCCGATTTGAAGACGTTTGAATAGGACCCATTGATGCCGTGTTCGATCACATCCTCGAGGTTTGCATGACGACACCTTTTGAATATTAGGACAGACGACAAGTCGCATCACATAGACAAGTTTTGCGCTTTCGGTTGTGCTTCAGAGTAAACATTTATGACTTATTTACACGAATTCCTTGAAAAATACGAACGAAAAAAGTTAACGTATAAATAAGAATACTCGCATTTTGGTATAAAATTTGAAATACAATGGAAATGTGTCTGACCAATGGTTATTACAGATCTGTACACAGAATGTGTGCAATCTGTACTTATTCAAATACAACATGTCCGTTGCACGCGCAAAAGGTGAAAAAACCGGGAAAGATAGAAAAAGACTTTGATTTACTTCATGGAGTTTTATTATTTTGAATTTTTTCGAAGGATGTTTAAGCTTCATTCCAACGTCTCCCATGCGACCTCCCATTTTCATAAAGTCCTTGCAAAAGTCCAAATGACTAATTGGAGAGCCTACAATCTCCGAATTAGGATTATAGGACTTTGGGAAGATTTCCGTAAATACAGTGCTGTGCAGCAAAGTTGACAACTCCTGCTAATTTTGCAAAAAGTACAGTCTCCTAGAGATGCCTCCACACACTTTTTAGTTTTGTTTCTTTTTGCATTTTTCTGACCATTTTTACGACACTAAAATGCTTGTTCAATATTGAATTGTATTAACCAGAATTGGTGCAGGAATATGGGGTACCGGTGGAGGAGAATCAGGAGGCTGACGATGACTTTTAAAGCGCTGTTGTATATATAAATAAAATTGTTCTCTAATGCCAATGTCGTAGTGTTAACATCATTGTAGATAAGCTTAATCGTTGCACCGGTCATGTAACATATTCTGTACAAACTCTGATAAATGTTGACATAGCCCTGAAAATGCTAGCTTGTAAATCTTCTAATTCGCATCAGAATTTACAATGCTGAAAGTTGAGCTCAAAAAATTTCCTGTAGTCAATATGAAAGCGTTCTTCGGCTAGTCATCGCACTAGAATGACTTTTATATGCTACGATATGACGCAGCCGGAAATTTTCTTCACATAATAAAATCATTCTTAGTGTAAACAACGTTTTATCGACGCAGCCCATTTAAACAATGTAAATGTTTTCACTAATTTGGACACACCAATTCCAAGAAATATTTTTTGAGAATTGAGGCCTGAAATAATGACTTCAGGCCATTGCCCACAGCCAGTCAAAATTTCGTGACTTTCGAAATATTCGTGATATTCGAAAAATTGTGCCCAATATTGACTGTTTCTAGCTTACATGTCATCTAGAATAACCGCCGAAATAAACTTCGAGCACTTCCTGATCAGACTGGGGAATTCTTTTGTATTCATCAAAAATAAATAAACTTCGCGACAAACCGAAATTCCGAACAGAATACTCTCCAAGACTCTAAAACTAACTCGAGCCTATAAGTGATTGAATGTAATAAATCGAGATTGTACATTCTTGGATAGAATAAAGGACAGAAAAATTTCAGTTAATACAAAAATGTTCGGTAGCTCGGCCGAATCTCGGACCAGGTTCGGCCGAACTGTAGAACCATCACGAAAACCGGGTTTCGGTGCACCCCTAATAATTTTGCTACACAACACTGCAATATAATACTTTTGGCAAAACGAGAATCAAAGAGAAATGTAACACAAAGTTTAACAGCAGCATGACTCATATTCTTGAAGAAATTGGTATTTCTGTTTCGATCCATCGACAAACTATTCTCATAACAGATTCAATTTCTCTTCATTAAATCACTTTTAATTGCATAATGTTCTGTGTTTTGCAGATATTTCCTGGTGTTCAAGTAATCATCTCAATAATCAGCAACCGATCTGATATGACAGACATAACTCCTAAAGTGACTCGTAAACGTCTTCACAATGGCATCGCAGCAAATGGTATACTGAAAGGGAAGTCATCTCCTGAAGTTAAAACCAATTCAGCACCTGGTAAACCGCCTAATCGAATTCTCCTAAATCATCTTGAAATCGGACTTCAATCTTTGCTTCGTTCTCTCCACACTTACAACATTTCACAGTCGTCGACTGCTCCTCGCCCCATATCAGGAGTGCTGCAGATGCCGGAGGAAAGACGAACTGCCGGGCGGGATGGCCTCTCAAAAGAATACCTGCAATCTCAATTTGCTGCAAGGCAACAGCCTTTATTACCGGTTTTCCTTGATATGTGTCGGCACGCCTTTTTGCGTCATAAAGTAGCCATGTATCTGAACAAACTTGTCTCTGAAGTAAAAGATCCCCAGGTAAGTGAAATTTTTACAATTCTTTCATGTAAACCTGAAGATGACTTGATTCATTGGATATTGCAAGAGTAACACAGGCCTTCTCAGGTAATCGTAAAAACCTAAAAAGACGTACATTTTACTCAATGACCGCAGAAGCCGTAAATTTATTTAACATGGTAAAATTCCGCTTAAACAGCATTATAAAGAATGAATCGAAAGTAGCCGATGCTGTTATTATTATTTTATTTCCCAAATTTTCGCCTACACAGGCCGCGTCAGGGGATAAAAGGATTTTATGTTTACAAATATCAAACGATTTTGAAAAATATTGTTAGTAAGATATCAAGGTTTCAGTAAGTAAATAAAATCCATAGAAGTGTTGATAGTATATGAAGTGCATAGATGTAATAATTACATAGATGTCATAGATGTAAAAATTACTCATGGAGGTATAAGTATAGAGAATGTTATCTAATAATTCATATAAAAAGGAAATGTTTATATTGTTCAAGTTCTTCTCTCGAGTTAATTTTCGGTTGCAGCTTGTTAATCCACACTGCTTCACGTAGTCTGATGTTAGTATTGTCGTGTTCTTGTGTTATTACTTCTGTTGTTATGTGGTTACTGTTGCATAATTTCAAATGTTTATGTACTGATGATGCTTTTTGAGTAACGTGCTCTTTAATTCTGGTATGCAGTAGTCTGATGGTACTCCCAATATAAAATTTTTGACATTTCGAACAAGTTATTTTATAAATCACATTTTGTCTGAAACAAAGTTCGTTGTTGTTTATGGGACAATTAGTGAGTTGACATGTTTTGTTGGTTGTGATTTTCTTTTGTAATACATTCCTCAGAGTTTTTGAACGTTGTGCTCAAGTCCAACATTCAGTTGTTCTTGTTGGAATATTCTCTTTATATTCTGGTTCATTCGATCCGAAATGAATGGAATTTCAGATAACATTTCTTCTTGTTCATGTTATTTTCATTTTTCTTATTCGTCGTTTTTTCGAAGCTTGAATGAATTTTTCTGGATAATCATTCAATCGTAACACTTCATTGAAATTTTGTAGATGACTTTCGGCTATGGATTTGTTCGAGCATCGTTCTTCAATTCTGTTTCGTTCATTATGGATAACTGCCAGTTTAGTGGATGTAGATATATTGGACTTGAAGTTAATGAAAATATCTCTTTTGGCTGTTTTCTTGTAGAAGTTAAAGATTGGTTCATTGGAGTTCGTCGTAATTGTAAAGTCTAAAAGACTCAAAGTATTGTTATCATTTGGTAGTTCAATTTCGAATTGAATGTTTGGATTTTGTGCATTAAGAAGTGTATGGAATTCAATTGCTTTCTCTTTGTTTTCTGTTAATACGAAACAGTCATCAACATATCGTTTAAATATCCATATATTGTTGATACTTTGTAAAGCTCTCTTTTCTATGTTGTCATCTATTGTAGTTCATATTAAATGCATGTTTGGAAAATGGACATAATAAATAACACGACGCCCCATTCATCTGCTGCTGCTGCTGCTATCCATTCAACGTCCGTTTCGCCCGGATCGCAGGGTTGGACGGTTTTCCCATTTTTCGGAGAGCAGCTTGCCACAGATCTCGACTGGCCGCGTCTTGAGGTTGGAGCCTTGCAGGTTTTAGGTCTTCCCTCACCACTTCCGACCAGGACTTCTTCGGTCTTCCTCTCTTACTTACATCATTCACGTTTAGCTCCATCACGCTTCTGACACATTCTTGCTGATCTTTCCTCATCACGTGCCTACACCATCGTAAGCGGTTATGCTACAGTGCGCATTGAATCGACTTCAGAACCATCGCAAGTCGAATATTCTCATTCTTGCGGCGATCTCGCAATGGCGCGCCAGCCATCCACCTCATCATCCTCATGTCAGCACTCTCCATTCGTTCGATGTCGCAGCATTTCACAACCCAGGTTTCGCTGCCGTACAATAAGCGTCCGCGTACACAAGCGTCAAAACTTTTCCTTTGATCTTGAGAGATGGGATTCGAGATCGCAATTCAAGAACTTTTCTGCTTGGAAATCAGTAGTTCAGACGGATCTTCTATCTTTTAAATGTTCATCTCACAGTTATGTACCAGGGAACAGAGTTAAAAGACCTCCATGTTTGAACTCATTCGCTTTTTTCATCTGTTTGTTGAATTGTTAAGGTAGAGTTTCTGAAATTACATAGAAATCGTTTCTCAGTGTGCTGCATCACACCTGCAAAGAAGTCGCACTTGTCATCTCACAACTGTGGGTGCAAGTGAATTAGAACACGCTGGGCTGTGACTTTTTACACCGCTACTGTGCGACAACCCGAATTATTTAGTGTCCAATGACCGTCTAGAATGAAAGCTGAAACTAAGATACAATAAACACTTTTAATACATCTGAATAGTATTTTGATTTCTACAACTTCAGTTATGCATTATTATCGGGTACATGTATCTATGTGGCACTCCAGGCTTCATATGCGACCATTTGAGCAGAGATAAATATACCATGCTCGACCATTATAACACAGCAGCTACGATATACAATATTGTGCAAAATGGGTTTTACAGATTTTGCAAATTTTATTCTTGCAGATCAATATCCATTGGAACGTGTGCAATTCTCCTGTTCGATCTGCTGTGAAGCTGGCATTAATCACGAGTGGTTACGAAAATCATCATGGACGGTTGGAATTGGTAATAGAAACTGAAACAGTTCGTGTTTATCTTAGAGACTCGAGGATATTTCGTTTTGGTTATGATATGCGTGAACTAGAAAACTTCCTTTCATATCAGGTGACTACAGCAGGTATCAAATACTTCTTTACCATTTTTAACTAACGCAATGTTTTTTCGAAATACAGATAGTGCACAGTCATATCTACACAATGCAAGCACTGAGACAGAAGCCACTGGCTTGGCCTTGTCTGTCTTCAAGTTTCAATACTGGACTGGGTCCAGCTGATCGGATCGGTGGGAATCCTGCGATAATTCTTCTAGCATCGCCTGACTTCAAATAGTAAGTTAACACCTATTCATAGTTATTATTCGTTCATTACTTTGTGCATATTATCACAAGGACATAACTTTAAATAAAAAAATATAGCTGCAACTCTGATGTCGAGTGAATGTTTGTCATTTTTAGTGACACAGTCCAGGGTTATGTGATGCTGTGTCGAATGCACGTGAAGTATATCACGCACGATTGAAGAGAGAAATAGAGATCAAGGAGACGATGATGATGCAAGACGTAAATTGTACAACGAGTGAAAGATTGCAACTTGCAAGTTAGTGAAAATTGGGTGTAGGTTGGAAAGGATCGACTAGAAAGTAATGAAAGCTTCAAAGAAGAAAGATGCCAATTAATTGAAGTAGCACAAAAACTAATGAAATCTGCCGCAGATGACAAGAATATCAAATTGAGACCAAGAAGATATTAGTCATGAAATAGCTGAAACAGAAAAAAGGAGTCGCTGAGAGGGTACTATCCGATATATCTAGAAAACATATAGAACCAGAAAAGAAAGTTTGGGGAATTTCATTGAGACTTCATTGAGTTCTTAACATATGTTTGAAACAAGGAAATTTGCACGTACTTAAGACCTGATGAAAAACAGACGGTGACATGTTGCTATGGTTCAAATACATAATTTATGCAATAGCAGAAGGCGGGATGACCATGATTTAAAGGTAGAAATAAGCAAAAAACTCTCCCGAGTGAATAACTGCTGATGTTTTTATAAACATAAATTAACTAAAAGTAAAAATTTGCTGACGTTTCACGTCCAGAAAAGCAAAAAAGACATAAATTCCAATAAGTGTACTCCGAAACTTCCCTTTGCTAGTGATAGCCTTATATGAAGAATAAACCACAGTATTCGTAAGTACAGATTAGATATCAATTTTGTTAGTACCGGCAATAAAAAGCTCAGTAATGTGTTCAGTCATAAATCGATCTATAAGCATAATAATAATCTTTGTGAAAAATTACCTTCTGATCATGTTTGTGATATTACTTGTGTAATTTATCAATTCACTTACAAATTTTGTAAGGGCCAATATATCGGAAGAACTGCTCGTTCACTAAATTTGCGATATAGCGAACATAAAAACAGTATAAAATATGAAAACAAGTCTAGCGCGTTAAGCGATCATAGCAATATTTGCAACAGTGTAAATACGAGTAGTATTGACGATTTTAATGCAGAAATCTTAAAGCGTGTGCTTGATTCGGTTGAGGTAAGTTTGGTGGAAGCTCGTTTGATTAATGATCATCAACCTTCGATGAACAGGCGTCACAAGACTGTTGCAACGAGAATCAGAATTTTGTAAAATCATTCTATTTGTCAGAACTACCACGACTAAGGGTCTGGACGTGAAACGTCGGCATAATTTTACATTTCTAAATTATATATTTATAAAAACATCGGCAGTTATTCACTCGGGAGAGTTTTGCTTATTTCTATCTTTCAATCAAATACATAAATTAATCCATTTATTCTTTCAATATTTCAATATGAAAAATGTAATACACAAAATAATGAAGGACGGGAGAACTTCATCCAACATAATATGATTTTATACATATCAATATTGTAAAAGCAATTCGCAGATAGTCTATTATTCCGTAGAAAAGCGGTTTTCTTCAAATTTAGGAATGAATTTGACAATTTCTTGAGGTCGATACAAATCTGTAATAAAAATTAGGAGGGGTAGGTGGGTTTCGGGTGTATAATTGCAGAGGATTGCCCTTTATGTTGGTCGATGTTTTGAAGGGAAAATTCCTATGACATCACGTTTTTGGCGAAATTAAAAATTTTGCGCTTTAGTCGCTTTCATCGCTTCAGATTTCTGGTTTTTGCATTCTGATTTTTATGCTTCGCTATATACTAGTACCTCAAATAGTTACCAAACCAGAATGAATTGAAGCCAAAGAATTCTCGTACACTCTAAAGATAAATCTCCGTCTGCAACATTTTACCTCTTTAGACAATTTGACAGTGATCAACTTCTGATTTATTGAGGAGGTCCTGCAAATTTCCTTAAATTTTTTCTGTCCTGGTAGGCATCCTGATTTCTACAGTACTGTGCGTATAATAGAATAGCTACAGTCGCAAAGCTTAACCTTGTAGGCTACTGATATTAAACCCTTGATCTCTCTTATGTGTCGCACAAGTGGTAATAAAGTGTTGATGATGCTTTAGCTTCATTTGAGGTATAATTAGACCTAGACATGCTTCTTCATGCTTCATTGATTTTTATCAATGACAGAATATAAATAGCGTATATTTATCCGTTTATGTTTTTTCATGGGTCATGTAGCTTAGAGGGCTATTTACATTCTCACTACGTAGGTTTCATGACTGATATGCACACTGATGGAATATGTACAGGTAAGGCATTTCTTAAGTCGAAGGATGGGTATATATATATGATTTGAAATCTCATTTAAGGTGACGTATATTTCCATGCTTCTAGGTATAAGAAGTTCCAAAACATTCTACATGCACATCTAGAGAAGTGGCCATTAGTCTACTTGCATTGAAAGAACGTATTTAATACGTGCACGCGTAGGCTTATGTCACAATGATTTTCAGTTAAATACAAAATGCATGGTGTGTTGAAAGAATTATTATATATATAATATAATAATATATTATATATATATAATTTATATATATATATATATATATATATATATATATATATATATATATATTTATATATATATAAATATATATATATATATATATATATTTATATATATATTTATATATAATTATATATATATATATATATATATATATAGACAAGTAACCTGGCAATTGATAAATTTATCAAATCTCAACAGATGTAACCACCACGAGACATGTTTCGGCCTGTTGATAAAGTTTAAGTGATAAGGTTAAGTGATAAATTTATCAATTGCCAGGTTACTTGTCTAAACATGTAATGAGTAGCGCCTGCGTGAAGCGCCTCAATCTCGGATGCGGTATTAAGTGATTAGAGAAAGCAGTCCGCCCTCCACGTGCCTGCGTTAAAGCAAGGCCTTCATGGCTAATTCACACTCTCAACAGATGGTCCGGTGGCCTTGTGGTTAGAGGATATGCTTGCACGTCCTCTAGCTCCAACGTCGCTGGTTCAAACCTACCCACGACTGATGAGGCCCAACAGGCCGAAACATGTCTCGTGGTGGTTACATCTGTTGAGATTTGATATATATTAATTTTCGCCATTGATCGAATGAATAGTTTTTAAAGAAGAATGACACGGTCAATAAATAAGGTCTCATTTCTCTAGTATTATATATCAAATACATAATGCATATATATTTAACAAATAAAAATATAAGTATTAATAAAAAATTAATTATTATAATTTAATTAATAATTATAAATTAAATTATAAATCAAAATATATATATACTAATATATAGTTTTTATACAGGAGAAATAGCGCGCAGTTCATTGCGAAGTTTTATTCCAGAGGTCCTTTCAGCCAGGCTCGTCAGTGGAAAACCCGGAGTAATATAAAATTAAAAGTCAAGACATAAACAAAAAAGCTGATTGGTCGCCATAAAATGGCACATGCAGGAAAATAGCTTTTTCTCTACTGTTGGCACAACAGACTTCACTATCGGCTCAATCAATCAGAAGCTTTTCTTCATCGTTCTATGAATAAAGTTGTTTCCAGCCGACTTTTTGCTGCTGATCTATGTGTTTTGTTCCACACTCGCCGTGTTCCCGTGCGATCTCCTAAAGATCCTCTGCCTGTTGCCTGCTTGTCATCAGTTGTGTACCGCTTCCTTTGTGACTGCGGGTCAGTCTACTTTGGTATGACGAGCAGTCGCCTTCCAGTCAGAGCACGTGAACACATGCCAAAGTGGCTTGTAGTTGGTCACACAGGTGTCAGCCAGTCTGTCATCACAGATCACGTGCTTCTTCGTTCTTGTGACCGTGAGAGTTTGCTGGACAAATTTTCCATTGTGTGTGAAGCACGTCATGATCGTTTGCTGCGAATTTGAGAAGCAATGCATATTCAGCGTTACAAGCCAGACATCTGTTAGCAGAAGGACCTATTGATTGACCTTCTCTTGCCATCTCCTTATGTCTTAACTTTTAATTGTATCTCATTCCGGATTGTCCACTTTCGAGACCGGCCGGAAGGACCTCTGGAATAAAACTTCGCAATGAACTGTGCGCTATTTTCCTGTACAAAATAATAGACGGGCCCAAATGCTTCTCAATATGCGTGTATAGTTTCACACCACACAAATATGCAATAAGCTTTGAGAAACTCATAATTGACATGACAATCTATTCAAGTAAACTGACCCACATGAACTAAGGCAGCATCATTTTACGATTTCATTATTTTAGACGTAAATAATGCAGCTTCCACTGCTGGCCACATGGGCTATTGGTCTCCGTGGCACAGTGGTTAAGTGCTTGGTCTAACGATCTTTCGGTGAAGTGGTCGAGCCCCGAAAGTGTCAACGGAAGTCGGCATTAAGGGCATCCGGGTTAAAAATCACATTTTTCCAGATAAAAGTCTATGTCAGCACCGTTTATGCTTTCTGTATTGGGTAGTATTGACATTAAACCATCATGTTTTTATAGACCTTACGAAGATTCTCATACGATGATGAAAATCATCCCAGCAGCCATTTATAATAGAATGTAATGCTTACTAATTCAAATTATTAATTGAAGTAGTCCTTATGAGGACTGATGGCGTTCTCCAATCCCCAAGTGTACAGATGCAATGCTACTGTAACCATTGGATTAATCAGTTCTTAAAAGAACTCAATGGAGCTTTCTCGTGGCAACGAATTAAAATTGATCAGCTTTGGCCTAATATCTGGTAAAAATAGAAATCTTAAGATTTGCAACGATTACTATTAATATACTAATACCATAGATTCCAAACACTTCCGCATACATGTTCAAAACAGACGTCTAATATACCTTACCGACTACAGATGCTGGCAGTGGAAATACAATAGGACAATGGTCATCATAGGTTAAGGAAATTAAAAATGGATATTATGAAACAAGACGAAACCGATGGATAAAAATTGGAAAAGCGGAGGTAAAACATGGAAATCCAATAATGCTACTACACCGATTCTGACACCACACATGGTGGATAATGGTAATAGTGGATAAGTGGAAAGTGGATAATGGCGGCAAACAATAGAACTACAATGACAGTCTACTACACCGAAAGCAATGAAATTATACACACTATACCTAAGAAAATTATGGATAGGAAATAATTTTTCACTTATTATTTCTATAATTTACATGTTTCAGCTTTGAAAAGCAATACCATGTAATTGAAAAAGCTGTTAATTATATCAAATAAGATTTATTTTAAATGGCCACCCTAAATCTAGTCACTGTCACGCCATCAGCATTTTGTAGCGAAAGTGAAGACACTGATCATCGTCGTTTCAGTTAGTTGAATGTGAAGTTATGTTGAACCATAGTGTAGCCTACTACTTATATTGATAGAATTCAACGTCTGTTGACATCTGTGAAGCTTGATTTCAATACACAAAAATGTCTGGCAATACAAACATACCAGGCTTAAATTCAATCATTGTTTTTAATTACATGTGAATTGTTCGCTTTCGAAAGAAGTTTCCATCAAGTGTAGAAGACTTTCTTGCTTCTTCAACATCATCACATAAACGCCTAAAAGGAACCAATTTAACATGTATTTCCGAATGATAAGTTCCAAAGTAACTTTCGAATGAAATTGGTTTGAAGTAGTTTGAAATCCTATTCTGCATATAATTATTGATCAAATTAATTCAATTCGGACTTATTCTATGAGTCACATGCCAAGTATAGTGTGCTGGTGCGTCAAGCATAGATGGAATCAGCAAAATATAACAGTAAAACTCTGAAATTTGGTCGGTATACACTCAGATATACTGATGATGTATACTCGGTATGCAGCAGACATACTTTCAAACTGTCAGAGACTATTGATCTTCCTGCTAAGATTATAATAGAAATGTATGCTTTAGATGTTGCTTAGAATGCTTCTGTTTTATTTGGATCTTAGGGGTGTCACGGCCGCGTTTCAGCACCATCCGGAACAGATATCTGCCAGCATGTCTCTATTCATTAGAAATATTTCACTTTTTATTCAATTTACTCAACTGAAAACTTGGACTAGTCGGAACATGAATTACAAATGTGCCATAAACACGTAATGTGCATTTTAGACGATTACATTCAGAAGATATTAATTCGTTTCCTGATCACATCTTTTATAATTTAACCTACAAATTCAGAAAAGCTGAGTACTTCCAATGAATCACAGTGCGCCAAATTCACTTTTACATTGAAAAGAATTGTCCCTAAAATCTGATAGTTCACTCTAAAAACGAATATGCTGGTCATAAAGTCATTCAACGAGCTGATAAAAATATTAGGAGTTTTTTTGTTCAATATATGTAGTGGTAATGATTGATTGTCTAATGAGAACACCTATTCTAGACCAATTTTTATGCAATTTCCAAGATTATCTCTTTATTCTTTCAAACATGCATTTCTTTAATTTCCAGTGGTGTTTGCATTCGTGGTGGACCCTCATCAGGTATTCAAATGTTTATTCGACGATTTGAACAACCTGTAGAGGCTGCTGAACTAGAAGCCAAAGCATCCGACCCTAACTGGCTTCCAACTGCCGAGGGATTCCGCGAAGTGGATCTTGATAGAGTTATTGGTGGTTCTATCATTGCCAAACTCGAAGCAGTTCTTGGTTGTCTGACTCCTGTGTAAATGTTTATTGTAAAAAAAAACAAATGTAAATATTGTGAAATGCATTTTGTGTACAATATATAATTGTTTTCTTTACAAAGTTTTAAACAGTGTTATGATAAGGATGTGCGCTGTAGCAAAAAATTATCTGCTGGCGTGTCGTTCAGCTGTTGGTGACTCGCTTGCCATGGTTGATCTAACCGGCGGAGTGCCTTTAAAAAATCCAATTGAGTTAAAGAAACTAAATTAGTGCGAAGATGCAGATGCTACGCCTGCACGCATTTTACTCGCTCAGCGGCAGCGCAGCAGAAACAGATAAACTTGCTCTTTCTCTGGGCGGATTTTTTTCGATTGAGACATTGTTTAGGTATGGTGCATATGCTTGTGAGGAGGATATAAATAACATCGACTTCATGAAGCAAGCCCTCGTCGATCAACACGAGTGGGAATTAAGAAACAAAGATGTTTTGAACTTTTGCATCATGAGTTGGAAGGCGCGTCTTTTCAAAATCTGTCCATCAATCTGGGTTGGTGTCGCATGAAATTATACTCCAATGTGAAAGCCATTGAACCTAGTATTCGACAGCGCGAACATAGGGTAATACTAGGAGAAAAGTCGAAGGCAGCACCCCAACTGTTAAACTTTTCTGTCAACAATGCTGTTTAGATTCAAGAAAAGACGCATTGTGAATCGTAAAATCATGCCGCTGAAAATTGAATTAAAAACATGACATAGCCAAGAAGCTTAAGATCTCAACTTTTCCTTGAAGACTTCCAAGGACTTGCATTAAAATGCAGCTCATGAAATTTCCTTATCATCAGCTTAATTTCCGCTTAAGTATGATGATTGTTAGCAAATATTCATTCCTTTGATATCCAACTTAAAATTGTTTCACACTTAAAAGAGCTGGACGTCATCTCGGTATAGTATATAAATACAGAATAATTTGAAAATGTTTAGCTTTTTAAAAACTCCTCAAATAACTTTTTTGGACAGCACGAACGTAATGGTACTAACGTGCGAATGTCCCACCATGCTTCTCAAATACAGTTTAAAACTAAAGAACAAATGTTGTACTTACCACAGGCAATTAGTGATTATTTATCATAAGACAATTAGTGATTAATGTTTGATGTGTATGGTACTTGCCATGTCATTGGTTGCACTGAAAAAGCAAAATTGATTGCACATACTCTGCGTGCTTCTGCAAATATTCCATCTGTCTCTTCTCATTGAGTGTATGTTTTAGCCAAATTTGGTAAGTAATCGAAGGGTTCGAGGCTCCGGATCAGACGCATGATAGTCAATTTCAAAGATGAGATTAAATAATTTTGAGGCATGTCAATTTTTGGCATAGTGCATGTTTATGTGACTTTCTTGTTTGATTGTCAAGCACTGAGACCTGAATATTTTAAACGTACATCGCATGTTACGACAAAATTAAATTCAAGAACAGAAAGTCAATTGTAGCAGCTGTGGTTTTCTTCAGTAAAATATTATTACATCAACTTCAACAGAAATATAAAAGTTGTTTCTATTAATTTGGTGTGGGTTTTTTTGTAATCTAAGTGTTGTTAGCTGTTAGCAATACATCCCACAAATATTATTTCAGTAGAAGCTCCTTAAGTCATCTGATATCCAATGTAAACTCCTTGAAAAATGAAACTTGTCAATATTTTCTATCGCAAATCTGAATTGAAGACATTTTTAATGCGGTCGCCGATTTCTGTCCTAATATGTTTTTCTCTCTAGCAATCATGTAGAAGGAGCTGAAACTATCTGTTTCATTTCAGAATTAGCTGCATAAATTAAGCTTGCAACTATTGTTGATAGGCCTAACTCACCTGCTGTCTAGTATCCAGGTAAGATTGATTATCACTTAAGACTTCACAAAAGACTTATAGAAGCATCTTGCTCAATACATTCCTTATGGTTGGAGAACGTGGATGCGAGTCTTTCACCCTTTTATCAAAGTTATCTTTGATTTTTGTTTCTATTTCAATTTTTGAGCTGTTGTCATCGGATGGCATTAGCCACCAATGTCCACGCAATGTCGCGTATTTGTCTTCTTGGATGACGAGTTGGTGCCCTTTTACTGTTGGAATAACGAAATGTTGCAACCTCCGAGAGAGATGACATTTTCCATTCAAGGTGCTATCATGATAGCAGTCTTTCCTCCACTGTGTCAATTACACCTACCGGCCAAATTCCTGACGCTACCACCTCCGAATCGACCATTCTATGAAATGCAATCGGCTGCAAATTATCTCTCACCAGACAGTCTGAGCGCAAACTCGAGTTTAAATTCATTGAAATTCAATAGGCTATTCGGAGGCATGCGTACAGCATGTCTGTAAGATTCATCCCTCTGCTGTCAAACGTCGATGATCAGTCGTTAAGCAACAGGTGATTCCATTAGCAGATTTCCAACCTGCTGGTACACGAGAAGTGCTGTGAAGCCGATCTGTCTTCAGGGAAATGATAAACTTTGAATCTGTGACTATTGGTTTTACAGCTCTTCCCTTGCAATTTTTCATTCACTCCAACGCACCTACCAATCAAATCCTAAAAGCCAGACTACGTACGAAGCAATTCATTGCCGATATTTCGCATGATGCGTCTACCACGAATCTTTCCAGCATTTGCGAATTCATCTTGATGCTTCATGCATGTTCTCTCAAAACGACAGCAAAGTTTGCAGTTATTCAGTGCTTAAACTTATCCAAACGTTGATCCTGTGTGAACGAATGAACGATATCTTCATATAGTTCTGCAAGAAAAGTCAAATTTGATTGAGAAAAAGATCGATTTAGCAAATTAACAGCCACCATTGATTAGTAATGATAAGTGTTATGTTTTTCCTGTCTGGCAGTATATGTATGCTTTATCACATTTTAATCTGTTCAGCAATGATGGAAATGGAATGTTACATCGTTCAATTATGTTGAAACCTTCCGATTTAGAGCCTTATGAAAGTTTCCGGGGGAAACATGAGTCAAACATGAGTGACAGTTATGAACTTAACAGAGGAAGCCGAACACAGCGGTTTAGAGCGCGTTTAAATTTCCGTCATGGGATAGTGTGAGATAGCGTGTCAGATACTGGCAGCTACTCTGTGTTATCTACATGGGCGCCTAGGCCTCTATCACATGCATGTGATCCCTTATGGTCACTTCATGCGATACGCAGAGATGCGTCGGTTTAATTATATATATAGCCGATAACCTTACAGACAAATAGATTTGCTGCTTCAGTTACTTTAATGATGCTTTAGTAGATTACAGACAAAAGATTTACATTTTCCAGACAAGGTGGTTTCAGTAGAATTCAAGTTGTTGTTTGTCAGTCTAAATGTGTGTATTCGCATTGATTGCTGAATTCTTACAATCAATATTGAGTGACCTTATTTTATGAAGTCCATGCGCCTACCAGAATGTTGTTGGTAAATATAGCATGTAGAAAGGGTCATGATTTAAGTGAATGTAATTTTCATGTTAACTTCTTTTAAAATGGTGTTATTGCAAAGTTCAACTGCGGTATGAAAGCTTTGGATGCGTAGTGATCGAAATTCAGCGACATGCATAACTGGTAGATAAAACTGTCACAGTGCAATCATTTCGATAACTTTTTTTTCAGAACAGCAAATCAAAAAATGGAAGTTGACAAAGAAGGTGAGTATTTGATGATGACGTTCTCCGAATTTAAGTTTGTAGATAGGCTTCCATCATCTTTATAAATAACGTTTGAGGGAGGATCACAACACATTCTGATTTGATAGTGAATGCTTCCTATAAATCATAATGAGTAAGTAGAACTACATTCCATCCAATTTCTAAATTCCATCCAAGAGCTTAGTTCTCCTAGCAAAAATGACCGTTTGCCAATTAACTTTCAGCATGAGAAGGTATATCCTCAAGTTTCTCCCCATATAGGGCCTACTTCAAAGTTGTCTGGATTTCTCAAGGAAAGAAATATTTCAAAAAGTCTCATTTTTGGAAAATTGATTTTTTTCATAATCCGTGATCGACTTCAAGATCTTCCAATTTTTCAAAAATATTTCGTATGGGCTCGCCTTATACGCAATTCAAGCAATTTTGGCGGTGAGACCAAAAAAATTTGAATTCGAGAGACCTTAATGTAGGAGGGATGTGTCGCCAAATCATCACAATCACATGAAAGCACCCATTTCTCCTTCAAAATCAACTAAAGAATTTCGAAAGCAACTTAGAAAATATTATGCGGCAAGCTGCAAATTTTTTATTATATTAGATATTCTCATTTTGATTTGAGAACAGTGGTCATAAGGAACAAACTGAATCAATCATTGATTAGGCTTGTAGGCCACAATGTAGAGGGTTTATAAGGGTATACCAGAAAGTAGAAAATCTAAATTATCTTAGAAAAACAAAACTTTAATTTGACTGCTTATTTCTCCGAGTTATAAACTGCCATTGTATTTTTCAACAGCCATGTAAAATGAATGACTATGTACCTATGTGGTAAGCACATTTTCTTATTGGCTGGGGATATAGCTGGCCTTATGAATTGTGCATCAAAAGCTAGGGTTTACCTAACTAAACTCTAAATTTGCCGATTTACAGTTCCCTTTTCTGCAGATACGTTAATTTTTTTATTTCGTCGTATGATTCATAGGCACTGCACAATCTTCATTGAACGGTTAATGTTTCTATTGGCTATTCTTGGATGATGTTAATCATATATATCTATAGACACTGACTTTCGTAGGAATGAAGAGCAGGATTTTTTACTCAAACGTTTCGAGTTTCTTTAACGACAGTGACAAAATATTATTTATGCATAGCAGTTAAACAAAATTTCGAGATGATTAACATGAGAATATATATATCCTACATAGAAAATTGCGATATAGAAATATGCACAAGATCATCTATCATGGAATACAGTATATACAAGGTTAATCAAAGCAATCTAATCAAAGGGGTATGTATAGGAATAGTAGAAAAATCAACTAAAAAGTAAGAAATTAGACAACACGAGAAGCGAGCGGTGCTCAAGTAAACTATGATAAATAGTGTAGTAAAACGTCAACAACACAACCATTTACTAAATTGAACGTTTTTTGAATGTAAAGGTCTTCAAGTGATTGTCGCCTTGCATTATTTCTTTTAGAGCGCAATATTTTCAATTGGGATGCTATCTTTGGATTGATGTTGTGAAATTCACTCGTGTTGGTAAAATGCGGATGATGTGTTGTTGAAGTGCTCATTAATTCTGGATCTTATAGTTCGAGATGTTTCACCAATATACACTTTGTGACAGTTTTTGCATTCAATATGATAAATAACAAACGTCTTATAACATAAATCTTTCACAACAGTCGTCAAGCAACTTCATCAATGACACCTATTCTTTTGGCAAGTTGGCATATCTGTCTACGACTTGCTTCACCATAATAGGGTACTTCTATAGACGTGCGGGGCACATTATTGTCATTTTCAGTTGACCGATTTTGTTATGCAGTATTCCATGATAGATGATCACGTGCATATTTCTATATCGTAATTTTCTATGCCTATACCCTCATGTTAATCATTTTGAAGTTGTGTGTACTGCTATGTATAAATGATACTTTATGACTCTCGTTAAAGAATCTCGAAACGTTGAGTAAAAAGTCTCGCTCTTAATTCCTACGAAAGCCAGTGGCAATGAGCATTTCCATGCGTAATAACGTAATATCGCACGCATTTAGTACATCTCTATGACTTTTTTGTAGTAGATGCTAGCAGGTTGGTATCGATCCACCGGACAAAATACTTAGCAGATTCTCTGAAATGAATGTTTGCATGCTTTATTTGCTTTACCATTCTTTCTTCGTGACGCAATGCGCAATTATTGTCAGACGTAGTAACGTTTCACGAATTGACATGAAAATCAAGTAGTGGTTACTTATGTGAAAAAGTCCGCGAATTGATCGATGCCATTATTCCATGAAATCAAAGTTGACGATCACATCAACATCACAGAAGTTGTTGGAATTGAATTCGTGCATTCCTCTAGTAGCTATCGGAACGAAGGAAACGCAATAACGTCACAACTGAAGCGTAATAACGTTACACGTACGAAATCAGGATTTATATTTGGCTGAGGTGGAAGTTATTTTGACTTGACATGCAACTGCTAGTCTCAAAGCAAAGTCACTCTATGCTTGCTTGGGGTTTTCAGGTGTGTGGTGAGATGTTCATGTCGTACTACTGATAAAAGTAAGCAGTAGTATGAAGGTATTTTTCTTTCAATAATTTTGAAAATGCTTTATCTTGGGAAATAGTGGATGAATGCAAGTTTTTCCTCACCATTCAAATTGATTTCATATGTTCTTGTAGACACATTTAACTCAAAACAGTTAAGAACTAAAACCAAGCTTGCCTTAATATTATTAAACAACTGCGTAATTAAAACTAGATTCAAACTTTGATCGATAAGTTTCAAATAATGTGCTTGTACGAACTATATAGAACGGATATGTCGGCAGATTCACCCTCGGATGAGGCTTGCATGATCAAAGGCAGCAACTTTATGTACATCTGGTGTCTCAGAGAACACTCCTGAAATCGGGTTTCGCATTGATCAAAATTACGCGCATCTTTGTAGCATCCGAGGCTGTCAACTTTTGCAATTTTGCAAGATCTGTGACTGATCTCACCAACAGTTTGCGAAACATCGTGTGACCATCACAGAACGATATAACATCGATGCCGTCATACACTCGAACCACATTTTCTATGGATGAAAACATTCTTCAGACAGGTATGATGATCTCTTTATGACTCCATCTTTCAACTCACTTCCCCATGAGAAATGATCTGACATGTGGTTGATAGTACAGCAGCGTGGATTAGTTTAAGGAGTCACAAATACATACAAGAAGGCACATGCGTTTTTAATAATGATTCGGACAGCTTGCATTTTCCCTGGACGGTTTCAGAATTACCCACTCAGTTTAAGTGTCATGATCGTATGACAAATGAGATAGCAGTCTGAGCAAAGTGTGACTTTGGCTCCTGGTCAGAAGGCTATTCTCACGAAATGGTCCTTAGAATTCGGTTTCAATTAACCTGTCCCAAGGAAAGATTAAAAAAATGTGAATAACAGACGCTTTCAGCAGCATCAAAAACTATGCTTCTCTTAAAAATTTTATCGGAAAACCAATGGCCTCAGACTGCCAGAGGAAGTAGGCCTACTTAGACCTGGTTTCAAACTCAGAGGATGTTAATTTTCCGCTTAAAATTAAACAAAGGCGTAGGTTTCAGATGTTGCTGAGGACGTTTCTGTCATTTGCATTTTATCTCGAGACTTTTCTGGGACAGTTTTATCAAAGTCATTTAAGACCATTTCGCACGAGGAACATTTTGACTTGACTCAACTAGGATAATAATATGATTTCAACTTTGCTTACATAGTATGATGGTCTCGATCAAATCTGTCAATTCGTAGACATTTTCTCATAAGTAGCGACTACTCGATTTTCATAGCAAATCGTTTAACGTAGTTACGACGGACTTTCATTTTTATTCATTCGCTTATGAAGAATAGCAAAACAAATTAAACATTCAATCACTAACTTCGGAGTATCTACATAAACCATAAAGATACATAAATTTTTTATTTTATCCTCTAAATTGATGCCAATCTGTTCTATATATTGTGCTACAAAAAAAGTTATTGGAATTTTGTGTTTACGTGCGATGTAGCTTTGTTTCTCATAAAAGCGACTGGTTATACTGGTAGATAAATTGATGTCAGATACACTCGATAGTATTTGAAATCTATCAAAGCTTGTGTCGCTAACTTTAGATTTACACAGCATTTATGACGCGAGTGAAAATCAATTTCACATTTGTTCCATCATAAGTGACCGATGGTAGCTTAGGATATGAGATTATGCCACATTCGGCTTAATAGATAATCCTACAGATCAAAAAACCGCTAAAAAATAACGTTACATTTTTTACATCTGTTAAACAATGGAAAATTTCTCAGCAATAATTAATGATAGAATGAATCTATGCTTATTTTTCTATCACGTTTGATCTGATTTACAAGTATTGCTGCTGAAAAGAAAAATAATTATCTCTTTTGGGTAAACAGTGTTTTCATGTAATTCACGTAAAAATGTGGATTTCAAAAAATGGAATTTTGAAGAAAATTTTGAAAAATCAGCTATAAGTCGACTTCAAACGTTAAATTCGACATCAGATGTGTTTGTAATCAATCTCCGACAAATTAATTTCTTGACCTAAATGTTGACAGTCGCGTGGAATTGCCCATATATGTATATCTAATCTTCATTGAGTTTTCAAGGTCAAATTATTTAGGAATCTTCGTCTTAATAGATGTGAAATAGCCGTGGAAGTAGTGGAGACCCTCAATTTTCAAATATCCTTGCTGAAAATCACCGCGTTCGCGTACTCCAAATCCGCAACCATTTTTTTACTTAAAACAAGATGTGCGGTTAACCAAAGAAACGATTTCTAGATCTCAAGCTAGGGAATAACAAAAATTGTCTCATTATTTTGTTGCCAATATCCGCTTTATTTATGTCCTAAAGTGACATGATTATTTGACAGCACAGTGTCAGATAAAAATGTTATTTCAAAACCAATTTACTCTGAGTTGCTTCAGGTAGTTACTCAACTTCCCTAACATTTCTTCTGTTGACTTTCATAGTTTTAGTTCTTATCTCTTTTCAAGAGGAAAATCAGTTTCTGTGAAAGACAAACAGCAGTAACTCTGAATAATTGCTAGATAGATTTTGTGATTTCCCTTTGTACTTTTAGGTCTGAAATTTTATGTTGCAATTCATCATTTCCGTTGTGGACTGCTAAATCAAGTTTTATTGTACGATTTTGCGTGACATAGCATCATATATTTTTGATGACCACGAGGAAAACATAATCTAACTATAAACATAGCAGGAGCGTATAGGATTTACTATTCCTCAATAACTTCCATCCACTTTTTGCTGTATTGAATTATTTTTCAGATGTAAAACAATGTCAACTCTGTGGAATGCAATTTCCACCTAATTCATCGGCTGGAGCAATGAGGTCTCATGCTTTCAAATGTAAAGGACCGTCGAGTATGAGTTTTCCTGCCAATGTCACATTTCCAAATGACACGGGTGACACTGGACGGAAGAGAAAATCCGCTGTGAGGCAAGTGATTGATGACATGTTTCTTATGTATAACTGGAGAATGATGAATGTACTGTACTTCCTAACTATCGTTTGCAATTCTTCATTAGGACTATTTGTAAATTGGCGGCCAGTGTCTGAGGCACCTAGCAGAGGTGGAACTGGTTGAGATTTTTGTGACCCGACCAGCCGGTCACGTGATTCGATCGGTATCCGAGCGTCCGGTCAATTCGTAATACCGATGCATGCTTGTATGCCTTACGCATGTGTATGCAGCACTTTATAATCATAGACAAAGTAGGTACGTGCATGCGTGACCGATTGTTCTACATAAAATGGCTGATCGTTCTGCACCGCTTTTGTTCAAATTCAAGTATTTTGAACATCATATTGTTAATATAAACTATGTTTTAAATCCGGCAGTTTTACTGGGACGTATTGCTATAATTGCATATTTACCTCATTGCACAGCATTGCATGATTATATTCAAATACGGTATTTTAAGCATGTAAAGTAATTCAATCATCTTTATTATACAGTAGGCTGCAATTTTGAGGGATATTCTTTCTCAGTAGTAGAATATATTCTCACTCATGCAATCTCTCTTATGCTTATATGCATTTAATTTTATGTTCAATGTTATTTAACATAGTCGCTAAAAGTAACTATGCATATCATTAGTTTCTCACACACGTGAATGCCAATATCAGTTTCTTGCCTTCATACGGGGAATGCACGCGCGCGTAGCCGGGAAAAGAGACTTCACGATAAACGGAGAGTGTAGTCAAACTATCCATTTCTAGATCTGTGATTTACATATCCTACTGACATTAAATGAGTGAGAACAGGTGAAAGGAGCTCAAGTTAAACAGATAAAATTCCCCTTTAGATGCATATTCAACAAAGCAAAATTGACCGGTTCCACCTCTGACACCTAGCACTGCTCACGCTTTGGATTCAGCAGTCTGCAGAAGCTATGTTCTGCTCAGTTGGAAAAGCAAAGAATAATGATAAATGCCCGTTACAAGATTATTTTCTGCAGAATGTCACACATGCTATCATCTTTCTGCGGTAACTATATGCGAAAGTACTAAAGTTTCTCATTTGAAAATAGTTCCGTTAAAGTAGTAATGGATAAACTTTCTGGTAGCTGGCTGCATCACAGATCTAGTGAACTTTGTGGTAACAAGTTCTACAGAACGACAAATATCGAAAATTGTGATATAGAATAGGTAGTAGAGTATGGAACGAAAATTAATATTGACAATCACACAATTGACATCTTAAGTGTCTTGGCGCTTTACAGATAAAATTGTCATGGACACGTCAGTGGACACATGGGTGGAAAACATAATGATAATACTTCGAAAATCATACACAGACAGTTCTTTTATTTTTCAAACATAATATTCACATTTGAAAGAATTTGGAATCACGCGCATTTCTTAACCACAAAACTAACGAAAATTAATTAAGTTTACAAACGGCCTTATACGTATGAAGACTTATTCAGACCTACAGATACTAGGTAGCTTCTTCGTTTAACTCTAGTCATTGTCAGTCACTTACTTATTTTACTTTCTCCTTTTACCGTCTTCTTTTCCTCTTCTGTTGAGGATTGGACGATGTGAGACTTCTCCATCGAGAACGGTCCTGAGCATCATTCGCAGATATTCCCAGCTCCACCATGTCCTCATTGATTTGTAGCCATGTCTTCGACGAGGATGGGAACCTTCGACCATCACGTCGAGCACCTGCCTGATTGGTTCATCCATATTTCGACGCTTGATATGCCAAGCCACCTAACAGATCAGTCAACAAATCATAAAATCCCAATTACTTGCTTCCATGCTTTACAGATTCGACCTTTCAACTCCGAGGTCGTTCAAATGCGATCACATCTTCAGTAATTATGACAGGCCTTGGTTAGAAGAGGTTATCCTCATGGGCGAATTCCGCAACAAAACATTAAAGCGTTGAATTGTAGTCGGCCATCATTTTTTCGTTCGTATACAAAAACTCTATGATGTTCAAATAATTGATTTCATTGGTCCACATCATCCATTGAAGTGAGATCATTCTATGACAGGCATAAACAGTTCATTGTTGATAACAATCTCAAAAGTTGATTACAAGCAGAAATTGCCATCTAAGAAGAACAAATTTCTTTTTTCTGATATCTCTCAAGGGATAGAATCTAAGCAAACTGGTAATGTTCTCTTTGCTATAGATGTTTGGCTTGCTTGTGAAAATGCACATTTATGGTTTCATTCGTACTTTTTAGTAGCAGCACTTTATAGTGGAAAACAGTAGTACATGTAGGTACTAGTGGCAAAATATATTGGAAAATTTTCCTAGAATGTCCCTGCAATTTCCTGGACTTGCTTTATGGGGACACAGATACTTGACCTGTAATCTCTTATCTCTGGGATCAGCATGCCTTCTGTTTTAGATTCTTCGTTATTAAATATGTATTAAGTGTCAGATACTATTAATCATCGTTTATTCGTCCTTAAGATACTTAATCGCAACGAGTTCAGACTGAAGTGTTGTACACTGATTCTTCCTTTTGCAAGGAGCATTATTAATTAATTAATTAATTAATTATTAATTATAATATGAATTCAATGCCTAAATTTGCGCTAGAAATAAGCTCTGACGGCATCAGGTGACCTAAAATGACCTTGACCTCATGGCATGATAGATTGCGATCATATTTATATTCGTTGGTAATACATTATATGGCTCTAAAATGCTTGGCTTGGTCACAAATAGACATTTTATGCTGTCGTACTATGCAATTGCATTGATCACGTGACCCATCAAAAGGCATGATTTTTGGACCTTAAATGCTATTTTGCGATGAAACTAATCATTTTAGGCCAATATAGCATATTACCAACAGATAGAAATGTGACCCTAATCTATCACTTTACGAGGTCAAAAAGGTCATCCGTGGTCACGTGATGCCGTCAGAGGCTATTTTTAGCAATTTTTGCACATTTGACCTAACTTTGACCTCTGGGTGACCGCAAAACCTTGACCTATCGAGCTGAAACTTCACATGTACAATTTTCTTACTAAAAGGAATACTTTTGGCAACGTGCACCCTGACTTTCAACTTTCGATTTTTTTAAACATCCTAATATGTATTTATTCTAGTAATACGACTCCTGCAGGGATCGCAATTTTCCGGTTTTTCCGGGTTTTTTTGCGAAATTTATCTAATGTAAATATTTCAAATTTAAGCATTCAACCCCTGGTTTTTCCCGATTTTCCGGTTTTTTTCGTGGGTGAATTGCAATCCCTGGACTCATGCCTGATGCGCAAAGAGATTTTCTGATCTGAATTTAATATTTTTTTACCATTTGTGTTATTTTGCACCTCGTCTAACAGCATGTCTTTCTATTCCTAATGAAGGTTCGAACGTTGGTTCGATTATTATCTGAAACGGATTGAATATAGCTTTGAATGTTTAATTTAATTAAAACCTTCTCAACATCAAAGAACACATATAATGACAACTTCAAATTTTTCCAGAGATGGCATAATCGCTTTAATATAATTTTTTTTATAATTTCTTTAAGCCTGATTTCAGAGAGATAATTTACTGGGATGTGACGATATATGTAATTTTGCTGATAATTAATACCGATAATTCATCCGCAAAAAATGAAATATC
The DNA here is from genome assembly GCA_907163375.1 of Prostheceraeus crozeri. Classification (NCBI taxonomy): domain Eukaryota; kingdom Metazoa; phylum Platyhelminthes; order Polycladida; family Euryleptidae; genus Prostheceraeus; species Prostheceraeus crozeri. Next base: position 141,696 of record CAJQUW010006584.1, on the reverse strand, counting down.
GGCCCATAAATGGGCACTGCCGACATAATGATTCATAACACGTTTCTTACACATATAGGATAATGTGTACGATGTTATAGTACATGTAGCCTACCCACTCTTCAGACTTCTCACAATGTGCTGCAGAGAGACAGCGCAAGCAGTTGACAGTTTAAGACTTCTTTTCCAGAACAGTCTTCTAATAAAATTCGCGGACGACATGTGCTTGTTGCATTTTGTTCTGGAAGAGGATGACGACAATCTTTCAGAAGAGCTGAATCACATTATCACCTGGTCTTCCGCAAATAGAATAGCCTTCAATGGCACCAAGACCAAACTGCTCAACTTTCAAACGAAGCACTCCCTCTCACCTCCTTTCTTGAAAGATCCGCTATCCAACTCCTATATTCAGCTTGCCACTTCAACTAAGCTTCTTGGCCTCACCATCGACAGTGATATGACATGGTGTGCACACACTCATGAAGTATTGACAAAACCTCGCAAGAGGGTGTACATGCTGTATGCCCTTAGACAAAAAAAGGCACCCAAGAATGTGATGTGGAATGTTTGTTGCACAACGATACGGTCGGTCACAAGCTACGGGCATCCTGCGTGGTGCAACATTAAGAAATGCCGATTCATCCAACTCTCAAAATTTGAAGACCGATTGTGCCGTATGTTCGATCTGCCGCGCAAAAAAGAAATTTCCTGATTTCTGGTTCGACCTAGGAAAGCGCCTTGCGAGGAGAGCCCAGTGCCCTAGTCATCCCCTAAACATTATCTTCAACGTTGAATCCAGCAGGTACTCCAGTCGACTTGGGAACACTAACTGCAAAGTGATGTCGAAGACCAGCCGTTACGGCTGCTCATTTATCAAATACGCCTGACGTGTACTTCTTTCCCATTGTGATGTAATGCCATGTCCGAATATGTCTGATATGAAATAAAGCTATTATTATTATTATTATTTAATGTGCAACTAAACCTACTAAATTCGGTTACTGTTCACAAATTTTGATGTTTTATTTTTCACATGTTTACAACGAAGCACAAACTCAATTTAACTATTCTAAACAAAAATGTAGCCGTTTATGTAAATGCTCGCATACTGGAATGCGATGCTTTATTGTGAATTTGTAGTACACCGCACATAAGCATATAACTTAAGTGTTCTTGTTAAAATCATGTCTTGAAGAGATAGAAGTCAAAATATTACTGGATAAGGGTTTGAAAATGTAGTTTTATTGAGAAAGCTGTGTCATGTAGGGTAGACAAAATCAATGACACTAAGTTCCACACCAATAGTTAGATTCTATTCTCGGTGAATTGGTATAAGAAAATCAATTGCTCCCTTTAGTGGGGTGTTATGGATGAAACACTATAGCAACTATAAACAATAGTTGTGTACTTTGCAGGCTTCATAATCTTTCTTAAAGTTACTGTTCAACTTGTGACTATCATGTTTAACTTATAATAGGAAATAGACAATCATCGTGCAATTTATAAATAGTGTCACACGTTTAGTCAATAATTCAAAAGGTTTGTCGGCTTATTGCCCTTCATACAGTCAGATGCATATCAGTCACAGGATCAGTATTCAGTTATGATGCTAGATATATGCACATGTATTTTCGATTGTGCAGTGTACATGTATAATTGTATATTAATCATTAATCATTTGTTTGTTTTTACATTTATAATTTACATAATGACTACAAGTATGCAATAAAAATGAATTACTTGAAATAATCATTTTCAACAATTTCAAAATAAATTTTTTGAAAATCATTAATATCGGCCGATAATCGATTAAAAGAATTAGAAAAGTTGCCGATAATCGCCGATAAATCGGCACATTCTTAATAATTTATCTGAATGAATATTCACTTCCATCCCTGAATAAGTACCATTTATGACCACTAACGCTTTGGTCTAGAGGTAAATACGAGCGTTTTGTATTGACAATATTGTCAACTGTAGGGCGTTGTTACTTTATGTAAAATAAAATATAGGAATAAATCACTCCTTCGATGCGCCTTAGAAATAATTTAATGTTGCAATAATATTATTTACATGTTCACCTTACAGGCCTCATCAGGTAACACATCGAAAAGAGTGATTATTCTTATAGTAGATTTTACATGAAGTAATCTAACTCTTTCCTTAGCTAGATTTATGATTTATCTGAAATTTTCAGGGCGATGCATTCGTTTGCACACGGACATTACGGCGACTTAGATACTGAATACGGCGATGTGGACGATCAGCTTGAAGTTTCAATTGATGAAGGAAGTGGAATGGATGATCCTAATTTTGTACCCGATGAAGTTATGGTGAAAGTAGAAGAGGAAGAAGAGGAGGAATATGATTATCAGGAAGATGGCAACATCGTTGAAGAAGAATCTGCTTCTGGAGAAGACGAAGAGGACTACATAGAAATGGATGATGACTTTCAAAGCAGACGGAGAAGTGAGTTTTTGGCTATTTTTTTCATTTCGTTTCGGATGTTGATTTAAATACGATTCTTGTCAGGTGTAACATGCAATGCGGCATAACTTGTCAAATTTAGTGTTCTGTTGAAAATAGACTAGTCAAGATAGTTGCAAAATGTGAAACTCGCCTTACTAAATTCACTTCACATAGTGTGAGTATCGCTTTCAACAACATTCAGTCTGTTAATACTTCATTTAATTTCTGTTAAATGAATTTGAATATCCAATAACCAACACGCATATCCGAGTCTTTCAAGTTGCTCTAATTATCTCAAAATTAGCATTCTTGCACTGTGGATATATAGCCAAATTGCAAGAATTATACGAATCAAAACTCAAAATTCTTCGTGTAATAGTTGCAATACATCTGCAATATGCTGTTTATACAACACAGTCAAATAGCCCCATACAGCATAGTCAGTATAGTCATCGCCAGCAATCACGCATACTGTCCACAAAATTAAACACGAAAAATGCATTGCCAACAGTTATATGACACTTTCGCGCTTGTGTAGGTCTGCTGATAATTCTCCACGAGTGCTAGTTTATTCAAAATCTCCTTGAGATGCAAGGATGAATCTGCATGTACCTTCAGCTGATTTTTTTATCTTCAGCTTTTTATCCGTGAAATCGCAAAAAGTTCAATTAATGCGTGAAAACCTAGGAAGGAATAGTAAATGAAAATTGGATTATGTTCGAGTAATGCGTGTTTGAGTTACTTGTATTCTATGACACACATCTGATCATGTGTTCATACTGAAGACATAAACTTGAATTGATAAATCCTTTATGTACAAAGATGGTTTGGAGTATGGCTTGACTTATGCTTACTGCTTCGGCTGTCCGTCCATTGTTGATGACGACGCTCTCCTTGCTAGTGTCGATGATTGAGATGGTTGCAAAGTCCGATCCTTGCCTTGAGTATACGGGGGCAGTGATGACAAGGAAATTCGTTTGCCTGGATGGATGGTGGGTTGAGGCGGCGTTGGTGTCGCTGGCTACGTTTCTTCTCCAGGTTCAGCCTTGGGTTATCTTCAAAGTTGGCGACTCATTGATGGCACTGTGCTCGCTTACTCCTCCAGGATGTCGGTGGAGATTCCTCAGCTGTTCAGTACGTCTCTTAGGTGGTCTCGATATCGGCGTATGGGGCAGCCATGTGGTCAGGATTCGTTCTCTACTTCGCTGAATAGAGTGATCTATAGGTGGTTGTCTGCCATGCGGATGACGTGTCCAGTCCAGCGAATGATGCGGTGGTTGATGAGAGCTTCTACACTTGATGTCCTTGCGCAAAGAAGGATTTCTGAGCGTGGGATCCTGTCTCTCCAGGTCATCCCAAGTATCTTTTGGAGGCAGCGGATCTGAAAAGCTTCGAGTTTCTTGATGTGCTTGCGATATGGTGTCCAGCATTCGCATCCATAGAAACGTGGACAGGATGATGGCACGGAAGACGGCACTCTTGTTGGGTGGGCGAAGGTTTTTGTTGAGAAGTGCCCTCGCCCTCAGGCGGCCAAAAACTGTCGAGGCATGATGGATGCGATGATGGACATCCTCAGCTATGCTTGCGTTGTCTTTAATGATGCTGCTTAGATAGATGTCAGATTACGAATTCTCGAGCGGTTCGTTGTCTATGTGGAGTTGTTCGTTGGGCCCCTCTGTAGCGAAGTAAGTTTGGAGTACTTTTGTCTTGGAGGGGTTGATGGTGAGTTCTAACCTGAAATGACTTGTAGACATGTTTTGTAACATTTTTATCTTGTTCAATTTTTTTCAAAACATTTGATGAGAAATATATTTGCTATTTCACAATAATACGTATTGAATTTGATAGCATATTGCCAGCTTTTATAGGCATGCATCGCTGAATTTAGGATGTGTATGTGATAGTCAGTAATTGCTCATTCATGCAATAATGCTTGCGACTTAATGCACACTACCACAGGACACAATTACCTCATGTATTTTGCAAAATGATGGAACTTTTGTTTTTGTAGCAGTGTTCTTGAAGATGGTTCGTGTTTTAATTTGTATTGTAAAAGAAAGTAAAGCAAGCCGTGTTGTACAACCGTAGCAGATAAAGTACAATAGGACCATTAATTCTACAGTCCTTCAATGGATTATTAGGGGGCGAACTTCAAGGCTAGGACTTCTAAAAAAAGATGCATAAGAATAAGGAAAGTCACTTTGCAAAAATAATCGCGAGATTAATCGATTAGCTGCACCCGTTACTGTGACAAGCGCATTCCTTAGCTATTTCGATTACATAAAAGGAAAGTACACCGAATCCAAAAATAAGGTGATCCAACGTCCTAAAAACATTGATTTCCGCAGCTCGAAATCGGAAGTCAGGCGAGGAGAGCAGTGGTACCGATAGAGGAATAAAAGAATTTCCAAACGACTATCATTCCGTGTTGACCAAATATTTGGAAATGCAATACGCGTGGGAACGTCGTCTCGACCCAAGGACAGTTCGCACTGTATATTTCAAACATTTTGCCACCCAATGGAAATGCCGAAGTGAAAAGCCAGACAACAGACTTGAAGATAGACGAGATATGTTTATACCAGATCCTTCCGCTTGGACACCAATCCCTGAAAAGTAAGTCAGTGTATTCAGCTATTTAATGTACATTTTCTAATGTTAAAAAGTACGGTCTTCTATTTTTTAAAGTTTTGGCCCTTTCACTACAAACTTGGCCCAACATATAAAACAACAAAGCCACAACTGACACCTAATTCAGATGAATTAAAACAAGGCTGCTGTTTTCAAATTCATTTTGTGACTGCAATTGATAGTTTGTTTCCGGAGTAGCATAATATGAATTTTAGTTGCTCAGCTATAACTAATTTTGATATACATGTATTGAATGTAGTTGGAAAGAGCCAATATTGAAAGATGGTGGTTTTATTTTCTTTTTGTTATTTCTTGCAATTAATTTCAGCTAACATCCGTTAACTATCTTCAGGTAAAAAGGAGGGAGATATTGTCTAGTATAAAATCTAAAATTCACACCGACGTCTATGTCATAATAACATAATACTGAATGCCAAAGGGGGGAAGGGCTATGGAACAGGTAGTATTAGGTTACATAGTACCAATAGCATCTTAAGGTTGACCTGACTAAGTATGAAAACAAAGGACTAGAAATGGATTAGTAATACAAAGGCTTGAGTTACAAGTACATGCACACATCATAAACATTTTTTTAATCAAAAAGAAAATCTGCATAATTGTTGAGCTCGATTTTGTTATTGATTGTTGGTTGCATTTTTCTAATATAATATGCGTCACGAAGTCTTAGGTTTGATGGATCACTAAATCATACAAAAACAGGTAACCCAATACTACCTGTTCCATAGCCCTTCCCCCTTTTGTGAAATAACAAAAAGAAAATAAAACCATCTTTCAATATTGGTTCTTTCCAACTACATTCAAAACATGAAAAATAGCCAAGACATTATATTCAAAATATACAAGTAGATCAAATAGCTCTTTTGCACGATAAATCGATTATGAAATCTATGTAATCTTTCGATTATTGACGGCTCAATTTATTGAGGGATTATACTGCTATGCAGTGTGACGCTAAAGAGGACGCTTACATTTTTACATTGTTGACATTTGACAATATCTCAGTGTTGAACAACGTTGGGCGTCGGTTCTAGGATTTAATATTAGTTGCAGGTGGATATGAGTAAATAGAAAAATATGACTGACATATCGGCTGAATGCTTCCATAGTAATATGTATTGCATAATCCTGTTTCCATCTTTTCATACCTATAACCACATCAAGAGTGGTACTTGACTACTACTACTGTAAGATAACTAACTTTTATTTGTCTCCGTGCATGTAATATAGATATCCTACCGCTTTATTTGACTTGTACAGGAGATTATTGCCCGCGCGAGAAGTAATATATACTCCAATGCGCTGAAAGGAGCGTAATCTATGCCAATTGTGAATGCTCTTGTCCTGCCTTAGTATAGACCAGATCTGTGAATACATGTAGATATTTACATGATTGATCAAGCTAAATTTCTATTCAAGTCATAGAAATTAACAATACCATAGAAAGTCCTAGAATGGAAATTGCATGAATATTATGGCACACCCCGGGGGAACTTAGTTGGGGCAAAAAGAAAATTGTACGAGCTGGTTTCCATGTTTTCTGATTGGCATTTATATTTATCAAGCCAATTTGTGATCTGGGCTGTTGCCCCATGTCCAAAGATAATGTACACAAAGGCAATAATGAATCTACAAAATGCTGCGCCGACAGGATGACAAAGAAGGAAATCCTTTTAAATGTTCTGTACGTTCATCATTTTGAAATATCGCTCCTATAACCTATCAAGAGTATAACCATACACATATGCAACTCGTAATGTCGATTTGAAGAACATGCATTACTCCAGCTTGAAATCAGAGGCCAAGATGTGTTAGAGCATTTATTTTACTTTAAAGGGCCCCTGTTCATTATATTTGAACAATTTTCAAAATCTCTGCATGCATTCGAAAATAGCTGCCAATATATCATCAAATTATATCACATAAGTCATTCAATGATTAATTGAAGAGTTCCAGCGACATTCTATTTATCTGAGAAATGATTGTAGGTAACTAAGATTTTAAGTGTGCTAATTCCAGAAAAACAGTAGGTTTCTTAACCGCTTAACCGAGAAATTATCCAATAATTAGAAATTTTATCTGTGAATTCTTGAGATGTTCTTCCAACCACTACAGCGACCACTTTCAATATGACTCTGTGAAATAAATTTTAATTCGTATTCCAGTGTTGAAAAATTGTATAATAGTTGTCAATGACTGGCACAAATAGACACATTATATTAATCCATGGAATAGTAGGCTATTTCACATGATGCAATACCACCATCTCACTAAAATTCTCTTCATAAAGATCCGGTAATTTGCTGTCAACAACTTCCACAACCAACTTGGCAAATGGTTTGACTATGATATAATGTTTTAGATCGATACTTATCTACAAACCATAGATTTTTCCATGTGCCATCATTGTACATAGGCAAGATGTCAAACTTCCATTCTAGTGTACTATTATCCACTTCTATGATTCAAGTGTTCTTGATAATCATGGACTCCTAGATATATAACACCTGGACTGTCAGCCAAAATGTAAGGTGTACATCAGGGGCCAATCTCTTGAACATTGTTATAAAGCAATTGGCGTTTTTTTAATTGACAAGTGTATGATAATTAAAATTTACATTTTTGGATAGTAATGGCACATATTCCAATTAGACAGGAGATGTGCATTTGATGAATATTCGAGGTTGGAAATAATAACGTATGCCTATGCATTCTAAGTATTTCTATGTGCATTAATGTTGAGATCACTCTTTTGATATTAAATATTCATATTATATTTCTTGAGCCAGAGGTTTAGCCATACAGTTTTCACAATATTTAAATTTGGCGGTAGTACGCTCAGAAAAATTACGTGATGTATTCCTTACGTAAAAAAAAATTGACTGATATAAAACATTATTTTCCTGAGATTTAAAATTGCATGTGCATGTAAGCCATTTTATTTGTCACATAGAATTGTCCATGAATCCCTATCGCACCATAAACAAATATTAGTGGTTTCAAAAGAATAGAAAAGAATTTCAAAGCGATTAAATCCAACTTTATGTAACAATTCTGTTACTTCCGAACAGTATCGTATATACTCCCTTTAATTACGGCTGTTTCAAAGTAAAATAAAAGAAATTAAAATAGTTTACAAAACAGCAAACGTTTCGTGACCCAGTCACAGCGTCAGTGCTAGAAGAAGACCAGCAGTACTGTGTGATTTCCTTAAATAGCAGCCTTTGACAAATCCCGACACCGCATAGCGGAGTATCGCTCAGGTGACCAGCTCGTGTTTGCGATTGAGCTCCGGTCTGTTCTCGCGGATGAAGCGGGCCTCAGCTAATCTGTTTTCTATAGGTGATTTATGTTTCGCTAAAAAGTGCACACTAAAGTCAGAAATGGTCAACCAATCGCTATGTTCATTTTTAGAGTGCTCCGCAAGAGCGCTGGTTTTATTCCGAAGGGCTAGGCTACGCTTGTGTTCTTCGTAACGAATTCTAAACGGCCTATTGGTCTGACCAATGTATGATTTGCTGCAATAATTACACTTAAATTCATACACTACAAACCGGACATCGCACGGATAATCACAGTCGATCGTATCACACAGTTCACAGTTACTATGTTTATAATTAGTTTTACGAGAAAAGTATTGACTAGTAGTTTTATTGGGTTTACTTATCAACGTCACGGGCAACTTATATTTATTAATCAAACGATTCAATTTTCTATTACAGCTATCATTAATAAAATTAATAGAGAATTTTACATTATTTTCGTTATATCTATTGTTTCTAGGCTTACACTTAATTCTTGGCTTAAGGTCACGATTACTGTAATTATTTTTCCTTAATCTATTTTTAAATTTGTAAATGGATTTTTGTTTTAGGGGCGATGAGGAACATCTACTAGAAATACGACTCGTGGAAATATAAACATAGTTGTTTTTAACGTGTTGCGGCAACCAACTGCCCTTATGTAAAGTGATTTCGGAATGGGTTGGTTTCGAATACCAAGCGTAACAAATTTTGTTGTCGGTAATGAATACAGAGATGTCAAGGAAGTTTAAAGCGTTGTTCTCAGGAACTTCTATGGTAAACTGTATATTAGCATTAATTGAGTTGAAACAGTTAAAGATTTTATTGCAAATAGACATACCATGTTCAAAAGGTCCCATGATTATGTCATCTATGTAACGGTAGTAGATAGGTGGTTTTATCCCAAGAATTCTAAGCCTCTTTAACGCTTCGGTTTCAATAAAATGAACAGTTATAATAGCAAAGGGAGGCCCATAATGCGATCCCATAGCGCAACCTTTAGTTTGTAAGTAAGTAACATTATCGAATTCAATTTCATAATTGTAAGCTATAAACGAAATACCATTCTTGAGATTATTGATGGATAGGCCAAAACTATTGATTTTATCCCAGTTATCTTCGGCAAACTTAACAACACACTCGATACCGTAGCTTATGGGAATACTAGGATATAAGTTTTTGACGTCTAACGAGATAAATTGTTTATCGTTCAAGTTGACAGACTTGAAGTTTTTGAAAACATCGATGAGCGATTCTGTACTACCGTTACATAGATGACATAATCATGGGACCTTTTGAACATGGTATGTCTATTTGCAAAAAAATCTTTAACTGTTTCAACTCAATTAATGCTAATATACAGTTTACCATAGAAGTTCCTGAGAACAACGCTTTAAACTTCCTTGACATCTCTGTATTCATTACCGACAACAAAATTTGTTACGCTTGGTATTCGAAACCAACCCATTCCGAAATCACTTTACATAAGGGCAGTTGGTTGCCGCAACACGTTAAAAACAACTATGTTTATATTTCCACGAGTCGTATTTCTAGTAGATGTTCCTCATCGCCCCTAAAACAAAAATCCATTTACAAATTTAAAAATAGATTAAGGAAAAATAATTACAGTAATCGTGACCTTAAGCCAAGAATTAAGTGTAAGCCTAGAAACAATAGATATAACGAAAATAATGTAAAATTCTCTATTAATTTTATTAATGATAGCTGTAATAGAAAAATTGAATCGTTTGATTAATAAATATAAAGTTGCCCGTGACGTTGATAAGTAAACCACAATAAAACTACTAGTCAATACTTTTCTCGTAAAACTAATTATAAACATAGTAACTGTGAACTGTGTGATACGATCGACTGTGATTATCCGTGCGATGTCCGGTTTGTAGTGTATGAATTTAAGTGTAATTATTGCAGCAAATCATACATTGGTCAGACCAAATAGGCCGTTTTAGAATTCGTTACGAAGAACACAAGCGTAGCCTAGCCCTTCGGAATAAAACCAGCGCTCTTGCGGAGCACTCTAAAAATGAACATAGCGATTGGTTGACCATTTCTGACTTTAGTGTGCACTTTTTAGCGAAACATAAATCACCTATAGAAAACAGATTAGCTGAGGCCCGCTTCATCCGCGAGAACAGACCGGAGCTCAATCGCAAACACGAGCTGGTCACCTGAGCGATACTCCGCTATGCGGTGTCGGGATTTGTCAAAGGCTGCTATTTAAGGAAATCACACAGTACTGCTGGTCTTCTTCTAGCACTGACGCTGTGACTGGGTCACGAAACGTTTGCTGTTTTGTAAACTATTTTAATTTCTTTTATTTTACTTTGAAACAGCCGTAATTAAAGGGAGTGCCTACATTGATTTCTTTTCTTGATCGACGATGAAGAACTACCTCCCGTATCAGGCTATCAACTATCGTATATAGGCTTTTATCATGTTAGAGATCACAGTGCTCTGGACAAATCAGCAATGCCTTTATCATTTCATAAACGCTCTTTCATCATGAAGTAGCGTCGTCTTTGCAATGTAATTGTCTCAATTAATTCTGTTCCACAGTATATTCGATTATTCGACTATTTTACAGCATATTTCATGTCATTTGCAAAACCTCATGCCCATTGTTCGAATAATTTTGTATAGTGTATAGGCAGGAGGATTGTTGGTTATATAATCACGCTAATGCACTACTGGAATACAGAAAGAAGGCTCCTTCTTATTCACTTGTGCATGAAATAGTGTGTCCTCTGTTCTTTTGGATTCAGGATAGAGAAGGCCAAGTCATAAGTTCAGATTAAAAAGTGTATAGCATTTGCTGCATCTCCAAGAAGCAGCCACTTTTTCAACTAGAATCAGCTACCCATTTTCCTCTGTTCTCCGAATTTTAATCAGTATGCTCTATGGAAAATTTCGCTCGAGTTATTTTTGGATAACAAGTGTGAGTCACATATTGATTGGCTTCAATTAAATGGGTTTCGCAGTTCACCTTTTTACGAGAGGCGACCAAAACCGCTGATGTATGGTAGAAGTATTCCTTGAAATAGCATAATGCTCTGTTAAATGAAAAGCATATAACAAAGTTGCGAATTCACAATGCCAATATCTTATTTGAAAATTACAGTCGGTACCTTGATGCCTCTAGCATCTCTTCATAAAATATGCACATTTCATCAGAGATTTTTATCTGAGCATTTTGTTAACGTTTCTCCATACCTTCACAATTTATATGGAATTTCTGCATTGATTCAAATGTTCAGAATGGGCGACACTAAGCTAAAATTTTCTGGGATTTCTTGTTGGATCCTCTTGTTGTTTCCATTGGAAGAATCCTTTTAAACCACTTTTTCATTTTATCTCTTTGCTCTCTACATGATATTTATATCCACTGTTGCAATCATGAGCGCAGTACTTACTTTACCACTCTCACATTTTGTCATCTGATTTTGCAGCAAAGTAGCTGATAAACATGAATGTTGGATTCTGATGTACGGAAAAATTTTGAATTTTGCTCGGCTGAATTATCCAGGTGTCCAGGTGTTATAGATCTAGGAGTCCATGTTGATAATCATAGACATGTCAATCACAATCTGTCTTTGATCATCATAGCACGTCGCCAAATAAAATTCTCTACGCAACTCGTGCATGAGATTGCTTCATCATAGCATTCGAACTCGTTAGATTGAAATAGCGTTAAATTTTAATAGTTTGATTTTTATGTAGCTCGTGGAATGCTATGAGGAGGCAATCATGCACTTGTTCCGTGAATAAGTATTCCGTTACGCAATGCCCCATTGTCATGTACGGTGGGGCATTGCAGAACGTCAAGTCGTGAACAATGTATCTGTGAGCATGTTGAATTCGGACAGCAATGACTATCAGCCTCGGCTGCTTTCGTCTCTATATGGCCGTTGCTGTCCTCTCAAACATGCTCGCTGTTATGCATTGCTGTCTGAATTCAAGCAATCTCGTAGTGATATTGTGCTATGATTCTACGGTTGAATTATTGCGGTTAGGATTTAGAGAGTAACCAATGGATCATATATCATGTGACGGTGTCGTATGGCCATCTTTTTTGAAGTAATGAAAAATGACATTGAATGTTACAGAATTTTTCTCATTTTTATAGGGCATAATCAAATCATACAATAAGATTGAAACTACCGTCAAGAAATGACTGCAGCAAAGTAAAAGCATGAGAGAAATCATATTTCTGACCAATTGGAGATGGCTTCGACATCTATTGAATACTTCATGTTTTTCCTATACCTCCTAGAAGAATTGCGAAGCTCTAGGTACTCAATCAATGCTCAACAAAGCGTTTGATAATACATTGTCATTGTTATTCATTAATGAATAAGTACGGTTAAATAAAGATATGAATTAGTGAAGCTGTTTCAATTCGTATAGAAATAGTATTAACATCGATATAGGTATACCGTGAACATGGGGAATAGAAGTTTGATTATGCTGTTTCTCATTTGTTACAGTCAGCTGCTCAAATATCTACCGATAGAGAGGAACAGTATGACGTATCGGACAGAATCTGATCAGATGCGACAGCTCAATCTTTTCGAAGCAGACAAGAGTAAGTGAATCTTTCATAAATTCTCTAAATTTCAACCAGTTGATTTGCAACCAAGCGTAATTTTGTTGGGAGAGTGATCTTAATAGTGAAATGCAAAATATGAAGGAAAATCAAATTGTTTCAGCTAAAAGCAATTAATAATTCTTTTGTAGATGAGTCAGAGAAAAGTGAGTGTCATAGCCATTCGATTCTATGGCTAGTGTTCAATGTTTGATTTGATTCTGTTCATTTGTTTGAATTGGAAGAGGTATATGATGAGTAGCTCCTGTTGGGAAGAGAGTGGTGTTACTCAGTACAAAAATGTATAAATTGAATTGATTTTTATCAATTTATGGTATGTCATGAATTACTATCAACAAATGATCAATAGAATGAAGCTGCGATTCAGCAGCATAGTTGATTAAAATGATAGGAGAGCCAAAGCTGCAATATATGTTATCAATTATTATACATATTGTTTTTCCTATAATCACCCAATATTTCGGCTGTCACAGTCAGCTTCAGGGGAGCAAAGGTTTACAAGTTTGTATGGATTTCAAAATTTCTGAAATGTCTATGGCATATTTGGCAACACAAGTAAGGATCATAGCACTGCAAAGGCGGTTCCCACCGCAGCCGCCAGCAGCCATGATAGCTCAATTTCCAGATCAGGATAACCAGCCACGCACTCTAGTAAACCACTAAGAATAGTGGTCAGTCAGAGAAACATAGCCAGCTAAAATGATGAGGAAAAAGCCACCAAAGCCGCCGGCGGCTACAATGGAAACCGCGCCCGAAAGATGTTTGAGTTAAAGAAAAATGAACTACTGAAAAGAAAATGCAATTTCAACACCGTTTACATTGGGAGCACCATCCGACCCCTCCACACCAGAATTAAAGAACATTTAACGCAAAATACCTCGTCAATTTTCAAGCATCTCCATACATGCAACGCAGAACAACGCATTTCTGTTTCAATCATCACAGTTCAAAAGAAAAACACACCAGTGTAATATAGCCAAAGCTGCTGTATTACTAAAATTCTCAAATTTTCGCGGACAACCGCCAGATCATCACAGTTGACAGAGATAACGCAAATTTGAGACTGAAAGAGTCAATGACAATCCAGAAGCGCCGGCCTACCATTAACTCAAAGGAAGAAACTGAGGACTATAGATCTTTCCTTTTTCTGTGATAGTTCATTTTTCTTTAACTCAAACATCTTTCGGGCGCGGTTTCCATTGTAGCCGCCGGCGGCTTTTTCCTCATCATTTTAGCTGGCTATGTTCTCTGACTGACCACTATTCTTATTGGTTTGCTGGAGAGTGCATGGCTGGTTGACCTGATCCGGAAATTGAGCTATCATGGCTGCTGGCGGCTGCGGTGGGAACCGCCTTTGCAGTGCTATGATCCTTACTTGTGTTGCCAAATATGCCATAGACACTTCAGAAATTTTGAAATCCATACGAACTTGTAAACCTTTGCTCCCCTGAAGCTGGCTGTGACAGCCGAAATATTGGGTGATTATAGGAAAAACAATATGTATAATAATTGATAACATATATTGCAGCTTTGACTCTCCTTCTATCATTTTAAATGATTAATAAATTGAACTTCCAACAATTAATTTTTAATTGAGCATGCTACATAATTTCAGTTTATTTTTCAGTCTTGAGGACCATTTGTGAAAAGTCTATGCTACTTTTCTTAAAGGAATTATACAACAATGCTATTCAACAGACAGTACATGTAGTTATGAGCCTAAAATTTCTATTTCGTTCGTTTCAATATTTCTCAGCTAATGCTGCAACAGCAGGTTCATTCAATATTAGCTACAGAGAAATTAAATCAAATCGAATCATTCACATAGTTATAAAAGGATCCGAGGCTTATATAACAATTATAAGTTAATTAACACACATGCTGCTAAGGGAAAATCATAGCATTGTACAAAATCAATACTTATCCGTTTTTATACGTTTATACTCGTATACGAGTACGTGGACCCTACATTAATAATACTCCAAACTGGGTTCAGTTTCCTCTGACAATATTGTTAGACTTATTAGAAAACTCACTTTTCCATTATTTCTTGTATTTCGTCTTTCATGACTTAGATTGTAGGGGCCTATAACCTCAATTTGAAATTTCCTTTGGTTGTCGCGTTTTATTGTGAAGGTGACCTGGAAATGTATTGTTGCTTTTCATGTGACTGAGGTGCTGCAATAATTGATTGAATAGATCGTTTATACTTTTTAACATTACAGCCCTTTGATTTTCTTAGATGTAATAGGAAATTAATGCCTGCATAAGTAGGCCTACTCATAATTACATAAATCATTTATTTTGGTTACAGGCAAATTCTGATGAAAATCAGTATCTTCTTACAACACCTTTCTGAAAATTGAAGTTTTCTGAAGGTTCACAGTGATCGTTCTTATTAATTTGAATCTAATGTGTGGCGTTAATTTAGTTGGTATGATGACTCAATTGGTGAAGGGTCGCACTTTGCTACGGAAGTGCAGTATCCAAGGTTCGAGTCTATCGGCCTGGAAGTGTGCTATCCCTTTCGAGGCTACTAACCTTAACCTGATGAGATTTGAATTAAATAATGAGTTGTTGTTCATTTCAGGGTACTTCTATTCTTTTCCCCCACATTTTTTTGTTGACATCCGCAAGTTTTGCATCGTCAACGATCTTTTCTTGCTCCTAAGTGCAGTCTCACTACCTTCGCAAAAGCGTTGAGTGTGTAAAATTCCTCTGGTTTGTAGAAAATTTACAGCACTTGCTTTGTGGTTCACTGTAGACAACGTCCCACGAAGTTCATGATCACAGCTATATCTTGTGTTCTGACTGAGTATCCAAGGGACCAATACTGCATCCCAGGGTTTAAGTATTGTTGTCATCTGTGGGGAGGCGCCCCTCAAACGTATCTTAACCTCCTTGAACGGGTTGAGAAACGTGTCAAGAATCTCATGGGTGAAAAACGTGCTAACCAGTTGCAGCCGCTCTCCTTCCGACGGGATGTTGCTTCACTCAGTCTCTTCTACAGGTACTATTTCGGTAGAAGCAGCTCTGCAGTAAATGAGTGCGTACCCAAACCCAAGATCTTCTCCAGAAGATTCCACACGCAGAGCTAATGCACTCACATGCTATCATGTGAGCTTATAACGCGCACGTACTGTGTGTGAGTCGCTGGAAAAGCTTTTTTGTTCACACGGCAGAGCTTTCGAATCAGCTTCCCCAGACTACTTTCCCTGACCAACACAATCTTGACACTTTCAAGAGGCGTGCGAACAGCTTTCTGATGGTGACAGCTCAATCAGATTAGAAGATCTGTTTTTTTCCTTTTAATAATACAATTTGATTGAAATCTGTCATTGCTGCAAATCCTTACCGATTCGGTATTTAACGAGAATTTGTGGTAACCGTGAATCTTAACAAATTGTAATGACTTACAGATTTTCTTTACAACATTCAACATTCATTACGGAAAAACAGCGCGGAATGTTCACCCTCTTGCGGCTAGTAGCTGACGGCGATTAGTATTTGATCACACTGCATGTAGGCCCAAATGAATTGTGTTTTTACAGGAAAAGGACTTTGTGGTCTATCCAGAACTTCGGTGTCGTCCATAGTTCCTCATCAGTGTAAATCCTATCTCTGCTGACTGCAACACTGTACTCACGAATCTCTCATGGTCGTAGTCCTAACTAAACAGTAATTGTAAAATTCAGTCATTTCACTCAAGTTGTCGAAATTTATAGTGGCATTAGAACGAATTAATGTTTGCCCTGTGGTCATGCTGCTCTCGGTATCTCAAACGAATTAATTAATCCTACCCAGCACCGTATTCTATTACAAATTCAGTAAGAAACAATCTATAACTCACATGGATCCTCGAACAGATCCAGAGGTATTGCAACTGAGCATAAATGTAATAAATGTTCTCAAACTTTCTTTGCCATTTTTTGTTTGCGCTGACCGTAGATGCAACCAGTTTGACTGTTGCTGTCCATTCACTATTCACCATGACAGAGCCATTGTTTCTTCTCTGAAAAATACGTAGGCATTTTAAAAAGTTATTAAATACCATTGAATTTGATGAACTTGTTTTCTTGAGAATTACGCTACCAAATCCCGATCATGATGCAATACTTCAGCAGTAGTCTACATAAGTTTTTCCTTGTTGATATGCGATTTTTGGTTCAAATTGGTACTTGTTAATTCATTAATAAAATTTCATTTCAGCCTGTAAACGGTGCTGTAGAAATGCACGTTTTTCTTGTAGATGAAGGGATGTGGTTTACCGGTGGGTTTGTGCGAGCAATGGCTTGGAATCCGCAACGGTTCAAGGATGGATTCAATAAGCCTCAATATCTCGCAGTAGCTACATATCGTGACGTTACAACTGTGCAACCATATCAGGCGGTAAAGGCATGTATGGGCCTTGTGCAAATCTACGAATGCAGAAATCTCAGCATTGATGAATCGAAGCCGCCCACAACACGACTGGCGCTTGGTCTTGGGCATTCCTTCGGCAAGGTGAGATAATTTAACTTCTAAAAGCAATTCCTCCTTTTTGTTGAGATCTTGTTGATTTTTCTTCATTTTACTACTCTATCTTCAGGTAATGGCCTTAACTTGGCTCCCACCCTTTTCCGATGCATCGGCCTCTTCACCTCAGCATTTGGGAACTCTTGTATTGGCAGCCACAGATGGTGTCGTTCACCTTTTGCCAGTGAGACTTCCTGACAACCCTGATAATAGTCAACCAACCAGTATATTCTTCACTTCCACACAATGGTTCTCACTCGGTATTCCACCTACTGCCATCGACCCTGTCGCGCTTCAACGGTTTGGGTTTCCTACATGTGTAGAGAGTCGAGCAGAGTTCCCACACTTGGTGGCAGCAGGATATAATACTGGCTACGTGGTCCTGTGGAGCCTTCGAACCTTCTGTCCATGGTTAGAAGAATACAAATACATTCCGTGTATTCGTTGTTTCCGCGGTACTAATGGTCCTGTCTTTAGTGTGGCACTTGATCCGTTGAGCGGCCGAAACATACTATGTTCAGGTGAGTTTCAACAATAAAACAGCTGAATTTGATGCGAAAGTAATATAAGCCAGCAAAATGAAATAAGAACATCAACATAATGGTTGGACAGTTGTCAGTCAAGAGCCGCGATTCTGTACGGAAGTGCAGAGGGCTTAGGGTTCGAGTCTGGCCGCCCCTACCCTCACCGAAAGATCGCTAGGCCAAACATTTAGCCACTGTGCCACGGAGACCACTGTATAGCTGATGAAAAACACTGCATCGCTAACAGAAACGCGATATATCTGAAAGCTGTTCAATAGTTGACATATATAATTTTATCTTATTCAGTGTGTGACATACAGCATGACAATTACATGCCACGGCAACTACATATTTACAAAAACCACAGAGTGACTAAAAATAACGAAAAATATAAAAATGAACTATGAAATAGTTTTAGAAATACAACTCTTTGAGGCACGTGGGTTGAAAAAGTCACTGTTTTCAAGTCATCAGCTTTCATAAGAGTTCTTGGGAAATGCGCACTCTGCCGAATTACCAAACGACAAGGTTTTACCGTTGTAAGCATTTTGGTGTATCTGGTCCGTTTAATGGGTATCCCAAATGAATAGCAGATACAAGATAGCAGCAGTTCACATTACCATGCAGGATCTTGTGAAATAAAGTCAAGTCAGAAATTGTCCGTCTTTTGTGCAAGGTATCCAGATGAAAGTGGTTACAAAGGTCAACATAGTTGCTATTTTCAAACGGCACACACATTACATCGAAAACACAAATATTTAATAAAACGTCTTTGAACATTTTCTAGTTTTCAATCAAATATTTAGCGTTAGGTGACCAGACAAGTGAACAGTAATAAAGATGAGAACGAACATAAGCATTATATAAGACTTTGAGCACACACACACATCATGACAGTTTTTCATGGTTCGTTTCACATCGGTCGGTAATTCAGTAATAATATGTAAGATAATTGTCTTCGACCGGAAATTCTCTCTATTTGTAAAAATATGTCACAATAAAATAAATTAAATGAAGTCACAAAACGTTTCGCCGTCGGCTTGTTCACTTGTGAGAGTGCTAACTGGAATGCTGTACATTCCAGCGGATCTCTTCTGTTTCCACAACACGCCGTACACTCAGGTTACTTAGATTGAAATGTAATATCGACCATTTTATGAATTCTGGACCTGGCGTTGCTGAATGTTGACTTAGATGCATACACACATTAGAAGAAGACACGTCCAAATGTTCTCTCAACCTGGATCGCATTGTTCTGGTGGATTCTCCAATATAAAAGGGTGTACATAGCAAACAATTAATAAGATATACAACATTCTTCCATTCACAGCTGCCATTACCTTCTAGACATCTGCAATAGATACATTTACATGTTTGTTTCTCTCTCATGCGTAAAAGGAAGATAAATTTTTAGATTTAGAGGATATAGAAATATGGTCAACAATTCATAGAAAATACGGAAACAAATCTGAAAGCTGTTTACTGAAGCTAACCTTCTCGTGCTTAGATAGTGGTCCTTATTCTTCTGGGCACTGATTTCCACAAGGAACGATACCGAGAATAAAACTGAGAGTGATAGAATAATGTACTGTGTAGCCGCACCCCATCTATGCTACCTTGTCACTTTCATCTACAAACAGGATAAAAGATAAGACTTGTAATTTCAATTGAAAACAGTGAACCTTCGTGTCTAATGAATGAATTCCGTGATCCCGATTTTAACGATGAATAGATGACTACCATGTCGAGAGCTATATTTTTTGGTGTTTGTGTTTCCAAGTCATGAAGGGAAGGGTGTATGTAAGTTAGCATACTTTCTTTAGCGATTATTTGTTAGCATCTTTGTAGCGCGAAAAGTAACGTTTTGATGAATACTAAGCAACTAGACTAGAAGTAACAAAAGCATTGCCAAAGTACCTGTTGCAATAAGACATCTGGGGAGTAAAGTTGCGACTTGGAGAGAACATATTGATTGAAGTTGAGCTGATACGTACAGTGCTTGATGCATTTAGCTTTAAAATAGCATGGTTAATCAGAAGTTGCTGATAACATGACAATGACACCCATATTGCGATATGATGGAAGGCGCGCTCTGTCAAAGGACTCACAGAAAAAAATAGAAATTGTTAAAGATTTGCCGAGAATTTTGATAGCCTATGCTTCCCATGGAATTTACGTGTTTTCTTTCAATTCTTGTCTGTCGATTGGAAATGGCGCAGATTCGCAGTATTCATGCGGTATCCGTCATCCTCTTAAGTCTTAACTTGACCTTCTGGTTCTGCAGAAACAACCTTGTGTCCACCATGCTCTGGTTCAAATCATCAATCGAAGCTCAAATTCAGATTTTCTGAACAACCATAATTGAAATCTGTCGATGAATTGTCGATTTTGGGTGTTACTTTTAACACAGCGGGAACCTGAGGTGCACATGTAGACAAGACAGTGGCTGCAGCTTCTCGTCGTTTATGAGCTAATGTGCTATTCGCCTCATTTGTCGGTCCCGTGCATCCTTCCAGTTCAGTGTATTTCTCTTTAATCCGATCGGTGATGGAGTATTGTGTACTTCTGTTCATTTCTCTAGATTCTACTGACTCCAAACGCCTCAATTCTGTCCAACGTGGATTCAAAAATCCATCTGTGTCTTGTGATTCCATTAATTTACCAAGTATTCCTGATCGCCGAATCGACTTGTGCCTGCGCTTCTTGCAGAAAGTCATGCCACCCCCTCTCTCATCTGGCTGGTTTTTGCTTTCTCGAAGGGCGCAATGTCAGACGTAGCAATTCATTATTTTTGTATGCCTGCTCTATGTATAATGATCACACCACCCGCTAATTACTTATTGTGACATCTTTATATGAAACTCACATTCATTCTCTGAATAACTCTATCCATAGTATTAATTTTCATTCGAAAATATGGAGACTTAATAAATCATCATGAGCAGCAAATACCTCCTAGGAACAGAACATCACATTATTTCTTTTTTACTTATTTATTTTGTCTTTCAGGACATGAACGACCTTTGAAGCTGTGGCACATCGACGACCTCTCACAATCGTACATATCATGGTCGCAACAGCGAGCAGGCTCTTGTAAAGCCTTTTCATGGGCAGGACGCGGCGATCTTGTCTGCACTGTTCATGAAGATAATTACGGAGCTGTTCAGCCAGGTGTCTATCTTCAAGCAGTTCATGCACCACAAAAAGTATCTGTTCGAGTGACAGAGCACACGGGCGCTGCTCGTGACTGTTCATTCTCTGACCTGCTGTCCACTCTCGTCTTCTCCACACAGGAGGGCCTCATTTCAGCTATTCCAATTGGTAGACATCTCTATGATGTCAGAGCATGCCGTGACTTCGCCAAAAGCAACCCTGCATTCGTAAGTCAATCGGGATAGGCAAAAATAAACGAGACATTCAGACATAAATTGATCAGAACAATTGATATTTCTGCTCAAGAATGATATCGACATAATTGAAATGAACAAAAGCATTTTTCATGCATGTCCGGTAGCAATTGTTAATTAGTTAGAAATATGGAAATTTAGAAATGAATTTCAAGAGAATAATTTTTGATTAAGTCCTTGTCAATAACTATATCTATTCGTTAGAAGCTAAAATAAAGCCATCCAAAAACAGTTGTTAAAACCTGTTAACGATAATTCCTTCTTTGTCGTCGGATTGCTCAATTTCTTCAACTGATAGCAAATGAGTGGCTGAGAAGAACTTGTCATTCACCATATCATCACTGAAAAATTGACTCGCAAATGTGTGTGTATGCTAAGATCATTATCATAATCATTATACATTGATAAGTGCCTTTTGACAGCTGCTTTGCTCACAGCGGTTTTTGTTGAATTCATTTACAGTGCCGAATCACAAAATTCATTGTTTATTAGAGTAAAGTAATGGTTTTCGAAGTATTTATAATAATGAATAATAACTTTAATGCTAATTTTAATAAAGTAATGGTTTTGCAATTTGCGTGCCGGTGTTATGATATCCTGCCTTGGCCATAGAGTAAGTGTAGCAGGCAGAGTGTCGACTCAAAAAAAGTGTGAGTATACAGTGAATTTTTTGTATGAAAAGATTCATTTTTTGGGGGGTCAACGTTTCTACGGTCCAAAAAATGAGTTGAACAATTTTTGAGAAGCGACATGTTTGCAAATTTTTCATGTGTTTATATACTACCGACGTTAAGCCAATATATAAGTAGTATGGAACTTATAAATATTAAAAGGAAATGGCATTTACTAACAGGTATCTTAATTAAGCGAAGGTTAATCTGATTATCTAGGAAATTTCATGAACCACATTATAATGCAAGTCGTCATGGGAAAGTTGAGATCCTATTGTTCTTCTTGGCTGAAAATCCAAGTTTTTAATTCAATTTTCATCGGCATAATTCACTAAATTTATGATTATAATTTAATGCTGTAATATATATATATATTTTTATTATTTTTTTTATATATTTATATAGTGATTATTATTATAATTGCTAATCATGATTCACTAAATTTACGTTTCATTTCTTGAATCTGAATAGTAATGTGTGCCGTAAAACATTCACATATAGTTTAAAGCAGGGCTGGGGTGTCGTGCTTTTTTTGACCGACACCGACACCGGGTTCGAGCACGACACCGGATTTTGAAAAGCACGACACCGACACCGGATAATGATAATAATAAAATTGACTGAATTGCCCGACTTGTCTTTACTTTTGCTTTGTTTTGTGTCCCTGACTTTCTTTTTTTCGTTGTGTATTGATGGAAATAAAGGTTATTTCTCATAATAATAATAATAATCCTCGAAACACTACAGGTCATGCACTCCTTTCAGGAGACCTATGATCACGAAAAAACATCATTTTCTAAACAAACTGCTTTTCTAAAAATAATGACAACAAAATGACTCTGAAATTGAAAGTGATGCGATGAATAATGAACAATGCTTATGAAACGTGGTGAAACAATGGATATGATGACTAATTGAATAAACAGTGAATGATGACAAAAATGAAGATGCTTATTATGATTACACGTGATAAGGTGATACCGCATCACTCAAAACAATTGATAGGCTTAAAAGAATCAAAAACACTCAAAACAATTGATTCAGCAATCCACTCAGTTCATTCCCAATTCGTGTGAAGGAAGAGCCTTCCAGTCCGTTTTAGTGAAAATATGACTATTTGCAAAGAGAAGGAAATCCTTGTGCGATAAAACAATTTATTTTTCCAGCTAAAATTTAAGGTCGGTGTCGGCCCTAAAAATCACGACACCGACACCCCAGCCCTGGTTTAAAGTCAATTATAATCTCTGTCTTTGATTATGATGTTTTGCTCTTCCAACGGCAGGCTTTGTGATATCATCACGCTTAAGAAAATACTCTTATAAATATAAGCTAATAAATTTATAATTATATATATTAATTAATGAATAAAGCTAAGCATTAAAGCAATATCCCATCGGATTGTTAATTTGACAAACTATATTGCCTCACTAAGGTAGACATGACACGGACAATTTATGAATTGCTATTATTCCTTCTGTTTTGCTCTCGTGATCAGTCAAATTCGTGTAAATTTCTCCCCAAAAGTGTAAAATTTGCTTATCTCACGTGGTTATGTGGGTCTCTACATGAGTTCATTTAATGAAATCAAAACTATATACACATTGAGGATTTCATTAATCCTGAGTTGCTATTCTACCTAATATGCTCATTCTAGGCTCCGCCCCTAAGGTTCCTGGCAGGAAAGGTATATCAGAAAATATCTATTGCCAAATTTCCCCCTCGGAAAAAGAGAAGCAATAGCTAACTTAATAAAGTTGAAGGGGAAGGGGAATGGATAACACGCAAAGTTGATAGAATCAACTTTCAAAAATTGCAACGGTTTTCTCCATTAATTCTAAGCTACATTGATGATGATGAATGCATGTAAATGTAATGAAGACGTTGCACTTTCCTAATACTGGTGCTACTCTTCTTACTTTCCTCTGCTCTCATCTCCCGGGCGGAAAGTGTAATGTAGCTTAGAATATCCTGGAGAAAAAGTTGCATTTTTTGGAAGTTGACTCTTCGTTTCCGTGTTGTTCTATTTCCCCTCTTTATCTTGAAAATGTTATCAAGGTCTACCTATTTCTCTCTTCTAGCGGGAAAACAAGTTACTGCATTTTTCTGAAATACTTTCTCCCATCAGCAATTTAGATGGGGGGAAAGAATGTCATAACACCGGTACTGATATCACGAGTATTTAGGCTGTTTATATTCTTTCTCTGATGTGTTGATTACCATTTTGTTTACGGGAATTGAATAATAGTTTTATTCATTTTGTGTGGTAGTGAAAAGATATCTCTCTTATGCAAACTGCCGGGTGGAAAAATAAACTTTCACTGCCACGGTATGAGAAAGCGAACTTTTCCTCCCGCAGTTAACTTCTCTATGTAAGCTTCTATAAATGACAAATCATAGAAATCTATAAACAAGTAATGACTAGCCCATAGAAATTAACAATACCATAGAAAGTCCTAGCATGGAAATTGCATGAAAATTATGGCGCACGCCGGGGGAACTTAGTTGGGGCAAAAAGCAAATTTTACGAGTTGCCTTTCTTGTTTTCTGGTTGACATTTTGAATTATCAAGTCAATTTGTGTTCTGGATTGTTGCCCCTTGTCCAAAGATCACGTTCACAAAAGAAATAGTGAATTCACAAAATAGTGCAGCGACAGGATGACAAAGAAGGAAATCCTTTTAAACGTTCTGTACGTTCATCATTTTGAAATATCGCTCCTATAATCTATCAAGAGCATAATCAGACACATATGCAACTTGTAATGTCGATTTACAGATCATGCATTACTCCAGCTTGAAATCAGAGGCCAAAAAATCTTCGATTATCCATTTTACTCTTAAGGGTTCTCCTGTTCATCATATTTGAACAATTTTCAAAATCTTTGCATGCTTTCGAATATCAGCTTCGAAAATATCATCACACTATATCACATGAGTCATTCAATGATTAATTGAAAAGTTCCAGCGACATTTTATTTATCTGAGAAATGATTGTCGGTAAAGCAACCTCTTTTTGTCCCCCTAATATTTTCATTGAATCTTCACACCACAGAAACCGACTTTTCTCTTTGTTTAAATTCTTGTCTGTTAATTCTTTAGATTCTCTTACAACCAGTACACCGACCACTTTCAGTTATGACTGTAAACCAAATTTTGATTCGCATTCCAGTATTGAAAAATTGGAAAATAGTTGTCAGTGACTGCTACAAATAGACAAAGTATATTAATCCATGGAATAGTAGGCTATTTCACATGAAACAATACCACCATCTCACTTAAAATTCTCTTCATGAAAATCCTGTAATTAGGTGTCAACAACTTCCACAACCAACTTGGCAAATAGTTTGACTATGGTACAATGTTTTAGATCGAATCTGATCTACAAACCATAGATTTTTCCATGTGCCATCATTGTACATAGGCAAGATATCAAACTTCCATTCTAGTGTATTATTATCTACTTCTATGGACTAGCCAGAGAATACCAAGATATCCATATAGTCCCTTGCCTTACTCATTCATAGATGTCGCGGTGCAGCCATCAATTTTATAATGAACAATAGACATCTATAAATCACAAAATGAAAAGCTACATTCTTTCGAGAGGAAATAAACATTGGAAACTGGAAAGATCTTTTCGTCCAGTCATACCACCGCAGTCTTCCTCTTCGTGGAATATGGGAAATACATTCCCGGTTCATCTTCTTTCTTAGCTCTCTGCTGCTGTATCCATAGAGCAGCCCCACACCGCACATTCTTCTCACCTTTCCCTTTTCTGTTCAGTCAATTTTCGCGATCTGATCACTTTTCACGGCCCATGTCCAGATTTGGCTTTCCTATAATGTATTACTAATTCATCTTACT
Organism: Prostheceraeus crozeri; assembly: GCA_907163375.1. Classification (NCBI taxonomy): domain Eukaryota; kingdom Metazoa; phylum Platyhelminthes; order Polycladida; family Euryleptidae; genus Prostheceraeus; species Prostheceraeus crozeri. The sequence continues at coordinate 115,694 of CAJQUW010006584.1, read as the reverse complement.
GAATAATCGCAATTTAATGTCATCAAAAGCATTAATGCTTCAATATTCCACTTTTCGATGAAATCCAGACCTGCTTCAAAATCAAAATTTGATAATCAGCACCAGAATCTAAATATTCGGGCGTTAGCAAGCTACTGATTAGCGTTGACACTGCCTACTGAATTACACATGAATTGTACAATTTTTAATTGATTGTTTTATCATTTTCGTTCCATACGCAAAATAAAGTTTTGGTCATTTTTGTGTCATTTCATTCGAAAAATTTTATGTATCAAGAATGCAAATCATTTTGGATAGTTAACCATTGCCCCACTGGGGGCGCGCGTTATTTTTGCCTCCCATAGCGATTTTTTTTAATATCTTTTAAACCAAGCAAGCTATGTGGCGAGTGTTAAGTCAATGTAAATTCATGTCAGAGTTTAAGTTAGAACATCAAATATCACAACTTGCAAGTTCCAGGCTTCAGAACATCATAAATGAATTTTAAGACCATTTTTTCAATTGTACATGTAGAATCTCAATGGATTTTCCATTTATTACTTTTTACGTAACAAACGTTGTAGATGGACAAAGTTACAAATGTCACCTTGCACAACTTTAAATATGTTAGGCAGAGTGGTAACTCCGCATTTATTAAATCCCCAATGTGTATACACTTTCGATTTTATTAAATGAACTCAAGGGAGATGCAGGTGGTATTGTCACCAAATGTCAGATACGCAAATTTTTGCAATTTTGCAGAAATTAAAACGGAATTGAATGATCATGATTGTAATGCAGATGGAATGATGGTATTTTACAGATTCTCATGACAGCCTTGGAGATTTAGTGTTTGTTAAATTAGCAATTCAATGGGTTCCTATTACTTTCATGCTCAACCTCAAGAGTATTTTCTTAAGCGTGATCACATCAAAGGCAACCTGCCACTGTCACAGCAAAACCACATAATCAAAGACAATGATTTCAATTAACTTGAAAGGTTTCATTACATCACTATTCAGATTAATGAAATGAAACATGAATTTAGTGAATCATAAAATCATGATGGTGAAAATGGAATTAAAAACTTGAAATATCAGCCAAGAAAGCACGAATAATATCGCGACTTTATCGTGAAGACTTCCATTATAATACAGATCATAAAATTCCCTTGATAATCAGCTTAATTTCCTCTTAGTTATGATGCTGATTAGCAAATATTCATTCCTTTTGCTATCCAACTTGTTTCATACTACTTATATAGGAAAGTCATCTCGGTAGTATATGAATTGGCAAATTTTGACTTTTTTCAAAAGTGCTCAAATAATTTTTTGGACTACGGGAACGTAATCTCCGTAAAAAACTAAATATTTTGATGTAAAAGTTTTCACTTTATACAGCTACTTTTTTTGAGTCGACACTCTACCTATCTATCCCTACTCTATGATGCAAGTCATGCTGATGTATTTAACTGACTGAAGATAATATCAATTAAGGTTTTGAATAAAAATAATTTCTTTCAGACGGTTATGAATTTGACTTTGAAAGAATTCGATCCCGGATCAACCCATTCCAAGGGCTGTGGACGATGTGGACAAACGGACAACTATAATATGTGTTACAGATGCGTTGAAGCGAAGTATTTCCTCGATTTCAGTCGCAAACAAGCTTCAATGAAAGTGAGTGAAGGATTTCTGATATAATATTCGATTATTGATTCAGTCAGATACCCATTTGATGTGATGACAGCGCAGGAGAGAACTGTCTCGAATTGCAAATTCTGGAGTTTAGTGTTGTTTATAAGCAGCTATTATAAGGTTTATTGAGCATGCTATAAGCAACGTTTGAAATAGTGATGATGGGTTGGACTTATTGTTAAGAGTGAGTGGGAACTCAAAGCTTCTGTAACAAAGTGAACTTGAGCTTAAGTGATACTTGGTCTTCATTACTTTGAATTTCTTTTGCTAATTTATCGAGCTACTTGCATGTTTTTAGCAGTAGTTCAGAATAGTTTCCGTTTTTAACTTTGGCTCTGTATCAAGCAAGTTACGGCGTCCTGAAGGTCTGATGATAACTCACGATCCTTCTCTCATTTACACTGTGCATCATTTGTCATTACCTTGAAAATGCGATACGGCGTATTGCGAAAGAACATGGTCTGAATAAAAGATTGCTGAAGATCGGAGCCTATGAATTCCCAATCACTCTTCTGACAATGCTATAAGCAGCTGGTTGTGGTCGAGTGCTGACGGTGAGTCTCTGCACTGCTGGTCGTACATGCGTTCTTACTTAATAATCCTGAATTGGAGACTGTGAAGTATCTCATATTTGGTATAAAAAGTGTTCCTTGTTGCCTGGTGGATAACATCATATAAATTGTTTCATTTTGTATTCTCTAAATTTGAGATTGTTTCCTGATCGACCTGAACATTGATCAATGTGCTTGGAATCAAGATATCGGCTGTGGATTTCCCCACTGTCTTTCTCGCGGTTTTCTTGAATTGATTATCTATATTCAGCTATCATTCAGAACTTCATCTAATTGAGCTTCTATTTCTGTCATTGGCATAAAAACAGATAGCAACATCATCTCTAGAACAGAAGTGTAGCTCCCTGCAATACAGTATAACGGCATTTATTTTCACCTAAGAAATTCTTGTCAACGACTGCATCATTGGATTCGAATCAGTCACATGAAATTCTGAGCTTTTCATTGGCTATTCATGCCCCAACTTAGTTCCCCGCCTGTGCCGTGACCTTGAGTCAATTTTCATTCTAGTCAACTTCAGATAAACAATCTATTTCTATGGTCATCGGTGTGATTGCGTCATCGCTGTTGAACAGTCGGTACTGTCAACTGTATTGCCAATCAGCTGTCATTTGCCAACTTTCTTCAACATCCCGTCGCCGCCGAATTTTTGATTATTGATTTTTCGTCACGTGTTCTACGTTGCTCTTCATCGTCACCACGATTGCCTGTGCTTGGCAACATGAATGTATAGGTCATAATCAACATGTGGAGTGCTGACTTGTTGCGAAAAGTGATTCTGTCAAGCGACAATACGATAACTTAAAAGAGGAAAATGTGAGACTCAGGGCTGAAGTCGGCTCTCAGTTTGAGTTAATGCTTTCTGAAATGGAGGACCAATTTTCTCGCCGTCAGAACGTTGTATTTTACGGCGTCAAAGAGGCAAAGGAAGGAAGTGCATCTGAAAGGAAAGATCACGATATTGATCAAATCCAATGAATGTGCGATAGTGACCGTTGAGAACTTCACTCTTATATCTGTAAAGAGAATTGGCAAGCAGCCGAATCAAAATGGTCGCCGCCTTCTGTTAGTTAAGTGCCCAGCTGACGATGTTAAGAGGTTCAAATTTCCTCAAATTATGCCATAACTAAGTATATTTTTTCGTCAGTTTGGATTTCACCAAAAGTCAGCATCAGCAACAGTTTTCCTTGCCCAATGAGCTAAAGACTAAGCGAGAAAATGGTCAAGATTGTGTTTATAATTTACAAAGGTCGTGTTGTTTTAAGATCTTCTCTTTCGTCTGCAAAATAATTCAATGAAGTCTTTCAAGGAAGATTCCCTTCGTTAATAGCTAACGTACGTTCACTAATACCAAAGATGGATGAACTGCATTTGTTCGCGTGATGATCAATCCTCATTATTTCTATTACAGAAAGCTGGCTTGGTGATCATATATTGAACGATGAGATTTTCCGGACTGACTATCTGACTTTCAGATGTGATAGATCGAATTCGAATGGCAAGAAAGATGGAGGAGTTTGCGTTTACATCACTGTCTTCTGTCCGTGTTGATTTTTCTGTTTGTCCATCTTCCATTGAGTGTATCTGTATTGTGATAAAGGAGCCTCTATTGTGTTTGATAAATGTGTATATTAGGGTGGTTCAAAAAATCGAAAGTTGGAAAAGTCAGGTTGCACGTCATCAGAAGTATTCCTTTTGGTAAGAAAATTGTACATGCAAGGTTTCAGCTCGATTGGTTAAGGTTTAGGGATCGCCCAGAGAGGTCAAATGTGCAAAACATTGCTAAAAATAGCCTCTGGAGGCAACACGTGACCTCGGATGACCTTTCTGACCTCGCAAAATGATAGATTAGGATCACATTTCTGTGTTGGTAGCACATTATATGGCTCCAAAATGCTCAGCTTAATCGCAAAATGGCGTTTAAGGTCCGAAAATCATGCCTTTTGATGGGTCACGTGATCGATGTTTGTATAGTGCGAGAGCATAAAATGTCAGTTTGTGACCAAATCAAGCATATTAGAGCCATACAATGTATTATCAACAGATAGATATGTGAACCCAATCTATCATTTTACGTGATCTGAAAGGTCATCCGAGGTCACGTGATGCCTCCAGAGGCTATTTTTTTAGCAATGTTTTGTACATTTGACCTCTCTGGGCGACCCCTAAACCTTGACAAATCGAGCTGAAACTTTACATGCACAATTTTCTTACCAAAAGGAATACTTTTAATGACGTGCACCCTGACTTTTCCAACTTTCGATTTTTTGAACCACCCTAGTGTACATTCCCCCTAATTTGCTGTCTGCGGAAATAGAACCCGTTTCATTTTCTCTTCTTGACTGCCTCAGACAACTTACCGATACGTATCCTTCTGCTGATGTTATGCTAGTTGGGGATTTTAATGATTTTCCATGTTCAATTTTCGAAAGTCAGTACAAACAGTTACCTTTCCTACCCGCTGTGGAGCCATTCTTGATGAAATTTTTGTCGATCCTCCATTGAACACAAAATGTTATTAATGTCGTGAGAACTGTCCCGGAGATTTGAGCGAGCAGAGAATGAGGAGGTCATTGAAGGTATTTGAAGAATTAATGCAGCCGAACAACTTGCTCCATGATTTGCTACCAAGACGTCCGCTCTACTCCCAACTTCTGGAAAGTTTTCTCTGTAAAACTCATCACAGAACCATGTCTTTTGTACCCTATTGCACAGCCATGTAGCTTGCGGGACAACTGGAGCGCGCAAAAAAAAAAAAAAAAAAAAAAAAAACAAACTGACTCTCCTTTTTTTTAAGAATTGCACAGACTCTGTTGTGTGTACACATACCCATATTTCGATACAACAATATCCTTGTCTATAAAAAATATCAATTTTTATGCAAAAATCGCATATTTTTGTGTGTGTTTTTTTACAAAGGGCCCAAGTCAAAGAGAATAAACCTTTTTTACATACAATAAACATGAAATAATAAAGAAAACACTGTAGTTATCAGGTAGTATCTTTTTAGAAGATTTCGACCTACTTACTTTTCTAAAAATAAAAAAAATTTTATGAATTTATTTTTTTTTTTTTATTTTTTATTTTATTTTATAGAGACAAGAACATTGTATACGTATCGAAAATTTGCATTCATGTGAGCAGCTGAGCCACACATTTGTCAAAAAAAAAAAAAGGAGAGTCATTACTTTTTTTTTTTTGGCCCAGTTGTCCCCACCCCGCCATGTATAACTCTAATTTGAAGTAACTTTGATTTCTATTTACTGTAACTTTCATGAATCTGTAATTTTATAATTTTCGTTAACTGAAGTAAAACGCATTGTTATTACATGTATTTCCAGCTTTCTCTTTCTTTTATGGATGTTGTTTTCTACAGCATCATGAATGTCTAGACTTGCTTTGAAGCCCTAAGACGCTTTAATTGAGATCTGGCATATCATAGGGCCCTAATAATTTCCCTCGGCGACCTTTTGACGACAATCACGTTAGTACGTTCTCTAGTTTTTCCTTCTAGACCTCTATCACTGGTCAGTGTTCACAAATAAGCCGCAACTTCTTTTATTCATTATTTATTTATTGATAAAACATTTTTGAGACGTAATTTTGGAAAGAAATAAAAACGAAATTTTTTTACCCAACGTTTCGCTCATAGTCTATTGAACATTCTCAAGGGTATACAGGTAAAAATTAAAGACTGGACTACATACATGAACTGACTACAAAATTTGAACATCATAGAGTGGAAACTAGGTTAAAGGGACTTAAGTAAATCTTACATTTAAATTTTGATTTATTGATCTACAAAATATTTTTATCAGAATTACTCCCCTGGTAGTAGGGAAGGTGGACACCGGGTTAAGTGAAAGCATAAAAACCAGTTCATCATAGAAAAGAGCCGGCGAAAACGTTAGAGTGCTACTTTTGTATGTATCATCACATCCTACATTACTTTTTTGATTGTATATTTGATGTATCCGAGAATCTTGGTGTTTGGAGTTTAAAAGTCGATTGCCTAATTCTGAAAAAGGCTTCTAATAATTTTGGAAAACATCCAGCTAATTTTGAAGTCTTAGAATTGAAAGATTCGCTGACTGCTTGCAAACATCTGCCCTTTATTTTGATGACATTCGATTGAAGCCTTCCAGGTGGCGGTTCAAGAATTTATATTTCTGAAATGATTCTACCAACATTGCAGTTCAGGAAATGTACTTATGACCTCGTTGTATATTGTACGGGAAAGCCAAATTGGATGAAGTATATAAATAATTTGTACAAAGAAGGCTTCTTTATCAATATATTTTTTGGTGATTTTCCCATAAGAATCCATTTTGAGAGCATTTCGACTCGAAGTAAAAATTGAAAAATACATGCAGTTTTTGAAAATATCAATTGTATAACATAAATGTAGTCGCCAAGAAACTTTTATCAGCAAGAAATATAACGCTAGCGCTTTAGAGGCCTCCAATCATGCGTACAACAGCCGAGATGATGGAGTAAAATGACAGAATGATTGTGTGTACAAGATGAGACGTATTCACTGGACAGAATGCAGATATCTTAGTTTTGTCCAGTGAATACGTCTCATTTTGTACACACAATCATTCTGTCATTTTACTTCATCATCTCGGCTGTTGTACATTAGAGACCACGAAAGCGCTCGCGTTATGTTTCTTGCTAATAAAAGTTTCTTGGCGACTATATTTATTTTCAAAATTATCGGAAAGCAGCATTGTTTCAATTATGTAACAGATAATGAGCAAGACCATAATAATCATCAAGTACTCTGAAATCCTATTTTTGTAAACAAAGTTATTTCCCTATCAATGAAATAATACTGCTTTCTTTCCGTTGCAGGCTAGTCTTACATACCATCTATGGCAAGCACAAGCAGTTACGAGGGTGGCCTTTAATCCGAATCCTGCCGCTTGCACATGGATAGCATTCGGAACTGCTGGTGGCTTAGTCAGAATTGAGCGTGTTGACCGCCTGATGTATTCTGAGATGAGAGATTTTCTGAAATGTTTGTGTGAGCAGCCGGAGGGCGTCACCACTGCAAACCTGAGCAATTTAGTCGACCAAACATTGGCGAATCAGCAAGCTCGGCGGTCAGGCCAAGGTGGAAGAGGTCGGAAAAAGGGCGGTGGTGTAAAGGAGGCCGATGACGAGGTGTTGAGCCAGGATACAGAGTCCACACTCCCTGCTTTCGATCCCAACTCCGGCCTCAATTCCCCTCTATCGCAAATGGAAGGCGTTGAGATGAGCTTAGGTTCGCAGGAGTCGGGATCCACAGTAGCTTGTGTTGATGAAGAGGGCTCGAAAACGTCATTGACGCAGTCACCTCAGCGACAAAGAAGGAGTTCGGCTTCAAGCACCGGCTCAGGAAAGGGCTCCAAAAGCAAACATTCCAAAGTGATAAAGTCGGCGAAGCGAAAATCTAGGATAGATATGGTGATGGATGCGCTTAGAATTGGCGCTGAGGATGTCGCTGCTCAGCTAGAGACAGGAAGCACTTCTCAGATTGGTAGCAGTGATACTTACCGCTCTCCGCCCGGATCCAGAAGTCTGACGGATGAAAGATCGGAAGGCTCTTCTGATCCAATTCCTCATCTTGCCATTGTAGAAGGTGCTTGTCATGCAAAGAAGGTTACCAAGTCTCATGATTCCAAAAAGGAACAACTGAAGAAGGAGAAAAGCAATGAACTGGTAAAGAAGAAAAACAAATCTCCCGAGAAAGAGTTAAATAAAAAGCCGAATGCGATGAATCCGCTGATGAAGACGCCACAGGCGGGGAAAAATTTGAAAATGGGTGGTCAGCGACGCAGCGGAGAAAGTTCTAAAAAGCGTGACAATCTACAGCCGACTGGAGCGAAAAACCATGAAAAGGAAAATAAAACTGACAATAAGGAAATTAAAAAGAATTCAACTGACAGTCCGGAAGTTACTCTTAATAATGATCCACTGCAGTCCGGCGAGAAAGAAAAATTAGAAGAAGATAAATCAACATTGGACCCTGAAATATCGGAAATAGGTCAAGAAACGAAAATTGAAGAGAAAAATGCCAGTGAAGAAAGCAAGGAAGAAAAAATGAAAAGTGACTCTGAGAATACGGAAATCGTGGATGTGGTAAATGTAGATAGTAGTGTTGATAAAAACCGGGAAAGTCCGAAAGAAAAACTGAAAGATCATATTAAGTCTTCAACCGTCGAAGAAAGTAGTGGACATCAAGCTAAAGTTGTATCGAAGCGAAAAAATAATCGTCAATCAAAGTCAGCAGGTATTGACGAGAAGGAAGAATCAGATAAAGCTAAGCATCAGACAGCACGCGACGTTCAAAAGAGTGAAGTTGTGAAAGATGATCAAAGGCAAGAAATTGAGATAAGGAAAGATTTACCAACACCACCAACTACATCTGCTAGTGTGAATGAGGAAGATCAGGGTAGCCATGAAACGCAAGTCCCTGTAGAAACTTCGAAAGAGACTGAAAAGAAAGCAGTTGCAAATGATGAGGAGGTGAAAGCTGATGATTCAAAATCCAGTGCAAGTACCGTGAGAAGAAAAAGTGGCCGTCCGCCAAAACTTACTGCAAGCCAATCTGCAATTGTTCCACGTGCCTCTACAACAGGGGCGAAACTAGAGAAGAATAAGACAAAGACTGATGAAGATATTTCAAAGCAAACTGGTATTGAAGTGAGTGATGAACAGAAACACGGTGTTAAAGTAGCTAGCGATAGTATAAGTGCAACAAGGAGGAAAGCTGGTCGTCCACCGAAACATAAAGTAGAGAAGCCCGACGCGCCAGAGGACACGTCAAAGCATCTTGAAGAGAGTTCAGCGGAAAATCAGGAAGAAAAGCCGAAAGTTGCAGTTACGAAAGACAGCTCCATCACACCGAAGCGTGGTCGTCCTGTAAAACATCAGGTGGAGAAGCAAGCAGCAGCGATACCGGACATTGCTTCACTTCAGTCTGGTTCGAATAGGGATGTGAATGCCGAACAGAAAGAGAAAGTTGAAGTGACCAGCGATCATGCAACTACTGTAAGGCGAAAGCCTGGTCGTCCACCGAAACAAAAGCCCGAAGCCCCAGATGTGATTTCCGAGCAGGTCGGAAAGGACATGGCCGTGAGTGATGATCAGAAACAGAAAGTTGAAGTGACCAGCGATAGTACAACTACTGTAAGACGAAAGCCTGGTCGTCCGCCGAAACAAAAGCCCGAAGCCCCAGATGTGATTTCCGAGCAGGTCGGAAAGGACATGGCCGTGAGTGATGAGCAGAAACAGAAAGTTGAAGCAGCGAACGATAATACAACCACCGTGACTAGCGATAATGCAACTACCGTAAGACGAAAAGGTGCTCGTCCACCGAAGCAAAAACCTGAAGTTCCAAATGTGATTTCCGAGCAGGTCGGAAAGGACACGGCTGTGAGTAATGAGCAGAAACAGAAAGTTGAAGCAGCGAACGATAATACAACCACCGTGACTAGCGATAATGCAACTACCGTAAGACGAAAAGGTGCTCGTCCACCGAAGCAAAAACCTGAAGTTCCAAATGTGATTTCCGAGCAGGTCGGAAAGGACACGGCTGTGAGTAATGAGCAGAAACAGAAAGTTGAAGCAGCGAACGATAATAGAACTACTGTAAGAAGAAAAGGTGCTCGTCCACCGAAGCAAAAACCTGAAGTTCCAAATGTGATTTCCGAGGAGGTGGGAAAGGACATGGCTGTGAGTAATGAGCAGAAACAGAAAGTTGAAGTGACCAGCGATAATACAACTACCGTGACTAGCGATAATGCAATTACCGTAAGACGAAAAGGTGCTCGTCCACCGAAGCAAAAAACTGAAGTCCCATATGTGATTTCCGTGGAGGTCGGAAAGGACACGGCTGTGAGTAATGAGCAGAAACAGAAAGTTGAAGTGACCAGCGATAATACAACTACCGTGAGACGAAAAGGTGCTCGTCCACCGAAGCAAAAACCTGAAGCACCACAGGGAGCTTCAGAGCAACTTGAAGCCAATATAAATGTAAATCAAGGTGAAAAATCAACTATTACAAAAGCTATTTCTTCAGCATCGAAGCGTAGCCGTCCTCCAAAACAACCGGTGACGGAAAATGATATCGCGATCGTTTCAAATGTGACCAAAAATGAAGTTAATAATCCATTGAAACTTTCGGCATTTAAGGGGAATCAGATGAAAACTCCGGTGAAGCAGGAAGAGCATGCTCTGCTTGAGTCAGAACATATGTCGGAGTCATCCACGACGACATCGGTCGTTGAAGGAAATGAAGAGGCTCAGGTGCCTAAGCGCAAACGTGGTCGCCCTCCTTTGAATAATAGTTCCGGTGAAAAGATGCATTCAGAGACTAAAGATAGTAAGACAGATGAAATACCACTGAAGCTAAAACGTGGCAGGCAGAGTAAATCAAATAACGAAGAAACTGTCACACCAGGGAAATCCGATCAAGAGCATAATATCAAAGAGGAAGAATTGCAGGAGGAAGGAGTAAAAGCAAGTGCTCACTTCGATGAAGAAGATGGCGATGACGCAACTTCTATCAGTAGAGATCGGAATCTTAGGTCAGGTGGAAAGCCTCAAGAATTGGAAAAATGGAGAGAGCCAGGAAGTAGGGGAAACGGGTCATTAGTGGCTTCCCTCACTCAGATTTCCAAATTTCCCATGACAGAAGTGTATGATCCACCTAAGCAGCAGAATGGCAAAAAGCGTGGTCGTTCTAAGAAGCTGGATAGTCCGACTGATACTCAACCACCTGAAAAGAGAGCTCGTAAATCAAAAACCGAATTACCTACGGATGAAAAGAAGGAAACATCAGAAGATAGTTTGGCATCTGCTCTGTCTATGACTTCCAATGAGACTTCTTCAATACAGGAAGCCGAATGCATAGAGGTGGAAAAAAGCGACATCACAGTGCATGAGAAGAACGAAGTCGAAATGAAAAGCAGTGAAGCGATAGTCGGTGAAGCAGCCACTGGTGGCGCAGAAGCGAACGTGGAAGAAAAAGATGACAATATTTCGCCAGATAATGAATCATCCATAGTTGGTGATACAAGAACAAAGAGAAAGTCTAGAGGGCGTCCTATCAATGTCCATAAGAACGAAAGTGAAACAATTCAAGAGCATCAAGATGATTTAAAGACTAATAGTGGATCAAAGCGCGTGCAAAAAGCATCGGATGCGAAGCGTTCGTCATTGGATGAAGGTGAGAATTCGAAGAAATCTTCATCAAGAAGACAATCTTTGGATGCAGAGAAGGATGAAAAGGATGCACTTCAAGGTGATCTGGTTGATGGCGGAAGTTTGAGCAGTAAAGCTGATGCAAAAGGAGTAAGAGAAAGATCGAAGCGAAGGCGAGTTTCCTTGGACACAAAATGTCAGAGAGATGATTCTCACATAGAAGCAGAATCAGAATCCTTGACTTCGGAAACTAAATCCGAGGGACACCAAGAGGCATTAGATACTGAAACTTTGAGTGATGGCATGAAAAGTCGCAGAAGGCGATCTGGCCGGATCACTAAGGACCAAGAAAATGAGGAATCGAAGGATATTGTTGCTCCCAAAGCAGACGAAGAACCTGTTAAAGAAGTTACTAAAGAACCAGTTAGAAAGAGAAGAAAATCTGCTGATAGTAAGTTGTCGAGAAGCCATGAAAGTGAAAAGGACGCCACCAATCCTCGCCAAGAAAAAGAGTCACGAGATTTGAACATTAAGGTGACCGAAGATCTGAGTAAATCTACTCCTCAAGTCTCAGAAGCAGTGAACAAAGTGTCGACAAATGATGGCTACATAAAGAAAAGACGAAGAGGTCGTTCTGAAATGTCGCAATCAAGTGATGACACTAATGCTCAACAGAAAACCTGTGGCCAGGTTGAGTTAGAGTCAATTGTTGACGATAAATCAAATGAATCAGAAACAAAGACCTTGAGAAGACGTGGTCGGTCAGCAGCTACAGATGCGAAAGACACAGCTTGTGACTTATCGATGCCTGATTCAAATGACAATACAGCATCGAATAGAAGGAGAGGACGGCGGTCATCAATTGAAAGCGAAACGGAAAATTTGAACAAAGTGAAACCTCGTAGCCATGCGCCAAACAGAAGGACAAGTACGTCAGCTGATCACACAGAAGCGGATAATAAAAGGAAACCCGAAGATGTTATCGGTACACTACATGCAACAACTTTGACGTCTGAACGTCAGACCTCGCCTGATCGAGCTCCAGCGCTTGTTAAGCTTTCGAATATGATAACCAATGACATGACTTCACCTGAACTCTTAGGTCAGATCCACTCAGATCCTACTCCATTATCTGTTAGCCATGTTGTGTTATCAGATTCTCAGTCGATTCATCAGGATTCTGAAAAGGAAACTTTAAAACCCCCTCCACGTCTCCGAAGCAGGACGCCGGTAAACGTTGAAGCCAAGAATGATTCGGTCGAGCCTCCGACTGTACATAGTGCCAATGAAAAGCAGACTCATCAATCAAATAGGCTTGTATCAAAGACAGGAGATAAAAATAACTTTTCCCTCTGTGAGAGCTCAGGTACTGACTCTCAGTCGCTTACGGCAAAACAGCAATCCACAACCGATGGGACAAATACTCCCCATATCTCCACACAAAGTGAACCAGCCAACAAACTGACAGGAAGTTTGCATTTAAGACGTCGAACAAGCTCGAAAACAACTGTTCTCAACACTCCTCCAATTACTGATATTGCCAGTGATTCTGAATCAGAAATGACCCATGGGCGGTCTCGGACAGGCTCGAAACCGGCTGGTCCGAGCACTCCGTCGATCACCGATGTTACTAGTGATTCTGACACGGAAACTCTTCAATTACGACAGCGCTCGGGCTCAAAGTCGCATGGTCCAAGCATGCAGTTATTTGTGGAAGTGCCCGGCGATGCTGAGTCTGAAGCAGCTTCTCATGGGACAATAGAGGCAAAAGGACTCATTCCTAGGAAATTAATTATTGAATGGATTGAAGGAAAATGGAATGGTGTGCAGCAGCAAGTTCCTTTCTCTCATATTGATAGTGAGCCACATCCCGGCGGTGTGGTGAATGTACGCTGGCCCCGTAAATCTTCAAAGAGGAAATGGGCTGCACGGGTAGTATCTATTTTTGAAAAGGCGAGATCTAGAACGTCTAGTAACACATCTAATGATTTCGATCAAGAGTCACGCCTGCAAGCTGAAAGTGATGAAACTGCTGCTAGAAAAAGACCAGTGTCAGTTACCGAAGACACACATGAAGAAAATCGTTCGCCTGATGCGAAACGATGTAAATCTCAGACAGATGCCAGCAACAAATCACCGGTGAATAAAGTCAAATCTAGCCCAAGAGAGCAGGAAAGCACGACAGATGGATCTGTCTCAAAATCATCCAGAAGTAAGTCAAATTATGAGATATTAAAAATGTAAAGAAATTAAACAAATTGAGATACAATTCATTTAAGCGATAGGTAAGCAGATCTATCGCAGATTTAGCACTGCAAAGGGGGTTTCCACCGCAGCCGCCAGCAACCATGATAGCTCAAACGCAAGATCAGCTATCTGACTGGCCACTGTTCTATGGAAATCTTTTAGTGGTTTGCTGGAGAATACATGGTTAGCTGACCTGGTCTTTCGTTTGAGCTACCATGGTTGCTGGTGGCTGCGGTGGGAACCGCCTTTGCATTGCTAAATCTGCTATACACATTAAGCATTTTTTTTGAAAACCATGCGATCTAAGATTTTGTAAGCTTTTGCTCCGCTGAAGCTGACTGTGACAACCGAAATATCGGGTAGAACAACATTTTATAAATAAAAACATAAATTGCAACTTTGTCTTTCTTTTCCGTATTATAATTAGCTGTGCTGCTGAAACGGAATTTCATTCTACTTCGTTCCAAAATGATTCATTCTGACCTTGCATTCAGGTTGCAGATCGAAGAAGATATTTGCACAAACTCGTATCGAGTTTTAATTCAGTGACAAGCTTATCTGCGAAAAGAGTAAAACTTTTATAACCCAACACGAATCGGCGCAATTGTTTGACGGAAGTCAAAATGAAGGATTTCGATGTGAGATTATCATTTATACTGTAGAGTTAACTGCAAAAGCTGATAAAGTCGGTGAGAGCGAACGAAAATTGACGATCAGGAATGGTGAACATCGACATTATTAAAGACTTTTTTCTCTTCAACAGTATCCCAACATACTTATCTTTGCAATCATGAATCAAACTTTGAAACAGACACAAACTATAAGAAGCCATTTCTATTTCTGTCAACAAAGAGCACACATTTACTTAGGTGTTAGTATGTATACATTTGAAACAATTTGCTTTTAGTCTGTTACATAGACAAGAATTGAAGAGTGTGATATACTTGTTTCGCAAAATATAGCCTATATCTTTGGTTGGGAGCGCATTAGTCGACACGCGTGCGCTCTAATCGATGCAGAGTTGTCAATCTTCTTCTTGCGCTTTTCAATCTTGTTATTTCTTCATTTTGAGCTCTACTGTAAGTTTGGCATTTATCCGTTTGCTTTCATCTTTCGAATATAATAGATTCAAATTTCAGTGGTGAAACATCCTTCACGTGCTCGATCAAATGCCAAATTTGAAAAAGCGGTGTATTCTTCAACCTTCTAATAGCTTCAACTACATCATTCTGTTTCTCCAGCAAGGTCGATTTTCAAGGGATTTTTGAAGTTTATGACATCCAGCTTGAAATGCGTTTAAAAAGTACTTTTGAATCTAATATTGTCTTTTTTTCTTTGATTTATAAAACATTATTTGCATTTTATTGGCAATCTGGTCAAAAGACATGTCAGGTAAAGCGATGAAGCTCCTTAAATATATTACATTCAAGCGGGATCTTCTTAATATCAACTGCTGCATTTAAAGGGGAATAGATATATTGACTGAACTCTCAGCCATTGCTCCGGTAAATAATTTATACAGACGAACACAATAATAGTAAAAAAAGTTGAAAAGTATACGAATTATAAACTCATGTCGAAATTATCTGTAAAATTTCAAAAACCATTAAATTCCGTCCGTGTTTTCTGCATAATCCGCTGAACTGCTATAGCTAATATGGGTCCCCTAACATTTTCCCGAAACCGTCTTTCATCTTGCTTAAATATTTGTACTTTAGAAAATAGGACTTTTAATAGTTTGTACTGTAATAGTATGTATTTCATTCGGCAGTCAGATATATTTTGGCCTCATGTTGTGGTAGACAGCCGTCCAGTGCCAAATATATCTCTCGTGACGTCCGTGTTTAGGTTTTTAATTTTGTCAGCGAGAATAATGCACATGTAGATGTTTATTCCTTTAGTAGCCTGGACAAGGGATCGAAAAAGCATTCTGCGGAAATTTCTAATTATGGCAGAAGCAGAAGAAGAATGGCTAGTAAAAAAATCCGCTTGGATGCCTTAGGTAACAAAAATGGCACGCAATGATCGGTTACTCACTAGTAGATGATCATTGCAGGCATTTATGATCATAGCACTGACTACTATGATAATCCAAATACTTCTCCGTGATTATTATGTTTAATATGACTAAATCAAAGCAGAATTTTCAAAGATCCTACACTTTGACAACAAATAAATAGATAAACTACAGCACCTCAAGAACACCAGAAATGTTGTAATCAAAACGCTGGCAACATTGAATTTCACAATCTACAAATCACTGTGCATGAAAGTCAATATCAACACTACCCAACCAGACAGATTAGAAATCATGTAACAAGGTCACCTTAAGTAATTATGTTTGAAATAGAATTTCAAAAAGTAACGCATTCTTTGAAATTCTCATGTTTCGGAACAAGCAAAAGTACCCTATACATCAGTGCTCTTTCGATGAATTTGCTTAAGAACGTCTAAATGATCTCGCATATAGTTTTGGTAATACCATCTTCCTGAATATTGTTGTATGACTGTGTTGGGTGGTCTCCGGGGCTTAGTGGTTAAGTGCTTGGGCTAGCGATCTTTCGGCCCAGAAGTCGAGCCCCGAAAGTGTCATTGGAAGTCGGCAGGAAGGGCATCTGGACCAAAAGTACCGCAACGCTCCAAAATCTGACTATGTCAGCACCGTCCAAGTCCCCAGTATGGGGGATTGTCACGTTCATTCATACTGCGAAACGACCAGTACAGTGAATTATTTTCTTCCTTCATAACAATGTTGCATTGAAATGTTTCTAGAATTTCTTAATTTTAGTTTCGCACGAAATAGTGCGATATTTTCTGAACAACTCTTCGATAAAGTATCGAAATTGATAATCCTTTTTTTCTTCATTTCAGAGCAATCGCAAAAGAAAGTTGACTGATGAACATTGCATTTGCTCGTTCAAAGAAATTTGAACTTGTTCTTATTGTATGTAACCTTTTATTCGAACTTTCTTAAATTTGAATCAAAGAATGTAATTTTTGTACCATACTGAACCTCCCCCCGAGTCCATGAGTCCTCTGACTCGCTTCTGTAAAATGTCCAGTAGTTGATTGTCTATACAAAATGAAATAAACGCGATTGAAATAATTTAAGTTTCGCTTTTACTTTTTATGGCAACCTAAAGGTTGTGCATTACTCATAACCACTCAAACCGTAAAAGTCCTCTCAAATATTATAAAGTTCTTTTTATCATGTACAGGTAATAAAAAGACTAAGTTGGTCAACGCACCATGTAGAGCCGTCGCACCCTATTTAGTCTTGAAACAGTTAATTAGCGGTTCTTCCCTGAAATGCAATTTGGTCGCTTTGTCTGACAGTTCAATTTAGAAGAGATTGTCGTAACCATTGTAATTGTGTATCATGTTTGGCAAAGACGATGGTTACGAGGAAAACAAAACTAAAATGAATGAGGTAATGCTATTTTGGATTATGCGCCATTTGTGTCAAATAAAAAGATTGACGAACACCATAAAAGTTCATTGACAGAAAATAATCTTAGTAAATACCAGAATGAAGTAAGCTGTTGCCCTTACTAGTGATTCGTTTGCCTCAAACTACCTTTTATCGCAAAACTGATAATAATATTGCAAGACAATCGCCTTGGCTCATTTCAAAAGTGAGGAAATGCCAAGCAAACTTATAGTGTAATAATAAATTATTTCTAATTAATTTCTGTCTTATTCACGAAGCTATCTTCAGGGAACTTAAATGCGGGTTCCCTGAAGATAGCTTCGTGATGAATATTACAAATTAATTGGAAATATATACTGATGCGCTTAATTACACATGACCCTACACATTCGTGGGTGCTGCGTGACATTCCTGCAACATAGTCGGCAGTCCTGTAATGTAGATTTTGCGTTTCTGTGTCTGTATGAGAGGAAACAATGTGATAGGACCTCAATTTCATGCTCAGGGAAGACAGAACATGCTTGGCGGTTCATCCGTGATTCAAGCGGCAACGCGGACAACCGTTGACGACGAGTAGACCATAAACACTCGCCCGTGCGTATTCATAAGCATTCCCCATGTTTTGACAGCATCACGTGATTGCTGACTCTTAGTGCAGCGCCTTACGCGGTTAGGCGAAACTATATACACTGTATTGGCGTTAATGAATCATTTAGGCCTATTTGCAGTGGCATTACATTGAATTATTTTGATTCCAAACCAAATATTGGAATTTGAGCAATGGACTTTTCTTGTCTGGCACTTTAATTATTTCTACAGTGAGAAGGATCGATCGACGAAGCTATAGCTTAGTCAAAAGGCGCGTGAGAATGGCAGTAGGCCTTAGGATGACTGCGAGCGATCAATCGCGCTTCAAATTAAACAGACAGGCGTTGACCGTCATGCAAAAATAGAACATATACCGATACTTTTGGAATGCTGCAGGCATGCATGAAGGTGCACGTGCATAGCCTTTTCCTCGATTGATGCCCTATAGGGTCTCAATTATTTTACAAATTGCATATCCTGATAAAAATTGTGATTATAATCACAATTTTTATCAGGATATGCAATTTGTAAAATAATTGAGACTGTAGGACATTTCTGACCTCGGAATCAGCATTTATCGATCGGCCACATCTGGAATGCTTCTAGTCCTTTCATCTTTCAGTCGATATATTCACTTCCTTTGTGTCAGTCGATGTGCAGTATGTTCTCGAAGGCAGTGCGCATAGCTTATTACTGGGGTTAACCTACTTAAATTATAAGGCTAAAGCATCGTACACTTACGGCGCCACTGCTTTTTACTCTGTTTCTAGTTGTGTTAATTCGACTGAATTTCAAATTGATGTCAATCTTAACCAATTTCACACAGCAGATGCAGAAGAGGTGCGAAATTGACTTAAATGTCTTCTATGTATACATTCCTTTCCGTGTAATAAACTACAAAAAAGTAAAGATCTCCTTTATGACCGTACAGTCGCTGTCAATATACACACCCAATATACCGCCACAAAACATAGCATGTTGGATAATAGGCCGACATATCTTGTAAGACACTGCTTCGCTTGCAGAACCGCATCAGTTCATCATAGTCAAACTGAAAAAGTATGCGATGATATTTGTGAAATAGAATAAACTTCTTTTTCTACAAAATTTTTTATTCAAATAGCTAAGAGCAACACCAAATGTCCAAACATGTGCATTGGAAATTTCATAGATCTCCTGCAGATGGTGGAGGAGGTGGTGGTGGCGGTGGTGCCCCCGGCGGCGGTGGAGGCGGTCCACGTATTGGCGGAGGAGGTCGCGGCGCCAGGCTTGATGGAGGAGGAGGTGGTGGTGGAAATCCGGCCACTGGTGGTGGTGGAGGAGGGGGAATACCCTTGCCTGGATTCCATCCGGGTTGTGGCGGAGGTGGAGGTGGAGGCGGCATAGCATGGCTCCATCCAGATGGCGGTGGAGGAGGTGGCGGGGGTCGCATACCTCCCATTGGCGGAGGTGGAGGCGGAATTGGCGGTGTCGGTGCCTCTCCCATTCTGGGAAAGCCGGGAGGGATTGGGGGCATGGGTAGTGGTGGCGGCATTGGACTCGGTGTAGGGGCGGGAGGTGGAAGGGATGATGGCGGTTGGGGTGGTGGAGGTGCATCAGCGAACAGCTGATGCGGTCTGTCAGCCTGTGAGAGCGGATTCTGAGCAGCAAGAAGTCGCTCTGCTGCCGATCCATGTCGTTCGCCCTTACTATCTTTCTTGAATGCGTACGAAATAGAAATAGGACGATTGCAGAGATATTGGCCATTCATAGCTTCGATAGCGGCATCAGATGCCTCAAAACTCGCATAATTTATAAATGCAAATCCTTTGGAATTACCACTTTCTGCGTCACGCATTATTTTTGGTGTCTGAAGAATGACACCAAATGCACTGAATGTATCGTACAGTAACTTCTCGTCCACTTCCGGATCAAGATTTCCAATGAAGATATTGGCTCCTATATCCAAATTCTTCTGATGTGCAGATGCTTTGTTCACTCTGATAGGCTTCCCATAAAGTTTAATCATGTTCATTATCTTCATTGCGTAATCCGCATCTTCCTCACTCATAAATTCCACGAAACCGTATCTGAAAAAGAGGAATGGGTTCAGATGACATGCATGTTAATAATGTCAAATGTTATTATACGAGGTGTGATCAAAAAGTAACCAAACTTTTCTTAACTTTATTAAGGAAAAATACAAGCTATTCAAAGCTATTACCCTCAAAGTACTCGCCTTTGCTAATAATACATCGTTCCCAACGTTGTTTCCAGCTCCTGAAGGCTGTCTGGAAGGCTTCTTTGGGGATGTCTCGAAGATGCTCCTGCGAATTCTTCTTGATCTCATCGATTGAATCAAATCGTCGTCCCTTCAGCGTGAACTTTAACTTTGGGAACAGGAAAAAGTCTGCTGGGGCAAGATCAGGGGAGTACGGTGGCTGGGGAAGCACAGTCGTTTCAGATTTTGCACAGTAATCACGAATCAATAACGATGAGTGGGCAGGGGCATTGTCATGGTGCAGGACCCATGATTTCCTGCTCCACAGCTCAGGCTTCTTCCTACGAATGTTCTCCCTCAAGCGACGAAGCACTTCAAGGTAGTAATGGCGGTTCACAGTGCCACGAGGTAGGAATTCGTGGTGGACAACACCGTGAACGTCAAAGAAGACGGTTAGCATTACTTTGACATTCGACCGGACTTGTCGTGCCTTCTTCGGTCGCGGCGATCCTTTCCCCTTCCACTGTGAGGATTGGCTCTTCGTCTCCACGTCGTAGCCGTAAACCCATGTTTCGTCGCCAGTGATTATGGATTCCATGAAGTTTCCATCGTCGTTGGCACGATCCAGGAGCTCTTGACAGATTGCAACGCGATTGACCTTTTGCTCTTGTGTCAAGAGTCTCGGGACAACGCGGCGCATCCCCAAGTTTTCAGTCAGAACGCTCTGACAGGATCCAAACGAAATGTCACAATCATCAGACATCTCTCGAATTGTTAACCGTCGATTCGAATGCACTAGTTCATCGACCAGGCTCACATGGTAAGCATCTGTTGATGTTGAAGGCCGGCCTGAGCGATGGTCATCTTCAACTGATTCCCGTCCAGTCTTGAACCTTCGGAACCACTCGTAGCACTGGGTTCGGCTGAGGGAGTTGTCACCGTAAACTTGCTTGATCATTTCAAATGTTTCGGTAAAAGTCTTTCCAAGTTTGTAGCAAAACTTGACATTGACACGCTGTTCGTGAGAAAATTCCATTTTCGACGAAGATCGACGGAAGAATGATCAATTTATCGAGAAAAGCAGATTTCGCAGCGAGAGAACAGTTATCTCTATTGCTATTGGCTGTAGCTGGATATCTATGTCGATTCAAATCGTGTCTCGTGATCTAAGAGAAGTTCAAGGTCATAGCTTGTCACTGATATCGAACAATAAGAGTTTAGACCGATTGTATATTGCTAAGAGAAAAAGTTCGGTTACTTTTTGATCACACCTCGTATATTCATATTTCAAAAAGACTGAAAGGGGATAAAGGAGATTAAAGTTTTAATGAGATTAGAAAAATAATGAAACACTTGAAGGCCAACAATTCTTCCGGACGAACTTTCATTCTTCTGTTCATTGAAAAGTCGTTTCGGAGTCATTGACAGGGCCCTCGACTTAAACATAGCACAATTGCAATAACATCGTTTCATCTTGCATAATGTGCACGACATATAAATTGAACGACTGCAGGAGTTTCGAAAACGGCATCAGATGCCTCTATAATGCTAACAAGCACAACGAATGTAATTTTCATCATTTTCTTATCTTGACTCATTCGTTCATCAAACATGTGTATAATGCAACTCACGAGGTTTGAAGAAAAAGGGATGGTTTCACCACATGCTAACAAAAGACAATCTTTTCTCATTTCTTGCCTAATTCCCTCGACTAATGGTTTTGCGCTGTTGACTGTTACAGCACTCAATCAAGGATGACACGAAAGTATCAATGCGGTGAACCTCTCCTCATAGTGAATGAAATTTTTGATCCCATCAAAAACGGTATGCTTTGCACTTGTTATATATCTCTACATAGCGAATATATTATTCAGTCCCTTTGTTGTCTCAACCTCTACATAATGAATATTTTACATCAAGTATGTATTGATCTTTAATTATGCTTTGCAATTAATACGCATCCCATGTACGTGTACTACCTTTATTGAGGCGAGTAACTCGATGATATTTATTACTCCAAAGTTTCCTAAGTTACTTAAGTCTATGAGTCTACAATCTAAATTTAGACACAAATCAATAGATAATGTAGCAGATAGTTACAAGTTTACGTGCGCTTTAGGTGCGTCTTTTTGCGTTTCAAGCGTACCGACTGTTGAGTCAGATCAAGGAATTCCTTGAAAGGAAAAGTGACAAACAAGCTTTTTATTGAGTAGAAAACATGATTACTTCTGTTGACGAGTGGCGTACTGTACAGATTCGCATTGACAGGTATTTCCATCGTTCATAATTAATGATGCATATAGCTTATACTGTATGCAGTTCTGATAATTTTATAGTAGTTACATTTTGTATTATCATTTAATATGACATTGTGACAATACGGCATTGCTGGTAATGAGGCCTACCCCTATAAAATTCTTTATTCTAAATACATGTGTTAGTTTTAATTATCTTCTATGATTGTTTTGACTTTATATGCTTACTTTAAAAGCAATTTAGTATATCAAATTTTAGAAAACTTCCTTAAAGTAACTCTCCTCATAGTGAATCTTTTTATCAAGTCCCTTGAATTTCACTATGTAGAGGTTCGACTGTATGTAGGCTCTACTGGTATATCAGAAAATAAATACCAAACGTGATTTCTGGGATGTAGTGTCCTGTGAACTCATGAAGATCCCTAATGACCAGGTTATTTTCCTAAGCAGTTATCTCAGCGGATGTAGACAAGTCAATTGATGGCTACGAAGGTTTCCATGGTGGCGAATACATTCAATGTACTCAAGGACCTCGTCTAGCTAAAATGAGTGACACCATAGAGTAGATATATTAGGTAGAGTGGTAACTCTGCATTTATTAAATCCCCAATGTGTATACACTTTCGATTTTATTAAATGAACTCGAGGAGGATGCATGTTGGATATTGTTGCCAAATGTGATATGAAATTTTTTGAGGTTATGAAGAAATTACAACGGAATTGACTGATCATGATTGTAATGCAGAGGGAATGATATCATTTTGCAGATTCTCCGTGCTATAACAGCCTTGGAGATTTAATGTTTGCTAAATTAGCAATTCGATGGGTTCCTAATAACTTTCATGCTCAACCTCAAGAGTATTTTCTTAAGCGTGATCACATCACAGGCAACTTGCCACTGGTAGAGCAAAATAACATAATCAAAGACAATGATTTCAATTAACTTTGACAGATGTAAATGGTTCCACATCACTATTCAGATTCATGAAATGAAACATGAATTTAGTGAATCATAAAATCATGCCTGTGAAAATTGAATTAAGAACTTGAACTTACAGCCAAGAAAGCACGAATAATACCGCGACTTTTTCATGAAGACTTCCATTATATTACGCTTCATAAAAATTCCCTTCATAATCAGCTTAATTTCCGCTTAGTTAGGATGCTTATTAGTAATTATTCAATCCTTTTGATATCCAACTTGTTTCATACTACTTATAGAGGGCGTCATCTCGGTAGTATATAAATTGGCAAAATTTTGACTTTTTTAAAACTGCTCAAATAATTTTTTTGAACCACGGGAACGTAATGTCCGCAAAAATCTGAATCTTTTGATATAAAAAATTTCACTGTCTACAGATACCTTTTTGAGTCGACATTCTACCTACATATCCCTACTCTATGAGTGACACTGTAATGAATTTGATGAAAACATTGGACATACGCGAGCAAGATTTGAAATTTAAGGAAACATCGATAATTATAAGTTCTACTTCTACTCTGACAGCAGTTCTATCTCGACTTACCCTTGATGCTGCATTGTTATTCTGTCCTTCGGCATGTGCACGTTTACAACCGGTCCCGCTTGAAGAAATAGCTCCCACAGAATGCTATCTGTCACTTTCTCATCAAGGCCACCGACGTAAATAGTCGCATCCTGATTACGCTCCTCAATCGGAGCGCTGGTCATATTCAGTCTAAAATAGAACGTAGAAACGATGACTAACCTTTCGATTCTTTAAACATCGATATCATGATTTACATGCACACGTAGATGTATTAGCTTGAAATTCTCGTGAAATCGAATAAATTCACCTCCAGTTGTTGCAAACCTATTTATGCAATAGTAAGTTACCGTATTTTTCAGACTATAAGGCGCACATAAAATCTATATATTTGTAAAAAAAATCAGCAATGCGCCTTACGTACGATTTCCATTCGTCGCCGACTTTAATGATCTACGACTCCATGTGCGCTCATCTCACTGAAACTGTAAAAAGCCAAGGGAAAAACAATTTGGAGCTTGTCCTCATTCCTTGAGAATTAACCAAAGAACTGCAACCACTAGATATTGGTGTCAACAAGGCGTTTAAGGCTAAAACAGGTAGGCAACGCCGGGTTAGTTACGCCACTATCTGCCAATGGATCGTCGATGCCTGGGCTAGGGTACGGGTCTCAACTGTCATCCGAGCTTTCACGAAGGCCGGAATCATCAATAAACAGCCCAGCAACAGCTATGAGACTGAATCGGATAATGACGAGAGGGATCCGGGATGCTCATCGTAGTGGCTAAGCATGTGGCAGAAAGCGGACATTTGATTGACCTCGACAATGCAACTGTCATTGACCGTAACTGGTCTTGGAAAGGGCGAGTCGTGAAGGAGACCAATTTGACTAAGCAGTGCAACAGCAGCAACAAGGTGAAGTATGACATCGGTGCTTCTTGGTAATCTAGTTGTTGCTTTCCCCTCTTGCTACAGTTTTCTAACTTTTTGACTTACTTAATTGATTTTGTTAGTAGTATGCATTATCTTAACTTTATGACGCAGTATTTTATGACGTTTTCATGTAAGCCGATGTTTGATGTTCTGTCATAACCGACATGAGACGTGTTCAAATGCATGCAAGTCAGTCATTCCTCTGATGACGGGGTGCGGTGCGCCTTGAAAGCGCTCAAGCATTAAAGCTATTTTGCCTAACATCAAGGATTTTTGGTCGCCTCTACACTAACAATGTAATACCATTAAACGCATATAATTGATATCACTAACACGGATGTACCGATTTTAGCGACCTGATGTTGTCCGATCACTGATTGGTCAGTTTAACAGAGCCGATTTATCAACCAATTATTTAGCTGATTAAGTAACCTCGTGTTAACAATCATAGCAGTCTGCATTTTATTTTGGTGTCGTAGAGGTTTCAACAGCGAATATAATACTAAAATGTACATTTCATTTCTTTTGATGCCTTTATTGACAAATTCACTGTTTTACCGCTATTACGATCTGATCATGTCAAAAAAGGATTTGATGATAAAGATCAGTGCAGATAGCATAAATGTACAAAACATCATGATGTTATGAAATGCGTGACCCACAGAATTAGATTCATCTGCACGCGCTTCGGTTTCCTAGAAAGGAAGGGTTATATGTAGCCTTAATATCGAAATGGCACATCACAGAATTAGACAACTTGTTCCTTCTCGAATGGATAACTTGTGTATCTCTTGATATTGGAAATGGCAAACAACAAGCTGTCATCAGAGGACACCAGAGCCAGTGAGAGATGCGTGCGTGCTGTGATATCATTTCGCACACACCAAAACACACATATTAGCTAACATTCGATTCAGTGTGTGCACTATGCAGTGAGAAATGCCGAGGAGAGGATGTGAAATCATCAAGTGAATTAATTTTCGTGCGCCTGCTACTTTTTTTAATAATGATCAGATGGCCAACATTATGGAGAAAACTTGTGCGCAATGATCTGAATTGTTCGAATCTGAAGGAATTTTGGCAATCGAAGCACTTTGCTTGAACTCACATTAATCCGCAAGCGACGCACGATTTTTTCCTATCTCTGTAAGGTATAAGGAATTCCTTTTTGCCCACTTAATAGGTTCCTCGATGTGCCGTCAATTTCGTATTAATCACACTTCTAGCAAACCGAAGCAGATAAACAAAATATTTAATTCTGTGGCGTGACTATACTTAATTTTTTCAAATTGTGAAGAAAATTGGTAAATAGTTTGCAAACATAGGCTACAACATTATCCGTTGTGTGATGTAAATTTGGAAATATTGTAAAATCTGCATTTCATAATTGAGAATTTTCAAATTTCAGACTGTAATGCAGGTGTTTGCAAATCACTTGTACAAAATTGTATGCTTATGTCAGCTTAAGATGAACATTTTACAATATCTTGCCATTTGAACATTGAAGAATTCAACAGCAATAATAAAAAACATTTTCAAGTTGGAATAGGCAAGATTGCAATACTTGCTTGTGAAAGTCGTCTAATGAGTTAAGGCATACTAGTAGAAGATATCGCCCATTATATTTTAAAAAGTAGTTTGAATGCATTGTAGGGATATTCTTGTATTGAGGGACTTAAGTCAGATTCTCAACCTATCTTACAGGAAGGCCACAGTTAACCATAATCTCGTTAAGGCCGCACCACATTTTAAGAAAACTTTCATTGCAATCAGCGTTTCCAATTGCCGAGCGGAAAATTTCCACGCAAAGCACAAATTTCCGCGCAGGGATCTAGATTCACCTCTACGGAGATCAGCTGTTAGTAAGCATGCAGACCTAATTTTGAAAAATGAAAAGATTTCGAGGAATTTTCCATGGATGCTGTTTTTTCACAACACGACGCTTCGGTCTTTACTTTATTCATGTGCCAAACAAATGTTAAGTGAAAAGATTGAACATGTAGATGATAGTTGGAAAACCCTGCTGCTTAGCACATAAGAGACAAATGAAATTCACGATGAATTTTGAAAGAAAATCTCACCCTCATAACGCTCTTATAAAAAACTTCAATGGTGAGTTGAGACTCGCGGAATTGCTCTGTTATGGAATCATTCCCCAATGGTTTTCTTGCAACATCACCGACAAGTAACTCGGTTGCTGATCAAAAAAGCCTATTTCTAAAGCAAAACGTTTTCACATGCATTCAAAAAATTGTTCATAATACCAAAATTCTTTATTGAAACATTTGAGAGCGTACAAATGTGATCGCAGAATTATAGCAAGCAGATCACTCATCGACGAATATAAAATATGAATGATAGGAGTAGAACCTAGAAAAAAACGCTTCGAATTGACTAAATGGCAAGATGGTACAGCTGATAAAATCTAGATAAGTGGAAGTATCAGATTGTTGGTAAGCAGTCATTGCCTCATCGAGGTTGATATGAATAATAACATTCAGCGATTCATCGAAAAGTAGTCAATTAATTGAATGCTGCACATTTTTTTGGCCGATGTCATCGTCGGGCAGGCAGGGCGAAACCAGGGGGGCAACGGGGGCACGTGCCTCCCCCCTAAACAATAACCTTTCATGCCCTTCTCCCATAATTTAATTGATGTTCAAAATTTTCAGACATCTCATTGATTGGACAGAACCAAAGACGCCGATGAGTTGTTATCATATCATCATTTTCCACTTCTTTTGTCCGTTATCGTCATGTGAAAGAACGTTTTCAGCCTAGCGAAGACTGGAGACTTAATGTATATGAGAAGCCGTATGTCACAGAGAAGATACAACAATTTACTTCTCGAAACATCCATAGACAAAGAACAGACAATCTCAACTCAAGAGACATCATGAAACAATTCATTCAAAACCAACCACGACGACTTTTTTGAAAAGTATTGACTGGCTGTATTTTGATTGGCCTATGAACAATATTCAATAGCATTATCAACTTCCACAAAATTGTGTTTATAATTTGAGTATGCTTCAGCTTCGAAGTTGTAATCTACAGGTTTGATGAATGAAATATCAATAATTTTCAAGAAAAAGTCTAATTTATTTAAATGTGCGGAATATTTAAATGGTTGCACCTTACGTACTTGAATATACGTACAAACTTTCCGATTAATTTGATTAATGAATAAAATGGAAGTTGAATGGAAATATCGGAATGGAATCGAAATAGGTCCAGTCGGAGTTGTTGAAGTGTGGTCGCATGTCGTTTATTGATGTCGAGGGCTTTATTTGAGATCACAGAAATGATTTATGAAAAGAAATGTACACCGACCATAGTTAAAGGTGTTGGTCGGGGTTTTGGTGCTTTGGTCGGATTTTACTACGACCCATGGAATTACATATACAAAAGCACCGAAACGAGAGAAGGGCAGGAATTGAAAATTATCAGCGTTTAAATAAATTGCTTTCAATTATTCCAATTCAATAAATAGAAGTCATTAATTTGTAATGAGAATTAAAAAAGTAAATTGATTATCCTGTAAATGAACTATGTATTATATTCTAATAGAATATGGGCCAAATTTGAATAGTCAGCTGTTGCCTCTCAGTGAATAAATCGCGGGTTTTTGATGAACGTATCGTGAATTGTGACTAAATAGGATTCAGATCGGCAATCTCTGAAATTAGAATATATAATCAGTCACAACTCCCTTAATATTGATTTAAAATTGTTGGCCATACCCAAAGTAGATTATGATTTCAATGAAACTTAATTCAGTCTGCCTCGCGGCCTAATACGGATATAGAGCAAAACACACGGAGTGTCGGAACGTTTCGAGCATTCTTCTTCAGCCCAGAATGAATCAAAATCAGTTTAAGCAAGTTATGTACTTAGGTCGTTATCACAAACATATTATGTCCACTGTTAAGAAGATAACAAGTGCACGTGTGCGCCGGCAGAATGTCTCATCCTTGTAGCTGGCGTGAGTGGGAGGAGAGTATCAGGTGTGAAGAATTTGTAAAGTTCTCTTCCCCTCACAGCCATTCATTAGGTTGCGGTGTCCATTGATGTGAAGCGTTTCCGCTGCTAAGCGTGTTCGCCAATCTTTAATTGTAGTTAAGACTCTCCATTTGATGGGATGTGTTCCTACAGGGAGCTGATGCCCGCTGATATGCATGTAAACATACGATGACGTAGAAGGAAGGTGGTCGAGAATTCGTGACCTCATTGTCCTCTTACATACTCAGTCTTGTAGGACAATGAGGACAATGCCCCCACCAGCGAAGTCCGCAGCACTGACACCAAGTGATGAACAGCAGCCAACTTCCTCAAAATCTACCTCTCAGGTGAGTTGATATCAAGATTGCCTTGTCTAGTAGGTCTATTATATCCCAAGAAAAGTAAGTGTAACATAGACTTAGTAAGTGTAATGTAGACAGTACACACTATATTCAATAGATTCTGATGTAGGTCATGTAATTCTTCTTAAATATTTCAGAATAATCAATTACGGTCAATAGTGGGACTCATTTGTTTTCTATTTTACTCACCGGCAATATTCATTCAAGGCCTACATGGCAAGATGATAACACAGTATAGGATAGTACGATAGGTGCATAAAATAGTGCTTGTCATGTCTTTCCGGTGAGGGTCAGTGGATTCATGGCAAGTTAAACACGGATTGCACTCACAGAGGACTGAAAAGCATTGAAAGTTCGCTTAAGCGCTTGACCAACGATTTCGATCAGTAGAATTTTATTCTCATACTCATCATCCTCCGACAATTTTTTTTGGATTGCACGAGTATCGTCAGTGTTGCACAAGTTAACAAGTGGTGGGCGTTTTCTATCACAACACTGATTTTAACATCACTTATGGGCAATTATCAGAAAGTATCCCTTAATCCTATACATAGTAGGCGGCACAACACAGTTTTAGCCCTTCAATTTTCGATTTTTCAATGAATTTTCATCATGCATTTCTTTCCTTAGGTCAAACTATCATCTTGGGTGCGAGAAACTGACCGTCAAGAGCAGCAGAAATTACAAAGACTCCTGGCCAGGGCCATATACTCATCAGGCGCTCCATTCAGCTTGGTGTCGAACCCGAACTGGAAAGAATTTTTTCGCCAGCTGAATCCGGCTTTCCGCGTTCCTAGCCGCGACGAGATCAGTGGCCCACTCCTGGACCAAGAGGTTGAAGAGGTTGATGCGCAAATAAAAACTCGTCTGTCTAAAGCCAGTCAAAAACTGACTCTTTCAGTGGATGGTTGGGTGAACATATATTAAACTTCGTGGTTTGTGATCCTGAACCCATGTTTCTCGACTCTGTTTTTGTGAGGGAAAGGCATACTGGAGATGTCATCGCACGAGAAATTCTGCAGCGCATGACGTCGGTAGGCGCGGAATGTTTCACTGCTCTTGTCACCGACAATGCGGCAAATATGCGAGCATCGTGGAAGATCGTGTTGAGTGAGCATCCGGACTTGGCAGCGATTGGATGTGTATCTCATGGCCTCAACCTTCTGTTAGAGGACTTGATGAATATGCTTTCATTGGGGACGTTTTTAAAGCAAGTGAGACAAATTGTTCAAACTGTTAATAACAAGTCAGTTCTTGGAAATGCGATCGAAGAAGACTTACGCGAAAGTCTCAAACTGCCAGTAGCCACTCGGTGAGATGAATTATTTGTAATCGATTGATATTTTGTATTTCGTATGCTTCATGAGTTACTTTACATTACAATAGCTATATATGTGTGACTTAAATAAGTGCTAAAAGTTCTCAGTTTAATTTCTGATAATCCTACACGACACCCTATAAATAATGCACGACCAAAAATAAAGACCATCAACAAAGAATAGCTGATTTATTGATCTAAAGCTTTAAATTCGATAAGTGTTTAAGAATATGTTTAAGCAGCTAATATAACTAAAGTTGAAGTTCTTAAAATGTGGAAGCCTAACGATTAAAGTGAAAATAGATAAGTCACTCCCTTCTATTTACGACTTTTTATTCACCAAAAGTTACACAAAGTTAAAAAGTACCCGATGCGTTTCGTCCGAAGACAGTTTCAAGGGACCCTTGAGACTGTCTTCGGACGAAACGCGTCAGGTACTTTTTAACTTTGTGTAACTTTTGGTGAATAAAAAGTCGTAAATAGAAGGCAGTTACTATGTAATTCTCTATGCAATTGAAAACAACTTATCTTGAAATGAACATCCCGTATCGACGCACAACGAGTGCTACAAAAGCTATGTTGCAAATAGATATTCTAACTGCGAATTTTTACCTTTAAGTCGGCTTTATCAAACAAGTTCTGCTTAATTTTTAAAATTAATCAAAGTATAGACCTACTTTTTATTATTTGTTTGCTTCGTATCCATCTATGCCAGTCCATGACTTTTCGACTCTTGTTTGATCAACTTTCGTAATAGGATTTTCGCAATCTAATAATCGTCAAACAGATCATCGGTGCAGCCATGTTAATCTTTTTTAGGTGGTTATCATGGGAAGCATCCTTGAAAAGTCTTGACGTAAATCGTGCACCTCTTCAGAGATTATGTGTTAACGATGACGCACATGTTCAAGCGCAGGTGGCCCCTGTCAAGCGCGACCTTCTCTCTGATATCCTGTGGGATCGTGTCAAATCAACGATGAGAGTTGTGTCAGAAATCAGTCGATGGATTGCTGTATTTGAATCAAACATTCCTCGTGCCTCTCTGGCCATAAATGCAGAACTTATCGATAATTCAGCCTTGAGTCAGTCTCCCCTCAGTAGTTGTGATGAGAACTCGTTCAAACAAAAACTACAAAATCGCCAGGAGTTCATTTTAGGAGAGAGTGGTGTTCTACATGCTGCAAATATTCTGGACCCTCATCGAAGAGGACAAGACTTGAACTCTATTCAAATATTGTCTGGAATTCAATTGATCACAAAATGGAGTAACTCTTCTTCAACTGACCCAACGAATGTCATGACCGAACTCGCCGAGTTTCGAACTAAGACTGGGCGATTCTCATCCGATTTCATTTGGACGGCAGTAGCACCTGACGATACTATAGCGTCTGATACTATACTGAAATATCACAACAATATGCCCCCGCTTACCTGGTAAGCTTGCGTAGCTGAGCCATGTGGTTGTCTATTGGTAGAAATATTTTCTTGAGTCATCTTCCAAAAATAATCTTAAACCATATGTCAATCAATTTTATTGTATTGAAGAGGTATAGTGCTGCGTATTGAAACATGCACGTATTTTGTTAATGGATATTTTGATTAGTGAGATAAACATGTGTAACTGCAAAGGATAAGTCAAGAACTTCATATGCGGTATACCTCTAATTAGGTCTATCTGACCCCAGGCTCAACATTTTGCTTTTGCTTTTCTTCTGTTACTTGTGTTCCATCTGTGCGCCTTTTACTAATACGTATAAATTATCTGGTGTCAATCATTGAGCACACAGCATAGCTTGTACGTAGAAATTTTGATAAGAGTGTGTTTCACTATGTTAAAGTATGACTACGCAAATTCTGTTTAGAGGTACCACTTGAACGACATTTGTTATCAGGATAGATCAAATTTGAATACCAGTGTTGTGTACATGTATGTGGCTTCTCAGTACAGCTGGACACATCGTGTCCATGGGAATTGGAATTTGTATCGATATTTCTTAGTTAACGGAAGTTAACGTTCCATTTGTGTACATATTACATGGGGATTATTTAATATTTTTTTTAATATTCTTGCAGTCTTAAATGCTTCCTTCTTAGTGCGATATGTCAATAGTGTACTTTAAACGAGCATGAAAAGTCGGAATATAAACATGACCATCTTATCTTTCAGGTGGTCTGCATTTTTCGCTGACACCCCACTGTTTCATGTAGCAAACAGAATTCTTTCTATTGTGCCTCATTCTGCAAACGTGGAGAGGATCAATAGCAAGATGAATTTCATTCATTCAAAGACGCGGAATAGACTACATTTGGAAAAAGTTACGAAGCTAATGAAGATAACATGCAACATGGGACTTCAAAAAGTATTTGTTGACGATTGCTTCCCATTTGATGCAGATGATGGAAGTGACGTTGAATATGTTGAGTGATACTAGTGTGTTGGTTGAGTGAATATTCATCATCATGAAGGACTGCTTTATTGTAATTTCATCCATGCGATACGATTGTTTTGTTTCTTTTGCATACTGGCAATATAGTTTTCCATTATCACTTTGTCTTTTTGATCATCATCTCTCATCGTTTCGTCGTTCTCATCATTTCGTTTCGTATTTTCATTTATTAAAACTCAATTTTTCTGGCTTCTTAATAACTTAAAAGATGAACCCGTGCATCAGAATAAATGAAAAACGAAATGACAAGCATTCCGACATCCAGTATAACACAATGCAGCGATCATAGCAAATTGAATGACATTATTTTAGGATTTTTAAGTATTATATTATGCTTTCCTTTCATTCATTAGGTCTTTAAAAAACAAATTCATGAAGCTATAGCTTACAAAAACTGCTGCAATTCCCATCAATAAAAAAACAAAAAAAAACATAAAAAACATATTTTAAATATATTTAAAACATATTTAAAATATGATGGATAAAAAAAACATTTTTTGGCAACCCTAGAATTTTCCAATACATGCTGAAAAAATGCCCTCAAATTTTCATAATTTTCCATAACAGTGTTTACCAGTCTTGAGGTGAAGTTCCATCTAGTTGGAGCAACTCGAGGCAATCTTTTTTGAACAAAATCTTGAAGAGCGTCAGTCCTTAAAGGCGATCGAGAAAAGAAGGAAGCCATCGAAGACAGGGTTTGGAAAAATAATGTACATTTAGGGATCAATTTGGCTGATTTTTGAAGTGTCAAATTCAGTTGATGGCTGTAACAATGAACAAATATTGCACTTGACTCAACGTCTCTGACCTTTTTATTTAATCCGTTTTGGTGGCCAACCATCACGGCAGCACCATCATAGGTTTGGGCAACAAGTTTATCTTCCATGTGAAAGTTCATCAACAATTGCTTCACGTGTTGTAGTAGTCCATCAGATGACCGATCAGAACTCATATAAGTGAAATGAAGAAATCTTTCTCATCAACGTATCGTACAACAGTTGAGAGCTGAGACTTATTAACTATATCGGATGTTTCATCTAGAATGAGAGACACAAATTCTGAGTTTTTTAAATCTTGTTTGATGTGATCAATTAATAACGAACAGATCGCCTCGATCAAATCATTCTGAATAGCCGACGAAGTCCCTCTAAAAATGGTTGACTCGTTCAAGTGGGTTGCTAATGTTGCATCGTAATGACTTATCAAATCGAGAGTCGCTAAATAATTACCCTTATTGGCCGAAGTTTTTGCTTCATCATGGCCTCAGAAAGGAAGCTCACGCTTGGCGATAGAGCAGACGACATCAATAAGGCGGGTCAATATTTCGCGATATTTTCAACTTTTTCATTATGCATCATGTCATTGATACGCCTCTGTTGATCAAGTTGGTGATCGATTCTATAGTTTTTCCCGAAGCTGTTTAATTGAAGAAAGCACTTGATGTGATTAAATGATTTTTCATGGCGTGTTAGAGAAATGGATAGCGTCTTGAGATTGTCAAACCCAGTTTTAGACCATGTGTTGTGGTCGCCTGAAAACAACAGGCATGGCCAACAAAATAATTTGTTCAGCTCACTCGAACCAGTGAACCAAAATGTATTTGATCCACCCTTGCATCACCTGACTGTATATATCTCCACTTACTTGGTCAACGGCTTTTCGGATCAATTACGGGTTTATTCTCCTCGTTGGACAATACACGTTTTCTACTATTCTACTATCGCTCGCCATATCACTCGCTTAGTCATCGTCTCAAACCCAGCGACATTTCCCTTGTACATTACACCTTGTCTGCATCTTATTACAAGTTATGCAAGTGTTATAGGGAACGATGCGATTCTATTTTCAATAACAGATTTCTACAGTGCAAGCGGCAGCAGCAGCAGTGTAGTAGCTATTGCCTTTCCGCATGCTCTCATAGACAGAGCTGACAAGGTCTGATTTGCTACAGTCTGATCTTGAATCGCATTAATAGTAACTCAGCGTTAAAAGTGCTTCTAGAGCCACAAATTGTGAGCATGCATGCCTAGCATGCCCGGAGCATTCCCCACTGCTGCTTCAACTGGCATAGGAAAACCTTCGACTGCAATTTTTCAAAACTATGTCAAGGATTTCTAAACAGTGGAAGGATGGTGTGGTGCATCCTATACCTATAACTCAGCCGGTGAACTTGTCCAAACTTCGTCAAACTACCATGTTGCCAATGGCATCGAAAATCCTGGAAAGAACTATATTGAAATCGATGAGAATTGAATTTGAAATTCAATATAGTCATGAGCAGCATGGCTTCCGTAGGTCGGCTTCAACTACGACGGCGTTGATATCCATCCACGACGCTCTTACAATACAAATGGACACGTGACAGAGATGACAGCTGTTCCACTCATCAGTTTCAATCTTCGCCGAGCATTAGATCACGTAGACCACAGGCGGCTTATTAAAAAAAACCCACTGATGCAGAATTTCCGTGACACTTTATCTCTAATGCAGAATTATCTTTCACAGAGAGCATGTCAAGTGAAAGTAGGGAGCAGTTTATCGAATCCATACTAAATGAATGTTGGCATCCCGCAAGGTTCAATATTTGCATCCTTTTTTTGGCTTATCGTGGATTTCAATAGCATCAATCCGAACAGAGTAGTGGTGAAGTATGCAGATGACGTCTCAATGATCACCCCATAAAGAAGGAACTCAACATTTCAATACTTGAGGTTCAAGCTGATATCGATAACATGTGAGGTTGGTGCAAAGACAACGTAATGATTGTTAATGAAAAAGAAATCTCGAATAGTGTTTTGCAAGAAGAATTCTATGATAATAAATACAAATGTGACATTGATGAGTCACATAAAAATGCTCGGAATGAATTTTTCATCAAATTCAAGATGGTCCCAACACATCTCAAATGCATGCAAGGCAGCAAATAAGAGGATGCACATCCTCCAAACGTTAAAGCCTTTGATTGAGCCTGACGAATTGCATCTGATATATACTTCAATGATTACATACTCGCAATGTTTTGAAGGACTAAATCAAAAGTTGTCCAAGAAATTAGCACGAGTAGACAGAAGAGCACACAAAATCATTCGGTTTGGCTATGATTTCACATGTGAATGTAGCAAATGTATAATTTCCGAGGGAAGGCTAATACACAGCAAGAAACTTTTCACTGAAGCGGCAGAATAAACAGCTTTTATTACATTCATCGATTACAAGAAAGGTCGAAAGAAGCGGTCAATTCGAAGTTGAATTCTGCAGAACTGTTCTCCGGCAACTTTCATTCATTCCGCACACTACGTTCATCATGAACATTCGTCACTCTTTTTAGCCATTAATATTTTCTCACAATTCTATCCATGTATGCATGTACTAGTACATCAAAATGCATTGATTTACATAAATTCTTCGAGTCATTGCGTTCTTCTTTTATGGGCACAACGGCTAATGTATTTTACAGCTATACCTTGATAACGAGCAAGAAATTATGTTGCCAGTATTTGCTAATTTTGAGCTATCAGTATCCTTTTTACTATCGATCGTCATAGAATGAGTTTTCTGCACATATTGTGATTTTCAATTAATCATCATGAAACGCTTCTAATACTACTGCTTCTTTGCAAAAATGATTTCTGCGCGATCAAAGGGAACAGAGAGGCATGCGTTTTCAATGCTTTTCACGTCAAACCACATGTTTACCTCAAGTTACATGTCGTACTACAAGTTAGAGCTCAATCGGCTTGGGTAACTGGTGGTCGGGAACCGCAAAGTGCTCACAAACATCATAATTTACTTGTTGACTTGACAAAGATAGATTTTATTGTGAGATTGACACCTTTGTAGAGGCTCTCATCTGCCCCACTCGTCCGCCCTCTACTTTTAACATGAACGAATGGATAGACGCGTATTATTTAAGAAGCGATTTTCATATTAACAGCTCAAGCAACTTTATTCATGTATTTAAAAGCATCAATCGAATTATGATTTGAGATGGTAGAATATATGATATAATATGCAAGAATGAAACATAATGTCGCAAGTTTGACTTTACCGATTTATCGAAAGCGTTCAAATTCAGTTTTGTTTAAGCGACATAAACAATCCGTTGGAACAACAAGCCATCATGGTGCTTCATCTCTTCAATTTCATCATCAACAATATATGGATGTCAATACCTTCTCTAGAAATTTGAAGCAGTGCAGATCAGCTAGGCGACGATGGAACTTCGATGTTCCACAATGGAAGGTGGGTCGGCATGCGTGGGTCTTTCCATATTTCAAATTTATTCAATCAAACATTCTATGCGTTGAACTTCCTACACTTTGAAAACGATGCAGCAAGTCACATAAGTACACTGCCCATGCTGCGAAAAATGATGACTCATGTCATGTAATGACCATTTCCGTTCTTCTGAGCAAGTAAAATGGCACATGCAAATGCACGATTTTACAAGGCTTTTGGATGCTTGGTATTGGAGATGAAGAAGACATTGACGAGAACAACCATCTAAAAGTCAAAGTTTTTTCGCTTTGAAGACTGTCAAGAATCTTTGGATATGTTAAAAAATCAATGTTTCATAAAGATCTTATTCAGCCTGGAAATATTTTTGATTCGGAATGTATGGTTGCTTCAATCAATTCCTCATGTTTAGTGCACTGTACCGTCATGTCGCAAGAAGAGCTACAAAAGTTTGATTTCTATGAACTTGATCATGACCTAAAGCTATGATCTCAGGCAGTTTAGGACACTTGTTTTAATTAGCGAATATTGAAAAGTATTTGGTTTTGATGTAATGTCATGTGTTACCTTAAAGTCGTGTGCGGTACCAAACTTACTTGAAATCCGCCTACTTCATAATCAAAATAGGACATAGATTGTGTCTATTGTTTATTGTAGACAATCAATGTTATGAAAGGCATTCTATGAAATGCAATGAGTGCAAGATTGATGAGAAATTGAATCGCTTTGCATACTAGCATGGAACACGATCAGGAATACGAATGCTTTAAGCATGTAGTTCAATTGACCTGTTTTATTAGATTGTTTGCAGAAAATGACAGACTTGTCTTCCTCTGTTAATGATGCGCAGAATCTATCGACGGGCTCTTCGTTCATCTGGCCATTAAGTGGAGGTGATCTGACTATCCACAAAGAAAGGCAAATTTAGGCTTGGTCAGCGCTCCTAAAAACATTAGCGATACTAGGAAATTATAGGCAGTCGTATCCACAAATAATCGAAATCGTGTTTCAATAGTCGTGGGAGGTCATGACGATTAGAAAGTGTTTGTGAACCTGTTTGTAATCTGCCTTGCCTCGTCTTTCACCCAAAAAAATGCATGGCTGATATGATGGGGATTTTGCACAAGCAGTGCTTTCGAATCTAGGTCATTCTTCAGTTTGCACAGTTCCTTGTTCATTTGGCGATTCACAGTTCTTATTTCACTGCTTATATGTAGGGCAATTTTTTATGACGTCATGTTTGTGTCATGTTATACTTGTTGCAGTACATTTAGTCGTATTTCTAAATTTTACTATTTTCATATGTGAGTAGTTTCGCAACATAGTCACATCTGATGAATGACTTAAGTGTACAAAAAATTGAGGCCCTATTAAATCACTAATATTATAATAAAAAGCTTGTTTCTTCAATTTTATATTTACAAATCTACATTGCATCACGCAACGCCGTAAGCGATGATGTGTGACGGTATGGTTTCAATGCTCACTGTCACACAATAAACACAATCCTACTGTAACAGTCACTTGTGAATATAAAGCGATCATGCCCAAACGTCCCAGTTCTG
This sequence comes from Prostheceraeus crozeri, assembly GCA_907163375.1. Classification (NCBI taxonomy): domain Eukaryota; kingdom Metazoa; phylum Platyhelminthes; order Polycladida; family Euryleptidae; genus Prostheceraeus; species Prostheceraeus crozeri. The sequence goes on along the minus strand of CAJQUW010006584.1, from coordinate 77,169 downwards.
ATGTCCACGCTAGAAAGTGCAAAGTTTACTATGCTTGAAGCTCACTGTTGAAGCTGCATTCAATGATCTCGGCATTCGCGGTTATATACAGAAATGTTTACAAATAAAAACAGATTTTGCTTGTATCACTAACATTGAGAAGGAAAACATCAGCCCATCCTTTTGCGCTATGTTACAAAACTATCAACCAACAACTTTATCGGCTGAGCGATTGTTTTCTATGTTAGGAAAGCAATTGGCAAAAGATTGGCAGTTTCGGCCTGACATAGAAAAGACTTCATAATGTAATACAAAAATTAATTGTTAATTTCTAATGCACGATGTTTCGTGCAGCATCATTTTGCTGATTCTTGGTTTTGTTGGGAATTATACTTAAGGTCATATAAGAGCATATTTTCATATGTTTTAAGTTATATTTCAAAATTTTTTAGGTCATGAAAAATTGCCCTAATAAATAATCCATGAATTTTAATGCAATCTTAATGTAATCGTCGAAGCCAGTGTTACCAGATCTCGCAATTTTTGCGGTCCCTGCGCAATTGCGCAATAAAAATAATTTCACGCTCCTTCCTGTGCAATTCTTTGCACTCCTCTCTGCACAAAAAACTTATTGACTTAGTTATATTCAATCGCATCTTCATGCAAATGACCGGAATGGATTGTTCGATTCATCTCTGAATAAAGTCATTTTCGCGAAAGACCATCTATTGTAAAAGGATATGCCTGTGAAATCGCATCAAATTTCTGTCACCCTCTAAGTGATTTCCCTTTTTAAAGGTTCTCATGCCGCAATGTGTGAAAAGATGCAGTCGAAGAAATAATTAAGAATAATAAAGCCTGAGAAAGATTGCGAGCTGAAATCTCGTTGGAGAAAAAGACTAGTCGTGATCCTTAGAACCTTTTGACAAAGGAAGAGGAGCTCCTTACCGAGAAAAATGCCAGGATGCAAGAAGACAGCGAGCTGAAGAACACATGAAACAAGCTTGAGAGGTTACATCGGAATCTTCCGTGGCAATGTGCTAGATGCGGAATTTCAGAAAGTTCGCGGTCAAAAAGAAAAAAGACGAAGAATCGTGGACAATATGGTGAAGCGAACACTCAGTGCAAGCATCGAAGACTTAAATGATTCATAAAAGACCAAGAACCCAATGAAGTTATTCAGATGTGAATTATGTCTTAGTTTAAGGTGTAATCAGTAACATCAGAATAAAATAATGCAATCCATTATGTGTTTCATTGGATAATCCATTAGATGGCAAGCATTTTAAAGACTGGACATTTAGTATGCCATTTCTACTGACTGAGTTAATGTGACAGTCAGCTGACGACAAATCAAGATAAGACATTTCTAGTCAAATCAGTATTTTGTTATTTGGCTTGATTAATTTCTTCATTAATTATTTTATAGTCAGTTACAACGTCAACTCAGATGAAATATTCAATTTAGATATCGGCTACTTTCAGAGCAATAATAGAGACATACCGGTGTGTTTCAGAAAATAGTTGTTTTGGGATTTGTGCCTGATGATAATGCGTACCTTATCTTTCGGACCTCAAATTGCCCAACCAGGATTCCAACACAAGTTAACTAGAAAGAGGCAGGAGCTGTTGTTTAATATTTGCAAATCTGTTTTCCGATGAGCAATTGTGAGCAACTTTATAATATTAGCCTGGAAAATGAAATGAATTAAAACAACTTGTGCAACAGAAGCACTACTGTGAGAATAGTGCTCGCTTTTGCAAAACTCAAACCCAAGTTACATGAGTTGTAATCGGTAAGAAAGGGAGTTTGCGTCCTTATTAACTGATTCTGTGTGGCTTTATTTTGCCTATAGGCCTATGTATACCATGTTGACAGCGTGATGAATTGAGCTCTAGGGAAAGTCACCAGAAATTGTTGTGTTCTGTTCTATGGAATTTGTTGACGTCGTCCGGAGCCTCATTCACATACAAGAGATACGGCTTATGTTATAACGGGATTGATTATTACATATTGCTTTGATTTTGCTGAAATTAAAGGGGATTTTCTGGTTGGATTATCCAAACTACATTTATGACTTTAAAAGCCATTTTATACGAAGTCAGCGAAACTAGATGATGGGTTTTCCAGCAGATGCGCCTTTCTATGAGATATATCTAGCTGTAAAATCTAATCGCACATTTTACACTTTTTATTGTTACAGTCCCTTCATTATAAAACATTATAATTTTTCAAGTTTTTGTGTTTGCAATTTGCAGGACCAATAAATGAAAGTTTTCATATCTTTATTGACCAATTAGATAAAATTGTTTGTATAAATTTATCATAGCAGTCTGGCCATGTTCTGTATTGTGAACATTGCTCAAGTTTAATTGCGAAGTTTTGCGATATGAGCTTTTCCCATATTTGCAGATGGTTTAGAATAATATTTTTCAGTCTGCAATTTTGAATTATATTTTCAAAATATATTTTTGTACTGAATAACGAATAAAAAGCGCTGTCAGAGTGAAGCTGCATTCATATGCTAACGTAACCCTCGGCGGACCAAGGATGATTTTTTAACCATCTGCTTGATATTATTGTGATATCTTTGCATAAACTGCTTCAATGACCGCCAAATTTCGTGACCTTTATTTTGATATTTTGTACATACTGTAGGCGCAATGGTGCACCTTCTAGTTATGGAAGTTGGGTATAGGGGGTACTTGAGAAAAGTACTTTTTGAGAATGTGCGCTTTTAAAAATGATCTTCAATGAGTTCATGATAACTAAAGTTAATTTCGTAGTATCCGTGCATCCAGTGGTCAAGAACAATATTTTGATGCCATATTCTGTTTTTGCTTTTAGTTGTCTTGGACACATACATGTATAGCCTATGTTTTGTACATGTAGCTGCTATATACATGTACATGTAAACTGCAAAGTACCCTGAGTGACATTGATACAAAATCATCCAGAATGTCTGCGAATCGAGAGAAACATCGAAGACGCATGTTTTTAATAAAGCAGCTGGCACATTAATTTTCAGCGCCATTCATGCTCAAACGGCTGCAAAATCCTATGTGCCTGAAAGCATCAGTATTGGAACATATCAAACGGTACGTGAATCTCCCGGCGCAGGCCTAGCTGCCTTCACCTTCAGACAGTGATAGATCTACTGTCTCTCGCTGTGACAAGTGCAGGCTTACAGGATCTGCTCGTGATGCTAACAAAACCAGAAAAGTATTCCCCGTTTGTAAAATTGCTTGTTGTAAGTCTCACACGGCCGGAATTTTGTGTGAAAGTTGTGTTTAGTTTTTTACTTAAAAGATTTAAAATGCAGAGTTTGTGTTTTCATATTCTACGTTAAATTGAAAGGACGAAATGCATCAGATTCAACATAAAAACACTGATGGAAAACATATTCGCGTGGCGGAATAATATTTTGTTTCGTACAGGAGGTCAAAATCACCACCCTTGGCCTGCCGAAGTTTGCTCGAACCTTGGGCCGTCGAGGGTTAAAAATTACTTGATTAAAGTAGATAGATCAAATGTTCTGAAAAATAAATAAAGGCGAAGGTGATGAAAGTAATACAAACAAGGTGGCAAAGAGAGCTTCTTTAAAATTGATGTAAATTCTGAAGCAGAAATTATCAACGCTGTAGTAGGAAAAATCTGTACTTTTTGTGCTGCGCAAAAAAATGAAATTTGGCTCTGGCAATACTACGAAGCATATATGATCGTAGCAATTTTTTGGAATTTTAAATTCATTTTTGTATTGAAAGATACTTCGATAAATAATGAGCTATAAATTATATAAGATACTTGTATACATTTTGCGAGATATCTATTGTGTCTACAATGAATCTAAGAATATTTGGAAGACTTAATAACACAGCACAGTTGAACTCACTCGCTTCTGAAATCAAGCGCATTATGCCTTATATCAATCACACAAATATTTGAAATTGAAAATTTCCGCTTTGTGTTGATAGGTAAGTAGACAAAGTTAACCATAGATCTAAAAGATGTGATTTCTGAATTTCTCTTGGTCTGAAGAATGTGGATGAGCTTAATCAATGGACAATAGCAGTAAAGAAACAATTTTCTTAAATATAAATTCCTTTTGGTTCAACAGGGTATATAACGACTGGAAAACCGGGAAAAACCTGGAAAAGTCAGGGAAAAATAGTTTGACTGGAAAAGTCAGGGAAATTTGCATTTCGACTTGGAAATTTCCAGGTTTGATTGTAAGCGTGGAATAAAGCTGACTTTTTTCTTCTTTGTGAATTTTTGTCAATGAAATTGTCAGCTTTGAACCAGAATACTGAATCAGAACCAGTTTCCCACAAGGGGCAGATGGATGTCCATGTGCGTCTTTGGCTAGATGATCGAGTGATGACAAGATATCTCACTTCTCAGCTTCTTGGACACGCCTCGTCATCCCATCTGTTCAATGCCCTGAATGAGTCATTGAAACGCCTTGACACCTCAAAACTGTTGCAGATTGCCATGGATGGACCAAATATTAATCAAGCGACACTTCGCTTGATGAAAGAGGGTCGAGAGCACGAAACTGATTTCCTTGAGATGGGAACTTGTTCTCTGCACATTGTTGATGGAGCTTTACGCACTGGAGACAAAAGTATCAACATCATGAAGTTCTTGCGTAGCTGCTGGGAAGTTTTTAAAAATCTTCCGTCACGACGGGCAGATTGCCTGCACTATTCGGTGACAAAAAGTCCTAAAGTTCCGCCAAAATATTGTGCCACTCGTTGAACTGAAAATGTAGCTGTCGCTGAAAAAGTTATCGAGGAAATTCCAAATCTGGAGGCTTACGTCGAAAATGTCACGAAATTCAAGAAGGAACCTGATTCGAACTCGTACAAAACGATGAAGAAAATTTTGAAAGATCCTCTACTGAAGGCAAGATTGTGCATCTTTGTTGCGGTCGCCAAAGACTTGGAAATTTTTCTTGTCAGATTCCAAGCAGACAAGCCGATGGTACCGTTCTTGTTGGAAGCTTTTGAAATCATCATAGATACTCTCTTGAAGCGTTTCGCGAAGCCTAGCGTCATGAACACTCGATCCACAGTTCAGAAATTGAGTATTCCGATGACTCAAGATAGCTTCAAGGACTTGAAGGACATTGACATTTGATTTGCTGCAAAATCCGCGATTCGAGCGTGTGGCTCGCGCATCTCTGACAAGCAAATAATCGATTCCTTGAAGGCTTCCAGAGAATTTCTCAAGGGAATCTTTCTGAAGTTGCAGAAAAGGTGCCCGTTGAAGTGTCCTCTAGTGCAAGATTCTGCATGTCTGGATCCATTGATCATGGCCTCGGAAAGTGCGCGGAAATTCGTTCTTTTGGATCATGCACTGAATGAGTTGGTTGCTAGCAAATGGATTTCGGGACTTGATGCTGATCAAGTGAAGCGTCAGTACGAAACAGTGACAACAAAAGAACAGAAAGTGACCCTTCTTCGATCGTTCAATGAAAGTGCTGATCGACTCAACACCTTCCTGTTGCAATGCCTGCATGATGATTCCAACGGTTCCTCGCAATTTCCGCATCTTTAGAATTTCATACGCATCATCTTGTGTCTGTCTCATGGCCAAGCCTCTGTTGAGCGAGGTTTTTCTGTTAACAAAGATACTATAGTAGAAAATCAGAAAGAATTGTCCCTCGTTTCCCAAAGGATCATCCAAGATCATACGAGAGCAATTTACGGTGGAGATGCGCGAAAGTTTGAGGTCACAAAGAGGATGATCCTGTCAGCTAGAAACGCGGCTGCTCTCTATCGAGAAGCGAGAAAGGAGGAAGCGAAAAATTCTGCATCGTGTTCGAAGAAGTCAAAGAAAAAGAAACTTTTGCTTGAAATTGACCAAATCGATGAAGATATTAACGTATTGAAAAAGTAATCACTCTGACATGTCTTTGCGCAATTATTTTTGCTTATTTTGTTTTAATCAGGTTGCTTTACACACAGGGTCGATTTTTTGCCTACTAAAACTAGTGGTTAAAATCACACACACCTACACACATAATGTGTCAATAATCACAGGATATCATTTTTCAAATCCTCTTTAACATTGGGCGATAATTGATAAACTTAAATGTTGAATACCGTACCTTAATCAATTTTTATCACAGAGACTAACATGAGAGTAACAAATTGACCCTTGTGCTGTGTAATATCCGTTCTTGCATTTTTATACTTCGTTAACAGGGTAGTCTTTTTTGCCATCTTGTTTTCTCCTTCCCAGAGCTGCATACCAAAATGTCTGTAATTTTTACTAGTCAGTACTACTTTGTTATTCAGTTTAAATCATTTTTACGGGTTGTTTTTAATGACCGGTTTTATATCACACAATCATGATGATTGTTATCAATATACGACCTACTGTGTTAAACATTATTTTATTTTACGTTCTATCTTTTCATGTACCGTGCATAACTAGGAGAACTACATGGCTATTATCTGTTTCCATACTGATTTCTTTCCATCAATCGCACAGAAATGAATATATCTAGGCATCATAACATGGAAACTACCTTGAATTGAGACTCGATCAAACCCGAAAGGCGACCTGGAATTTTTTTGAGTTACCTGGAAAAGTCAGGGAAAATGAAAATCCGAAACCGTTATACACCCTGTTCAAGAACTATGAAAAAACTGATGCGATACGTGAATGTTTTAGATGCTCAAGTCACGGAGTATGTCTATCATTAACCTTGCGTGTGACGACGCAGTGAGGTACATACGGAAATTTTCTTGCGATCGTAGAATTTTCAATTTGTGCAGAACAAAAGAGTGAATAGAATTAAATTTTTGTATTTTTAGCATCATTTTTTATTGTAGGCCTATAATTTTACACACTAAGCAGATCAAGATGCGGAGCCGTCTTATTTTGAAAGACTCCAGCTCCTGCCATAAGAGTGGCTTTCACTGATAATGAAATGTCTTGATACTATCAATTTGCATTTCATGTAAGCAACTAAGTACATGCGTACATATGTATTATCTGATTTTATCAGTTTTATATGGTTTTTGGTATAATTAGAATAATAAGTGACAAAGAATGTGCAAGATCGCATCTTAGTTGAGAATTGAAATTGTGCGTATAAATTTGCCGGTCGCCGTCGTCGCAGTTAGTCAGATCGTTGGACGGGCCATGGTTATATGTGTTTCAAGTGATATGCACTCAGTGTATTTAATAATAGCATCGTCATCCGCTGCGTCTCTTCAATGCTACTTTGAATGTTTTTTTTTGTCGAATGGAGGACTAACTAAAATTGTTATCCACGTAGACAAATTGGTGATGTCTTTTTTCCATTATTTCTCATTCTAAGTTTCTAACTGTCTTTGCAGGATTTGATATATCAGTTTCATCTGACTCGCATGGGAAGGTTAGATCGCGGGGGGGGGTAGATTTTTTTCTTGATCATCAGCTATGAGATGGTGTTTTTACCAGGGTGCACGAGTGTCTCGATTTTTGAATTTCTGGAAAGCTGAAAAGTCCGGAGAGCCTGGAATGCAATGAAAATCTGGAATTTGGAAAAAATCTTTTCAAATAGGCGTACTGAATAATTTTCACCTCTAGCACTGTGACTACTTAGTGAAAAGTATAGAAATTCGGATTGTTTTAGATAAACGGAAGGAACATCAGATCTTCAGTATGCATTTTTATCCAATCTGAAAACCTACACAGATTTTAAATTAATATCAATGGGCGTAATAAAATAATATATGCACTCCGTATTGTATGTGTCATTTGATGAAATGCGTAATGTTATCTGTTAAAAGTCTTTTTCCGAACCTCATAATAATTAGGATTTATTAGCTAGGAGTGAATTGTGCTTTCGGATTCCGCAAAAAAATAAACAAAAACTCTATGATTTCAGGCCATTTACATTGATAAATATTCATGATCTCCAATTGCATTCCATGTGACTCATGCAGTGATTGACCATATGTAATTCGTGTTATAATGTTGTATACTTTCCTTCCAGTGTCCCATCACTTGTAATTCTTCTAAATATATAGCACCATAATATCAATTACCATCACATCATTTATTGTCATTATGCTTTCATTGTCTTGTACAAGTTCATGATTGTCATACATCTTGATATTGCAAACTTTGCTAGGGGTTTTTATCTACCTACTCATTGTATTTATCTAGCATGATTGTGTGATATAGCATGCAATCTTTTTAATCTCATTTTCTTGTCTGACGTGAAATCCAGAACCACATGCCATTGTCAAGAATTATTTTCTATAGGGACTATTGAACTCTTCAGACATTTCAAGTAGTTCCTTTACAAAACCACCGATGATTAAATCCGAACCGATGATCTAATTTCTTACCATTTTTTGCAGAAAATTTATACTATTTAACATGAGCCATATTCAACTGTTTGGCAAATTACAGGTAATTAGCATTAGAATAATGTAAAACACACGTATATTTCATCAACTTGAAGACCTCCTCACGGAATTGATCACATGTTTTTCACGTCATCTCATGACAGTCAATGTTCATCAACTCCCTCGATGTGCCATCCAATTAAAGCATCCTTTCATATGTTTATTCTTAATATATCTACATATTCTCATACAGTGTATGTTTGTAGCATCACATAAACACCTACGTTATCATCAGAGAGATGAAATGTGCGAGAATTGGCGATCCATCGCCATATTGACTAAGATAATTCCTGAATCTACTCATTTGATATTTGCAACGCTGCTCGGCCATTTCTCGGATATTGCAATGCTAACACAGCTGAAGCATCTGCGATCACACTGCCAAAAGAATTTGACTCGGGACGGTTGCCATGAAAGCCTAAGCTATCGACCTGATGCTCCTTGCCATCAGTGGTCTTACGTCAGCGTAAATCGCGAGTTTTCTGCGTTAGTGGAATAAAAAAATGAAATTGAATTGTTGAAATTTTTTGAAAATATTGAATTTTTGAAGATTCCTATCTACTTTTTAACCGCAACGTCTTGCCAAAACGATACTGATTGCACTATTTGCTCATTTGAATAAAGATAGAAGTTTTCTAGAAATTGAACTTCATTTATTGCTTCTATTCTCAGAACTGATAAGGCTTAGCCCTCTTTTACCCAGGGAAATCCAGGATCCTCCGTAGACATTTTTTGATGTTTCTCCAAAACTAAAATGGTTGCGATTCTAATTTTGCGTGACTTGTAGTATTTCTAGTAAACTCCAAATTTTATTAAATTTGGCCGATGAGAGCGTCAAAAAATTTGATTTTTAATTCAAAGTACGGCGGTTTTTAAAAATCAGGCTTTTTTGTCAATTTCTTAAAAATTTTAGGCATCTCAATAAAGTGAATTGACTTATAGACCATTGACAAAGTACAAATGAAGTTATGGTTATCATGCTCATTCATCCACGAATGTATGTAATTATTACATGAACAATAACAATATCTGTAAACAGCTTGCAGCAGATTTATAATGTAATACTGTCAGTTTTATGCAGTCGGATGCTCATGTATCCATAAATGTATCCACATGTAGGGTAATGTGGGGTGGAATGGGTGGCTTTCAAGGAATTCATGCAATTTACTCAATATTCTCCATGTACCATATGCAGTGTAAAATTACATGTTTTCGAAAACATGCAGTGCATGTCCATTTCATCCTAACTCATCTTAGGTGTGTAATTTCAAGTATCAGATCGGTGTCGCCGTTGATGTGCATAATGCCTCTACTAAATCTATTTGGCAACTTTCGATTTCCTCAAATATCACTTGTTTCATTGCAGATCGGAATAATGGAAAGGGAACACATCAACTCGTGGCGCGATCAGCTGGACGACGATGATGATGATTTGGATGACGAAGAGGATGACGATTTAGATCAAGATGGATATGGTAATATAGGAGATGGTCTCCCAAACTCAAATAATGCATTTAGAAATGCTTACGGTCGGCAGCTAAGATCTGAAGAATCGAAACGAGATCACCACAACAGACTAGAACGTAAGCGTCGTGCTAGTATTAAGACTTGCTACAGCAGTCTTCGCGAAGTTATACCAACATTGCGAGGCACTAAAGCATCTCGAGCTGTAATTTTACAGAAGGCAGTTGATCATATAGATGAACTCAGAGGAATAGTTCACGACGTCAGCAACAACATCCGGGAGCTACGTCGACGTGATCAAAGTATCAAAGCCGATTTAAGACGTCGCGAAGTTATCTTGCAGAAAAAGGTGTCTGAGTACAGAGATTCCAAGCAAAAATTGCAACATCAAATGCAACAGCAGCAGATCATGAGGCAGCAACAAAAGCAGCAGCAAGTGAAACAAGAAAAGTCAGGAATGGAAGAGGAAGTGCAGAGTCCAACGTCAGATGATAGTCAAGCTAGTGGTAGCCATAATACGCAAGTCAAGCAGAAGCAAAGTGTGGCACTGCAGCATAAACGGAAAGTTACCGTAGCCACACATAACTCCTCGGCCATCAGTTCGAAAAGACAGCAGCAACCACAAAGAACACAAGTGCAAATGGTTCAAATCCCCCCTCATAACTCTGACGACGAGCAATCTTCATCTCCTAACTCACGTGAAGCACCTCGATCTAGTAATTATTCGAACTCAGAGTCTCAAATTGTGAATGGTCAAGAGTGATAATGAGTATCCATGAAACTATGTATTCTTGATTTCACACCTCGAAAGTGGCTGTAATTACGTCTATGATTGGCCATCAGACATGTCTTGATATCAGTTTGTAAGAATAATGTGTCGCTGTCGTGTTCATCATGAAATCCAGTTGTTACTGCATTTCTATTTCTGTTCAATATGGTGTATGTGTTTACTTAGTCAGTTTCATAGTGTCTTAACCGAATATTTCCATCATTTTCATTTCGAATGGGCGCCGTATCTAATCCTATCTTGAAGTATATATCCTAATAGTAAATTGAAAATTCGATCATTGGTTCGATGAAAAAGATCAATCTTTATAAATTTTCGTTAAAGAATTTGTGAATGTCGATCATCAATGTACTCGTAATTTAAACCAGTTTTCATCATACTCAATTAATTGAATTTCAGAGTAGTCAGCCTTTTCTTTAAGTTATTTTTTGTTATCGGATCATTTGCGTTCTCTCAATCAACGTAATTTTTCTGAAGTTCATGTCGCACTTGAGTTTAAATTGGTTGCTTCAGCTCTAAAACGTGGAAATTGACTGATTGAGATGAAGATTTTGTAAATATAACCAATGAACAAACATATTGAATCACTGAGTATGATCGATTGACGAAGTAGCAATTGATTGATGAAGGAGATGAAGTTTTAGTTATATTATCACTATCAGTTTTTATAATCACATGGTGTTACAAGAACAAATGAATTTCAATTTTCAATATCAAACTTTGTGGCCTATTGAATCGTTGTCAAATGTTCGTATGTTATGATCACGGAAATAGTATGTCGTGCAGCATGATTAAGATTGGATCGACTACTTAAATGTGACAGTGAATGCATTTTGAAAAATGGATCAGATAATTTTCGTCATTGGATGAGAGACGTTGACTCATCCCAATTGAAGATCTGAACTTTCATTGTTAAAATGACTTTTTAATCCATTGTTTTTACTTCAAAAGTCTAGGCTGTAATTACGTAGGTCAATGTATACATTTTGATCTTAGTTCTAATTCTAATGCAGGGATTTGTTTGATTGTATAAAATGCATGTATTACATTCATATTTAAAATCGTAATTTATTTGAATATTACTAAATTTTGTTGCGTGTATGTAAACATTTTGCATTGAGGCCGTCACTTATCAGTGCTTCTGCTTTTCGTGACAAGTGTGATTGATACTCGCAAGATCATGCTCTCAACTCCTTTGAGTGCAAGTCTTCTCGTTGTAAAGGAACCAACTGAAATTCTTGTACAGCTACAACCCTTCTACTGAACATATAACATTTACTCGAAATATTGTTTTTGATATCATGATGTGTACATGTACCTGTGGTATTGAGACTATGAGGGGTACGAAAGAGTACCATCAGATCCCTACCTTTTTATAGATTGTTTATGTTTAAACTTTCACTCTTGAAGTTTTGATCCATTGACCTCTATTTTGATTTATCCCCTACACTGTAAATGAGAAGGACGAATATGTGATAAATCAGCCTTACGACCGACATAATGTGCCGCAATATTACAAATCTGTCACATAGTGAAATTTATCTGACCAACATGTGACGCGAAAGATCTGACCGATAGATGACAGATTACTGACGCGATGTGAAAAATCTGTCACGTATAAGTGACCTTGTGCCCGACTAATATGTAACAGTTAAACATTTTATCTATTATTATATGAACTAAACATGCATTCCTGTAGATCAATTTAAGTTTATTATCAAGTCTGGGAAAGGCCTGATGGATGAACTAGGAAGATCCTCCTAGAATTGTAGGAAACGTTAATTCCTTTGAAGTTGACTTCAGAATTCCACGTTTCTTAAGGAGATAGTGAAGGAAAATGGAGAATTTCGAATGAAAATTGTGCTTGAATATTGTCGATTACGGTCACCTGCCACGAAAAGCTCCAAGAACTAATAGAATAACAGTGAATAGTTAGATTATCTATCAGAACAGAAGCATTAGAGGGCATAGATTTCTCTCCAATAAACTTTTGTAATGCCTATAAATAGCATTTATCCTGTTCACCATTGACGTGGATCAGTTGTTACATAAACGAGGTTGAATAAGCAACACCATCATGAGAACATCAGCTAAGTTTTCTGTGTCGAGAAGAGTTGTAGGGGGATGATATGCGTCTTGGCTCTGGAGGAGGTGAGGAGCAATATTTTGATAAATTTTGGAAAATCGTCCGTTTCACAAAAGTTTTGAAGATTTTGACGAGAACATTGACGGTTTTGAATCTTTTGACTTAGATTCACACAATAAGTAATAATGAGGAAAATGTAAAGGAGCTGAGTTAACTGAATGATGCGAAGTTATTCCACGAAATACGGCTCACTAGAGGCGCTTGAATCTTGGCCGCGACCCTGTTTTACCCTGCTCACTATCTTTTTTACATAATTTTCATGCATTACACAGCAAGGTGCCATTTAAGCAGCTAAGGGTTTCTCAATTATAGGAAATCAAGAAATTCATTAACTCCGAATAAGTAGAAAGGGACAAATATCAATTCGTCTGGGTTATTAAATTGCCCCCATCAGAAAACTTTTCGTATGCCTCGTATCAGGATCAGGATTATATTTCTCAGGGGAAGTAATCTTCGGAAGCTGATTTCAAAGCTGTGTTTCATAACTTTTCTAGTGACTTGCTGCATGTGTGCATTCCAAGTTCACATAATAGCTTGTGAGTGCTTTACGAGTGGCGCTGCCTGTTCTTGTAACGCAGATATTGTGTTTGGGAATGTACTGATTTGCTTCAGAGCGGCCTATACCGAAATAGTATCTGTATAAAATGCTATGTGAGGCTACATCCCGTCTGACGGAGAGCTACCACAACACAGGGACTACGATTTTCGGTAAATTCCGTTATTTCCGTTAATCAGCCTAAAATTTTGTTGGGTCAAGTAATTCGTCCAAGAAGTGGGCAGGGGACATCAGGTTTATCATATGGTATCAAAATTCAAATGGGATGGAAATAGAGATTCATTGATTTTTCGCAAGTTATTCCTTAATACATGTTGCTGGTGATTTTTCAAAACGAGACATGTCCATTTTTGCAACTTATAATTAACCGCAAAATTCTCTTAGTTTAAAACAGCGTTTCCCAACAGAATCTCACCGCTACCCATTCCTGATCAGGACATGCCTCCCCCGAGTCAATCAAATCCACTAGAAACCAATAGAAATTGCCATTTCACAATTTTTCACAAAACGTCAGCAATGGCATCCAGCCGATATCACCTTTTGGCCTTGATGGTGCAGAGGATGCTGAATTCCGGATTCGCAAAGGTATGTAGTTGTGAAAGGTGTTAGCGGCTTTACGGTTTCGACAAGTTCCGGGGCCACCCTTTTTGCCACCGGCCCAAGCCACAACCCCTGATATCCAAGTTCATTTTCACCTCCACTGAATTTTTGAACCCCATTTGATGATGCAGCACAGCACATTATCTTAAAAGTATAGTCTGTCTCTGATTGGAATTCTTCACTGGCGCGCTTCATCGGAAGACATGCGGGCTTGCAGAAAATTCAGTTCCTGAAGTTTTATAAACCTTATTTGGAATGATAAAGATCTCTCTTCATTCCCATGGAAATGAATTTCTTGAAAGTGCCACTAGGTGGCGCCACCGCTAAGTGTACCAAGCTAGTTAGCCCGAAAAAGCCCACATAGCCCCCGCGAAGATAATTTACCGCTTGTTTAAAACGAAATTACGATTGATTATGATGTTCTGCAATGCATCCTTCACTATTCACCCAACTTTCAGGTTTGACACGTTTCACAACCCGTTCAAGGAAGTTAAAGATGTGTTTGTGGGGCACCAGCCCACAGGTGACAACAATACTCCATCAGAGGACGACCATTTTGCTTTTGTTTATTTAAAATAACACAACTTGTTGCTTTTTCATTGAATAACCCCTAGCTTCGTTCATGGCTCATAACTGTGCTAGGGGTGAAAATTCTGTAAAAAAATCGATAAGACTTAAGCTTCCTGAGGAGTCCCTGATGCCCGACCTTAATCGAATGATGCCTTTGAAATATCTAGGGCAACTGATATCGTCTCACCTTGTCTGTCAAGAATGCGACTCACATGTTCAGTGACATGAAAGAAGATCTGCAGTTGATCGAGAGTGCCTGAAGCCATACTGTTCATACTTATCTGTACAACTGATGCATGTGATGAATACGGTCAATTTTGTATTGCCCAAGGGAACTAGATCACTCCTAGATTTAAGGCAGTATAGTTGTGAGGATGACCAAAACTGACTATCCAACAAGATCTAGTGAATGCTTTAGTTCTTTGATTGAAAATCTTCAGACTTCCGATGAAAGTGACCTCTCTTGTTGAGAATAAAGGATCGTTGTGATTCAGTCTGTTGAAGGAAGGCGATCCGGAAATGTCGTTTTCGAATGATATCGACTTTTTGTCTCAATTGGCCCAATCGACAGCGAACTTCTTGTCAAACGCTATTTCTATGCAATTCTTTCAAGTGGCGAAGAATATTTGCAAAATGTTTTCTAAATATTATTTCAGATTGATTTTCAAGAATATCTTTTTTGACTTACCGATTTTGAATTATCACTCAGACAGTTTCCGAGATATATTGCACTTACAGTTTTTGCCGGCAGCGTCTCGATAGCCAATGTAAAAGTGACCGTGATTTTGTAATAAATTACGCAAGACTTGAAGCACATGCATTCATTATTAATTCATTATCGTTTCGTAGTTGTCATGTGTTGCATTTAGGGCTACGAGAGTTGAAATATCATATTTCAAACGTGTTACTATTGTTCAAATTCGGCATGATTATAATTTTTTTGCTCATGTTCAATAATTTAATTTCATCCTGCCGATTGATATAACTGTTTATCGACAGACGTGCAGAGATCTCAAATTCTTCATCATCAGTAATAGCTTCAGTGAAAACAATCAACAGTCGATCATTGGCTTCGAAGCATAAATAGGATGATAGTAACTATCATCTTGAGCATTGATTTATACACAGTTGTCCGCATGACACAGGTCATGTAGAAAAGAATACAACCTATCAGACAGAAAAAGGCATCAGTCACAAGTCATCTTCCATCGTCCATCACGCTGTCACACAGGAAAAGTCATAAAGCGTCGTTCATTGGACATAGGCATGAAATTAAACGGCAGATGTTCATTTACATCAGGCATCAGCCGCAGGACTGTTCTAAAATTAGAACAACGTGTCTGAGGGATGATATAGGAAGCTGTGATTTGCGAAGAGCTGCAATGTATAAGAAATACCAAAGAACGGCTCTTTGTTCACCATGTCGGACAAGGGCAAAAATGAGGACGAGAAGAGCTTAGACAGTAGTTATGGCAACAGTTAATAGTAAAAATTAGCGATGACTTTATCGGAAATGGATTTCCCTAGTGTGACTGCGGTCCGCGGAAGGCGGAAGACGGAAGACAGCAGATGAAAATCGTCTCATCACGCCTTATGGAAGACGCCTTATGAAGAATGTGCAAACAGGCGAGTGACATGGAAGATGGAAGACGCCTTATTCTGTGTGACAGGCGCAAGCCACCCAATCATGCGCGAAAGCAACAGGCTTTCATTCATTCCGGTCGTCTAAAATAATGAGCAAGAGATGAACAGCTATTGTGCCATTATGCCTTATCACACACGAGCGAAAATTAGACATGCACAAAGTCATTCACCATTTGGTAGTAAAATTATTTCTACACCCTCTGGTACCTGAGGGTTGGGGTCCAATGACTGATGCTTGACGAAATCACGGAGTTAAGCCGTTAAAATGTGAGTAATATCTACACTCAATAATTTTGCAAGTGATAATCTCATCAAGAAAATATCTCAATCTCATAAAATATTGATATTTAGTGATACTGTTGTAAATGATCTTATCAAAGTTGATGCTAACAAGTCGGTACTCGATTACTCGTACCGGACAACCTCGTTTACTGAGGTAGGTACAGAAATGACAATCATTAATAATGTCTGTGAATCTATTTGATTTGCAAAATAGGATACGTGTATATCCTCATTTGCGTGAATATTTTCATTTTTGGTGTTTATTTTTCATAATGCCCGCTCGTTTGATTTGACACTAAGTGATGAAATCAATGATGTTTCACTTTTATTTTCTGCAGTCTTCGGAAAACGCAGTGTCCACTGATGTGGATTACGAGGAGTACATAAGTGACGAGAACGACTCGGACGATCTGTCAAATGATGACACGGGAGCCGGAGACAGCGAATCTAGTAAGTCGGCCATTGTAAGCGATGGTGACAAGAGAAATCGCTCAAAACGTGATCATCACAATCAGTTGGAACGAAAACGACGGGCCAGTATCAAAGACAGCTTTACTTCTCTTCGAGAGATCATTCCTAATTTGCATTCGTCGAAAGCCAGTCGAGCGGTGATTCTACAATCTGCAATTGATCATATCCTAATGTTGAATGGTGAAAATGCTTCTCATTCAAATTGCCTTCATAATTTGAAGAAACAAATGCAGAGATTAAATGATGAGCTACGAACTCTTGAATCTTTCATATCTAATGCAGAAAATGGTGGAAAACGATTGAAATATTGTGGTAAAGATGACCCCGGTTTGCCAGACTTTTCGCATGATGACGACGATACATCGTTGCGAGACTTTAAACTTCGTGGTCGATCTCATATCAGTAGCGACAGTCCTTCTTCAGATATTTCTTAACGTGTGTTTGTGAAATACAGTCATATCAAGTTACAAGTCAGCCTTCTCTGTTGGATTCTCATTCATGTATGTTGATTACCGCACGACTCACGTTTTCATGTTAAATCATATGCCTTATGTCCATTAGCTACGGATGGCTTCAAAATTATGATACCTAAGTTTTAAAGTTCCGCGGGACGGTGTCAGGTAATCCCAGTCAGAAAAATTATCTGGTCATTATACACAAGATGTTCCTAAAAGGTGTATGCGTATTCCGCACCGTAGAGAATTGTAAGCAAAGTGCTCTTTATAACTGCATTTGCTTTATTTTCAACATGTAAATGAATTTGCAAGCAGATTATTGCTTTGGGTCATTCCGCGTAGTAACGGTCGTCGGAAATTTATGCTTTTAAAATATTTCTCAATGGCTTAACTAGCTGAGAACAAAATGATCACCCACTATTCTATAGGCTGTCACACAATGCTAAAGAGAAAATCCGTCGCAAACCTCCATTGGTCATCAAGCTGCAGTTTACTTTATATGACCAAAGCGCCTGTGGTATTCAAAGTTGGCATGTCAGCACAAAAATATCCAAAAATCAGAGGACCAATACACGAACTTTGAGCTATCCCACTTTTTAATTGCGAATAATTTCCATGCTGGTCTTTCCACTTGACGCGTTGAAAACGAAATGAGAGATAATTTCCAACAAATTGGATGGTGAAATCACTGAATTTATCATAATTCATCTTTTCAATAAGGCGGTTGTGAGACGTTTTGTTAAATCTCTTTTGCAAATTTAATGCAAGCGTGTGACATCCGACAATTCCCTTTTCTTGTAGACACGATGAAATTAAGTTCTCAATTTCAACAAATGCACATACAGTTGAGTTTCTTTTTCTGTAAGCAGATTGCTTTTTATCGAACCGATCAGTGAATTCAGTGTCCATAGTTTTAAGTAATAGCAGACCTGCCAACTGTCCCGATTTCGTCGGGACCGTCCCGATTATATTGCCATTTTCAGCAGTCCCGATTTTCTGACAAATGTCCCGATATTATAATTTTTTATGTTGTAAGATTTTTACTAGTCAGTTTTTAGATAAGTCTAGCAAAATAATTCAAAAGTTTGCGCTGCGCGCATTCCATGTTCGCATGTGTGCTATGATGTATGTGTGTTGTCGTGCTCATAAGATGCCACTCGTTTTTTACACTCCTATTATCATATATATTTTATGATTCCATTGGCTCAAATAGTACGTCGTATTTTAATGTATTTATGGTCAATAGCATATATTCAAAATAATGTACCGTAAATCCTCGAAGTTAAACCGCATCTTGGAGTCAGTTTCAGAGCGGGTCTTCCAAATTAAACCGCACGCTGCGGTTTAACTTAGAGGGATACGGTTAAACTTAAAAGTGTCTTTCCAGTAAAAATCCCATTTAAGAAAATAAGCATCAATAGGTTAACAGCAGATTTGGCCATCTGCCCAATCTGTATTTATTGAATAACAGAAACGAAAACAGTCAAATAAGGCACTCAAAGTCCATAATCACTTCGGCATCTTCGCTGTCCTTCAATTCTGGATCTTTGATATCATCTTCGTCGTTCTCCTCCGTTTCCTCATTCGTGTCCTCCTCTTTGAGCATCTGAAGCCCAGATTCGTTGGGTTGGCCCTTCCTAAAACAATGAATCAAGTCATCTTCGTCGCCATCCAAGCTGTTCGTCACTCCACATGATTTGAGGCAGTGAAGAATCATTTCTTGAGGAACATTTTCCCACGCTTTGAGAACCCACTGAACAGCAGTCTCACGTGATGGAGCACGGATATTTCCAGCTGGTGTCCAAGAGTGTTGGTTTTCGTCAGAGAGCCACTCGTTGTACTGGTCGGTGATGGACGCCTTGAACGTTTTGTTGAACACAACATCAGCGATCTGAATGCGTGACGTACATCCTCCTGGAATAACAGCAGTCGATACCATTTTCTTGCCAAGGTGTTTATTTGTCCCGTCACTGATGTGTCCCCGGAATGAGTCCCTAATGAGGAGGCGTGGTTTGAAAGGAAGGCCCAAAGTTCGATCGACGTATTCTTGAGAAGTGATGTCATTCATCCACCCGTTCGCTGTCGTGGTGATGAACGCTCGTGGGCGGTACGCTTCATTAAGACGATTTGCATCTTTGACCGCTCCTTTGAAAACAATAAATGGTGGGAGTTTTGTACCATCCCCTCGAACTGTCAGGGCGACCGTAATGTTGAGTTTTTCATGGCCTGTAGTTTTCATCGAGATTGTCTTTTCGCCTTTCTCAGCGATTGTAGTATTACCCGGGCAGTCCAACCAAACAGCAGTTTCATCCATGGCGAAAATATCTGATTCTGACAGTTTCAGCTCCTTATAAAGTCGTCGGACGTACTTGACGAACGAAACCAACTTTCGTGTCATCTGAGGAGCTTCCTTTTGTGTGTCAGTTGTCTTACGACGCAAAGTAAAACCATTACGGGCAAGAAAACTATCCAACCACCCGTGACTTGCTTTGAAGTTTGGAATATTGTACGACCGTGCTTTGACCATCAGCTCTTTTCGTGTTACCCGCAGTCGACGCTCTCGCTTTTCTTGAATCGCCAGATCCTGTTCCTTCTTTTTCCATCGTCGAATGATTGACTCGTCGATTCCAAAATGTCGAGCAGCTGGCCGAAAACTATGGTCTGTAGAGTAAGCGAGAACCTCGATCCGAAAACGAACAGTGCTGCGTACGCCGCTTGGAAGCCATCGCATCAGGAATGAAAACGAGAACACTTTAAACTCGCTGTCAGTACAAAAACTACGCCGAATATGATTGGTCCACTACTGGGGAAGAGTTGCGCTGAGTTTGATTGCTATATATAGCATCTGACGAACGAAGTCAGCCTACCGCCGGTAGGGTAGATTTAAGACGCGACCTCAGCAATTGCGCGCGGTCTACATTCGATGAGAACTTACCTCTATTCTGCTTTGAATGTTTGACTTGCATCGAAGCGCCCGATTTGGTCAAAGTTTTTTTCACCTTACGACCTCACTGCATTCTATATCTCAAACATAACGAAATGAACAAGTGTTTTGAGGTGCGGTTAAACTTAAAGGGATGCGGTTTAACATAAAAGAACCGCGAAGTCTTGCCTGACGTGCGGTTTAACTTTGTGGGCGGTTTAACTTCGAGGATTTACGGTAGATTAGTTTGCATATCTGATGATAGTGATCGTGTCCCGATTTTGCAAATGTGAATGTTGGCAGGTCTATAATAGTCTCTCAAAAATACGCTTCGGCAGCGGAAGAAGGGATATATGGCGTATGTTCGTAAGATTCGGTGGAGCAGTTTTTTGGACTGGCAATATGTCTGCAGACTTCCATATATGAGGAACATATTCGCTGCGGTAATGCACGTAGTGAATAAGGATGGCACAGGTATCGAAATAACTTCTGCAATCTTGGACCAAGCGATAGACAGTATGGCATCAGAACCTGGAGAGGTTTTTGGGTTAACATTCCGTACGGCCAACGCGACGGACTCGACATCAAATAATAATGGTCCAGAAGTTGAACAAGATGGAGTAAATGAGTCGATTTGATCATCAACGAAGTCAGACGAAGCAGATCATTCAAATCGTGCAACACCACCACCAATGGAACACCAGGATTACATCTAGGAAGCCAATCTTTATCTATTCTACTGTTGCTTATCACTATTTTGTAGACATCCTAAATATTCTTGCCACGCTTGGATAGAAATGATGAACTCCACTGCTGTTTGGTTTGAATATGGCACGTTTGACTTTTTGTTTGTAATATTTATACAGTGGTCAGTCTTTGTTACGGTAGGCAGCATACCATAAGTAGTTTCACTACATCTGTCAACCAGGGTTTTGTCAATTTTACTAGCCTTCATATAGTCACATGGAATAAGTTCGAATGCCTGATCAAGCATCATAAAAAACGCTCACAGCTTTTGTTAAGGTCATCATCAATAATCATGCTCCAATCAACAGTTGACAGAGATACCGTAAAGCACTGCAAACATTTGAATTACGTAAATCCAACACTCGCACAAATTCTGATTTCCGTGAAATTATCTGCTTTGGCTTTAGTGCTATCACGTTGTGATAACTATTACCAATGGGAGGCAGGTTTATAGGATTTTTATAAATAACAACATAGTTGTCCGGGAATAGAATTAAATCCCAAAAGGCTTCAAATCGAGTTGGTTGCGTAATCACATCATGTAGACCAAATGACAATTCGAATATTGAGGAATCGACGTGATTTAAGTCTCCCAGTAAGAGCACTATATGGTCAGGCAAATCCATGAGAACTCCATCAATAATAGAACAGACATAATCATTCAAATTCTGCTGCACCGGAATGCTCAATGAGCGTCCTTTCGGATAATATACTATTGCCACCAGACACTTAAAATGACGATAAGCAGTACAGACCACAAGGAGTTCAACGTCGCCGTACTCTGAACGGTAAAATAATTTGTCAGAGCGAACTGAAGATCTTATAAAGCATAATAGTTCTCTACCCTTGCCACCAGTAGTACGATTGGCACGATGCAGAACATATCCAGGAATGGATACAGGTGAATCACTGATAGTATAGTCCAACCATGACTCAGTGCTACATATTATATCCGGCGAATAATCAGATGAAAGAATGGAGGCTTCATCCATTTTATTGACAATTGACCGAGCGCTAAAATATCATCTAACTGGTAAACCAATACCATGATTTTGTCAATCTGATGAATTGCCGGTCCTTCTCTGAATCATTCCATTTCTTATGAATACGTCTTCACCATTTCTCTTCCTTTTGTTGAATTCTTCTTGAAACTGCTTTCTTCTTGCTATGGACGCGTTAAGTCTGGTTTCAAAAATACTTTTCCATGATTCGCTCAATCTTTCAATGACTTGGAAATTCTTCAGCATTGCAGTTTGTCTTCAAAAGATTTGAATCGAACTTGCACAGGTCTCGATTTACGTCCATAAATGTCACGTTTACCAATGCGCATCGATGACAAAACACAAGATGGATTCGTTTTTGTGATCTTCAAGATATCAGCAACAATCACATTGGCATCACTATCCCCATCACTCGGTGAAGTTTCATCGAGTCCAAAAATAATAGCATTGTTTTTTTTCTCGGCGAGGGCTAGAATGGCATTAAACGCTATCCAGAGACTGCGATTGATTACTCGCTGCAAGAAAACCTGCTTTTGACGCGGCTGAGCTGCATGCAATTTTAGGTTAATAAACCGGCGCCATGGATGCCATGTGTTTACACGCGCGCGCGTTTTTTTGACAATTTGCGCGTGTAAGCGTGTTTTTTTCCATTTTGCGCGTTTTTAAGTTTTCGACTTCTATTTTTAATTTTTGATAATAGAAAACTTTGGTTCTAAAATATCAAAATCAAGATATCAAAATTTCAAATTACATGCAGTTTCTAGATAAGCCACTTGTATAGCCTATCAAAGATCATTTAGGTTCATTAACATCTCACTCAATGGATAGCCTATAGGCCCACTGCTCGTATGCATCTACCACTTAAGGCACGTGTGTATTTGACTTGTCCTGAAAAATACCAAAGCTCTTACTATCTGATCTGCAAATTTAAGCTTTGTAAAAATTCGTTTCATCAAATATTAGCGATCATAGTTGCCATTTTGGCTTATTTGTAAGGAAATACATGTGCGCGTGTTTTTCGACCTTGCGCGTTTTTTTTACCCTACGCCAAGAATCGCAACACTGATGGATGCGCACGCATGAACTAAACAAAAAGGGAGCAAAATTGGACATCACATGAATGATGTGACGTTTGCTCTCTGTCATCACAGAAGCCGTCACGTCATCAGAAATTCTCTTGCTGCTTCAATGAAGCAATTGCAACTTTCACTTTAATGTTTAAAATGCTGTGTTGTTAAATGAATGATAAGCAATGGAAATTAACATCAAGAAATATTCGCATTTTTTAATGATTGCTCAAAAATGCCGATGGAATTTTATTGTGGCCTGTGCTATGAAAAGGCTGTTGTTTTACCCGGCTCCGTCCAGCGGATAGTAGGCTTCGCATCAAGACGATGCGAAGCCACACACCCTCTAATGCCCACTAAATGCCTACTGCTGACGAGGAATGCCCAGGGGAGATGGCCATTCCGATACCATCGAGGTGCCTTCAACCTCAAGACAAAGCTTTTCACACACGGTGAACCACAGAGCTAGATTCATCCGCGTACGCTTCGGTTTCCTAGAAAGGAAGGGTTATATGTAGCCTTAATATCGAAATGGCACATCACAGAATCAGACAACTTGCTCCTTCTCGAACGGATAATTCGTGTATCGCTTGCTATTGGAAATGGCAAACAATAAGCTGTCAGCAGAGGACACCAGAGCCAGTGAGAGATGCATGCGTGCTGTGATATCATTTCGCACACACCAAAACACACATTGTCTAGCTAACATTCGATTCAGTGTTCTGTGTGCATTGTGCAGTAAGGAATGCTGAGAAGATGATGGTGAAGTCATCAAGTGAATCAATTCTCGTGCGCCTGCTACTTTTTTTAATAATGATTAGAAGGCCTACATTATGGAGAAAACTTGTGCGCGATGATCTGAATTCTTCGAATCTGAAGGAATTTTGGCAATCGAAGCACTTTGCTTGAACTCACATTAATCCGCAAGCGACGCACGACTTTTTTCCTCTCTGTAGGGTGTTAGGAATTCCTTTTTGCCCACTTAATAGGTTCCTCGATGTGCCGTCGATTTCGAATTAATCACACTTCTAGCAAACCGAAGCAGATAAACAAAATACTTAATTCTGTCCGGTGAACAGCATTGACCCCAAATGGTCCCAACACATTTATTGCCACCGAAGAGGGGCGGCGGCCATCGCTGAGGGAACTTTGTACAAGGCATAGGGGCCTAGGGGAGGAAGCTCAAAGAGCTTTGTTGCATATCCCAACAGCTCAGATTCGGCTGTCAGGCTCATCCGCAACATCATCAGTCACTGAGGAAGGGCAAGAAGAATAAGACATCAAGCTGCCAACACCACAGATCTAGTGGCAGGTTCCCCCCTCAGTGCTAGAGCTACTTAATATATTGATCGCTATAAATGGGATGGGACAGTTGGAGATGACCACATGATGCATCTTGAATTGCATGGTTACTATTTCATCTTACAAGCTTTTGTGACGTAATGATTTGTCGACAATAGCTGATTTGGGCACCAGACCGGTAAGCCATTCAGCTTTCAATAACATTACGTAATGATCAGCGCTTGCTAGCGGTATAAACCTTGGCCTTCTTTCAACTGTCTTTTATTCTGATGTAAATTTCATGGCAAGTTGTTGTTCTGCGCCGTCACAGAGTTTCGTAAATGTGCAAAATTTACAACGTAATTTGCTTGGAAATGTTAACGTAAATTTTGTTGATGACTCAGACAAATCAGAGCCTCGCTGTCGAATTTGCTACGATGGTGCTAGTGTCGACAATCCATTAGTTTCACCATGTCACTGTAAGGGCTCCATTCAGTTCACGCATTTTGAATGCCTACTGTCGACTGTTTACCATTCAAATCGTCTTTCATGTGAAATTTGTCATGCGGCATACAAGTTACACTGGAAACGGAAGCCTATCTGTGAATGGGTTTGGCTTCCAGAAGAACCATTGGTTTGTGGGGTGAAAAATCATTTCATCGTCTCGTTCATCATCCTGTGGACTATTCTTTTTGGTGCTGTGCTCGCTGTAGACATTCTTTGCTATAAAAAAGGAAATATGGATGTTTGGCTAAGTGTATGTGTAGTTCTCATACTTGTCATATTTCTACCATGGCAGCATATCATATGGACATATATCTCAGGTTTATCTGAAATTGATGTAAATCGTGTATTGGTGTTCGATTCTGAGGAATGGGAGTCGATTTCTATTCTATCATTTGATCGGTCTCCACAATGCTATGGAACAATGGCACTGATATGAGTCAAACTTCTTGCGATCGATCTGTTGGAATTCCTTAGAGACTTATTTTCTATATTTTCAAATGGCACTTTTTATACCAAATAATAATGTCATTAATTCAACCTATCGTTTTCGATTCGAAAGAATTTTATTGTCGGCGCTATACTTGATGATTGATGTTGAGCTAAATTAAAATGAATGAAATTGTCTGCGTGACCGGTCTTACACGAATATACGAATTTCAGGGTTCACGTCAGGATTGATTTTGAGTTCGCATCTTTTATCCGTAATCCTGTAATTCAATATTTGTACACCGTACACGCAGCATCAACCAAATTTTATCGTAGCACATTGGGTAATTGAAGTAGTACTGTGGCAGCCACTCAACCTCTCGTTTTGAATCAATGTTCCTTGTCACTTTCATAAGCTTTGATTTGAATTTCGATATATGCCTATTTCGCCGAAACGTCCGCTTCATATCATCTAGCAGTTCGACATTGCTAGCTGTCGGATGATGTGAAGCGGACGTTTTAGTGAAAAATATCGCAAATACAGGAACTAAGTCAACCATCTGTTTTCACCTCTGTCTTACCTAATCTTATCTATTTCATCTAGCAGCATTTCATATAGCTGGATTGAGCACCATTGCTGATGCTTTGACAAATACAGGCATTTGTTCTATGTGATTCTGGGATAATGATTCTGGCGTTCGAATAAAATTATGCAGTTGATTTTGAGTTGAAAGTATTGAATCTCAGGGTATAGGCTCAGGGTATAGGTGTGAGTTGTGTAGGCCTATATACATCTTGAATATAGGCATACAGTTGGGCACATACATGTACATTGTGTGTTCGCAGCTTATTATTGTTAGCGGTCAAGGTATTGGTCTGGTCCTCAATGTAAAGCTAGACATACTAATGATATTTTATCGGTGAATTATCTTAATATTCATTCAGATTGTTTCCTTCTATGTATATGGGTTCGAATGATAGGACAACATTATGATCGTTCAACATGTTTGCATGTCCTAATTAGCTTAGTGATTTATGCCTACTGATCTAGGGTCCTATGAAGCTTGCATCGAGATATCATTGCATTGAGAATGAGACAGGCTGTTTTAATAATAGAATATTTCTTATCTGCAATGAAAGTGAATTTGTCAACGGGTAAGTAGTATATCCCAAAGTATTCCATTGTCAGAAAATGAGGAATCGAAGTAGGTGGTGTGGTGACGCCCCACCTTGAAAAGCGCAGCCGGGGCGGTGCCTCGCATCGCCTCCATTACACCGTTGCTACTGAGTCAGCATGCGCTGATCTTATTATGGTGTACAAGGTGGAAAGAAATGGATGATTTCGAATTCCGATTTCCGACCCATATGTATGGTGTTTAAATGTGGAAAAATTGCAGCATGTTATGTTATTAACGTAATTAAATGTAATTTGATAAGTTGCATTGAAGACACTAGGCGATTTCAAAGTTTCGGTAGATTGGATTGAATCAACCGGATTGCGATGGAACCAACCTGATTCCTATTGAATAAAAGGGCAATGACCTAATTAACATTTTCTGTTTAACTCAACCGAAATTTTGAAATCTATGCTAGAAACACGGTTGTTTGGCTCGTTCAACCACATTACGGTAGTTACAACCAGAGTCCGGTGGGAAGATAATAAACAATCAGAATCCGGTTGGTTCAACGAGCGGATGGGGTTGAATGAACGCAGGTTCTTCGTATCTTCACAATGCATTATTTGTTAAACGAGCAGGTCGTTGGAAAGTCGATTAACCGTGTCAGGTTTCAAAGTCTCGGTTCGGTTGAAATCAGTTGAGATGACGGCCGTTTTTCTTGCTGGAGCCGGTGTAATCCAATCCTCGAGAACTGGATCGGCACCATATAAACGCGCTCAGGCTCAAAGTGAATCAGAACATGATAACAAATGAACTTTCCGACTGTCACGAAGTGAATTAGAACAATTAGGAAATGAATTTCATGGCGAAAGAATTGTGGAACATCGTGGTTGTCATCTGGCAACAAGTCAGAGGATGATTAACAATTTTGTGGAGTTTTTGTCTGGAGGTGGATACTTTCGTCAATTGCGGCGATCAGCTGGAATTGCGACATTAGCTGCCCATTACATACTCATTTGGTATCCGAGTGGATGGCATCAATCGCACAAAGATATGTTTCTTTACCAAACTCTGATCAATTATCGAATTTGCAAAATGGAGAGATTAAAGGTCGGCAAGTGATGGGCTTGTTAGATGGATTCATCTTTCATATCAAGCGACCAGCTCATGCTAGAGACGCTTACTATTGTGACAGACCTGGGAAGAGCGTTTTGATGCAATGACGAATCGGATTCCGTTTAATGATAGGTCGTGGTTAATCAGAATGTGGTTGATTGAAACAACCCTACTCTGGTTAGCAGGCATCTGTCGTTCATCACACTGTGTATCGGTCGACCGAAACTCAATCGTAGTCTGATTAAACGTAACTTTGAAACCGCCTACTGTGCATGTATAGATTTCCAGAATGTCTGATTTTTTCGGATTTTTCTTGACCGATCCGATCCAAAATTTAATTTCATAATCCGAGTCCGAAGTGATTGATCCGAATCCGATCCAAAGTCGGATCGGATTCACACACCTTTAGTTTCTAGCACCGTTTCATAACATGGGTTCAAACCCATGGGTTTCGACTCAACACTAGTTCCAGCGTTTCCAATGCTTCGCAGATGAGCAGAAATGGCGTGGAATTCAGGAATAGTCCGCGCAGCAAGGAAATTTAAAGCGCTTCCGCAAAAGGGAGATTTTTAGTTATTTTGAGTGGTGCAATTCGAAAACTGATTTGAAGTTTAATTGTGAAGATCACTAATATTATTAGATCAACTTATCATCTCATGTTGTCGTACCTGTTTATATGTATGATGTCCGCAGAAAGCAGGGCTGGCTGTGAATCCAAAATTCGAGGATTCGTGTGAATATGCACCCGATCATAAGTTTTGAGCAGGATAAGTAGTCATGCTTACTTTAGATCGGTCCCACACATTTTATAAATAATTTATTTCATCCGGTCTTTTATGTTCATATCTGAGACGATAATAGTATACCTATGATTCTGTCAAAGAATATGTATTTTCTCTTAATCCATAGATTAATGTTTTTTTTATAATTTTAGCTGCTTATAAGGAATGAGCCGATTACAAAAGATCAGATACAAAGAATAAATGTAATGTTTATAAATTTACAATTGAAAGTTCATTAATCTGACGTTCTTTGCATGTAGCAATTTCTTTCGGGCATTTATTCTTCCAGAAAGTTTGTTTCGTTAAAGGAAGCATTTCATTGTTTTCAGTTAAAACTTTTGAACTTGAGATTAAAAAGGTGTACTTCATAAACCTCATTTTGAAATACGCTAAGACTGTTTGCGAACAAAATTCCTGTGAATTATTTTTTCTGATTGGATTTGCCGTAGATATTTCTATCAAAACATTTTCATCAAGTCATGTTCTTAATATTCTGGGTTACAAGTTGAAATGTTCTCTCAGATTACGTAAGATTGATGTGATTGAATCGTGTGGAACGATTGCCATGAACTATCGATTAATATGATCAAGTACGATTTACAATCAATTTACGATTTAGAGAGGTTATACTAACAAAATCCATGAATCCTCAACAATGATTTACGTACAATGTAGAATTTTGAAAATCTTTCAAAGCATGAACAGGCCGTGAAATAATCAGCAAGGCAGCTTGACGTGGTAATATTTGTCTTCTTCCAAATATGCTGCTTAAAGAAAATTGTGTTTCAAAGATCAGTCTCGGTTACGTGTACGGAATTGAAAAGTCTCATCATTTAATAATCCAAGCAATGATATTGACTAAGGATGACACGACTTAAATGTCCTTGCTTTTCAAACAAGGTGGTTGGGTTTACTTTACATTGGGTCCTTCGAAAAATTTATTCAATCGTGAGAAGATGTCATCAATGAAACGACAGTAGGAATAAGTTTCTGATGCGATGGAGAAAACTTGCGAATCACATCATTTACCAGTCATACCTTAGGGATGCGAATGACTGGTGTTCGGGGCATGTTCTGTCGTGCGGTAGAACATTAAAGTTGAAGGTCGAGCCCGTCCTTGCTGGGATTTGAAGATGCTGTCATGATTAAAATGTCAGACCACTGCGCTGTCAAACTTCTGACACTGTCGCATTTTAAGGAGTCACGTTAAAGAAACACGACACGTGATGAAAGGAGTGACGTAATCCATCTTTTGAAATACTGCGCATTGATTACCTCATTCTTTTAGTTAGATTCTCTGTTGACACAAATTGCTTGAAAATGGTGGACCACGACTGCGCATATGTGATGTACATAAAACAATAAGACAATGTTTCTTCGCACCCTCTGGCCTAGTCAGATAATATGTTCAGTCGTCATCTGCTATTACGAAGAAAAAAATAGTATAGCCTGTTGTGTCTCATTCACAATCACGAATGCAGCTTCTCAAAGTCTCTGATATGTAAGTCGACTGCAGCTTTTGCTGTAACGTACATTACTCTCCTGTATTGCCGAACGGTGGCTTAATATTGAAAATCTCCTAAGGCTGTTCAAAGGTATGGGCCTCATGAAGCATCTTACGGGCCCATGGACAGGAAGTCAGTGGGGACGAAAGGCAGGTGCCGCAAATCAATTGGAAATTCTTGATTCGGTATTAACATTCCATTTAAATCCAGTTTTAGGTCAAAACATGCTTTATTAAGGAACCTTTTATTTCTAAATGTTATCCATAAAGAATGATTCCATCAATTGGTGGATGTTAAGCTAAGGCTGAAATGAAGCAAATACATCTGTTACATTCTTCATTCCCGAGATAGTACATAAGTTATCGTAAGTCACCAGACTTCTTATAAGAGATAGTAAAGCAACATAATTATGACAAAGTAGACCTGGAAGACTTAACCAGTCATCTATATCATAGTGAGCTTGCTGTCAGATAATGGATAAGTTGAGAAGTGGATAATTAATCTTATCTACCGGTTACAACCACCGCATAGTAAGAACATCAACGTGTAGGTATGAAACCTAGGTGTGGAGTGTGGACAGTGTCACTGTCATATATGACTAACGCAAGTACTTATCCTAAATGTTTTTAACTGGGTTAGAATTGGATTAATAAAATAATCAATCTATTAAGTCTTCTCTTTTTGTCTTTCAAAGCTCATGACGATGACAACTTTTTCTTCAAAATATGCTCAAGAATTGCGTGAAGATACTATTTGTAGAAAAAAGAAATATTTGTTAGAAAAAAAAGCTATATCATCATCCGGATGTCAATAATAATTCTAACATGTGGCTGACATGCCGGATGATTGGATTTTTTTGTTATATCAGATTGAGCAGGATCCGGGAGTATCCTATGATTTCCTGCTCAACGTTCATCCTTTATACAATTACTTTCCGATAACTTCCCTGCCATGCCTAGTCTGACTCAAGAATTAGTCAGATTGTTGTTCGGAGACATCATAAAGTCGTGCAATTATTTTCTACAGTCATCATCTGTCTAATATGAAAAACTTTGATACTTGACGAGCATGTTTCTTGGAATAGACATTTAGACAATAATATTTTTGCATCTCATTTTCAGATGATTGAATCCAGTCTGCTCGATCAAGGCCCTGTACCTCGATCTAGCCTTGAAGAGTCTGGAGACGCGGAGATGAATGTAATAGAAGTAAGTGTACTTTATTTTGTTGCTGACATCTTTCACCTGCTCTTGTCAAGGTGTGCCCAGGACTAGTAGTGATTGTCAATGCTAACAAATATGCTTGTAATTGTGGAGACAGCTACATGGACAGAGCGCCTAGACATCGACGAAGACTTCTGTAGGCCTCTGACGAAATACATCGTTCAGTGTCGTCAGTGCACGAGATGACAGATCCAAATTGTAACTTGCGTGATCATGAAATTTATTGTCAATTTAAGAGGCCTTGCACATAAAATTAAAGAAGCTTGTATTGTTCGCCCATCAGGAATTTTTATGTCGAAGGTCTCTGCTATCGTGAACTTTATTTATAGAGGTATATGGATTTTGCATGATTGCGATTTATTGCCATACCGGTTTCAAAGACCTTGGTATCCATCATCAGTGGCGATAATACAACAAATCGACAGGGTTAAGTACAATTTGGGACTCGATGATGAACACATTTAAAAAAGAGACCGGACAGTCGCAAGGCAAGAGTACAAATTAAAATCGTCAGTGGGCATAGAAATAGAATGAGCCACGCATTGACAGAAGTATCTGTCAGCAAACATAAAAATAGAATTGGTCACTAACTAAAATAAATGTAAAAGTTCGGCTGATGTTTGATTGCTAATGAGGTTTTGGCGTGATTTTATGATGAGTGAATCTGCTATTCTTGTGTGTTTTGTTTTTGTGAATATTTTGAAGTTTTTGTCATGGATGGATATACAAAGAAATTTCTGATGCCGGTTTCCCGCTCTCGAATTCTTTTTTATATTTGTCGTCGAGTTTCTCCGATGTAACGATCGGGGCATCGTTCACAAAAGTATTCGTACACAACTGAGGAGGATTCTTCGAACTTGGTGGGATCTTTGTTGCGGATTAAGTTTTGACTTTTCCAAGTATTAAAGTCTACTGTAATTTTGCTGTTTTTCAAAATTTTATTGATTTTGTGAGTACGTTGTTTAATTTCAGCGGCTGAGCAAGCAGTTGTCCATGGATTTCTCTTAACATCAGTATTTTATTTTATGTTGTTATGATACTATGCGATTATGAGTACTTTTTTCCAGAGATAAGGAATTGAGGAACCTTCCCGACTTTCAGTAATGATGTGCAGGACGCGATCATGAGTTTTCAAAAATCGATCAATTGATAATGAAATTCAAATCACACCATCAATTGTAGGATAATTAATCATGCCAATTGATTGCTAAAACTTACATCAAGTATCAAGCATGAGCACTTAGGTCGAGTATTCATTTCTATGGCAGGCCGCAGCTATTTCCAGTTTCCGTGTCATTATCAAAGCAATGTGAATCGGTTATGAATGATAGGAAAAATCGATAACGAATTTTAATCGTCAAATAACACTGAATATTCTTGTTCATCTTATGATCATTATGGAGCTTATACATAATTAAATCGGAATGTCAGTTAATTCAAATATTCGCTTAAGGACTAGCAATTCTCAATCATCATGAGAATGGAATGAGTGTAGCAAATTTTCCCTTTTATCACATGTATTTTGGGAAATTGACATTTTTCATCTTTGCGTCCTCACATCACATTACACTCTATAGGCCTAGTTTTTGCATAGAACGACTAAGATATGTTCAGCGGATAGTAAACTTAATAATCAAATATTTGAAGTTGAAATTTTAGGTTGTCTTGAGTAACAGACGTATGATATTTGACAGACGCTACATATGACAAAATAATATATTCAGATTCTCATGTGTTCCTGATGATATGCAGAATTCAGATAGGTTTTCATTTTTTCTAACAATGACCTTAAGGAAGATATGATGTTTGCTCTCATTCGCGCTAGAAGCATGCAACTCCTATAAAATGAATATATGATTTACCTTCCTTTAACCACACACAACTTTCATGATCATCTGTTTCTTGTCCAGCTATGATAATAATGATGCCATTGAATGATTACCAAAATGGCGCAAAAATGACTCTTCATTACTTTTAATATACAAGTGGGTTTGCCTTAAGAATGTCCTGTGTGTGACAAATTTTTCATTCGTGTGTGTAACATTATTGTATGTTCAGAAGATATTTCTGCTGGCCTCACACGAATGCATTGATATATCGGCTTTCTTCGTCAATGGTTCATTACAGAAACTAAAATATCAGATGTAATAATGCAGTCTGATGGCAATTTTTTCTATGATTTATCCAGGAATGGCTTTAATACACTAGTTACAGCATCAGCAATATGTTACTTCAACATAAAGTGAGAAATAGCATCAAGCATTCTGTTTATACACTGCACTACATTTTGTGCTACAAAGTCCCTAATCAGGAGTCGTTTTCAATCCAAACATACTTCTTTTTCAGCCGAAAATTGTTGAAGACTATGCAGCTAGATGATACTGTCAGTTTATAACTATACTTATGCTTACTTACACTTCTACTATTTGAAGTCGATTGTTCTGTCTGTGCTGGGTTCGACGGTTTGCTTACAAAATCACTCCACTTCACTGTATTTGCATGAGAATAAACTAAAAGAAGACATTCGTCCATTTTTGGTTAGAGGTCATCCTCGAATACAATCAAGGAATTATTTAGACCCAACTAATAAGAGGCATGCGTTTTCCGCCGCCAAAGGAATACCGCGGCACGAAAAATAAAATTCCGCTAAATTCTGCACTTCGCAACTTTTAAAAAGCAACCAAGTTGAAATCATTAAATTGACCAATCACTCTTCACTTTATGTCGTGTCACTTTATCACGTGTCTTCATGTAGCCGATTCTTTATGAGAAAATATATTCGATTTTCGAAGTCAGCAGCTGTCATCTCCTACAGGTTTGTTCGGTGTATGTAATGTTCATGTCTGCAAAACAAGAAACTGTTTCTTAGATTTTCACAATGCATGCATGATACATGATGGACACTTTATCTGATATCCCAATGGATTTTTAGTAAATTTAAAATGTTTTTATGTCATCACTTGTAAAACTGGGGATTTAAAATCAGTATATGTAATATAATACACATTAAGTTAAACTGCCCATTTTCTCATTATAATACACAAACTGATTCTCGTAGTTCTGTGATAGTAATTAATTTTTTAATGCATGATCGTGTTTTGGCACATAAAATAGCAACCTTTACCAGAAGTAATAATTTTTCTACAGAATTGAAGTTAATTTGGGCACTTTAGGGTTAACTCATAAATTATAGAATGAAATCTGATAGCATCTTAATCGACATTTTCTACCAATAGGTCGTAGAAACTTGTCTGCTACTGCGAAGCAGCATCCTTTCCAAGTGTCAAGTTTAAAAGTAAACCTTATTCCCATCAATTTCTCTAGTTCGCATACCCGGTAATGTGAAAATATCTTAATAAAATCCTTCTGTACACCCAAAAGTATCAGCCTTCTCTTAAGTACCTCAACAAGCTGGTCTAATCCCAGGCCTGCTATTCCCGCCGAGTCGAGAGTCAATTGTGACGAAATAGATTGGATCAACAATAGATGCAGACACACATGTTGAGGGGAAATCAGCATCTCACCCATTATCGTCACTTGCCCGGCCGTAACAGGATTAGACCACATTTCGACAAATTTTAATCAAGTGGCATAAATTGAAGCCCGAAATTCCGCAATATCCGCTATAGATACTTGAATTCCGCGATTTCCGCTGCCAAGGCAAAATTCCACATTTTCCCACTAGCCGCGGAATACGCATGCCTCAACTAATGGGAGCGTCTGATTTCTTTTCTAAGGAAACTGATTTTTCATGCACTTATCTAATGTCGCAGTTACAAGTGACGTATTTGATTTCTTCAGGAAGAATTCGTGGAAGAAAGTGTGCTGGAGAGGCTTATTGGACTGACAGAGATGTTTCCTGATTCACTACGAAATGCTGTTACCCGCACGGCATTGGGCACCGTGCGACTTGGAAAGGGTGGTTTCAATCTCTCAAAGACGGTATCGTGGCTGGCTTTCAGCTCAGCCGCTATCCTATTCTTTCCTCTTGCGTTAGAGATGGAACGCGTCCAGCAGGAAGAATTAGAAGCTCAACAACAACGGCAGATGATGCTAGGACCACAAGCATCTGGACTTCCCGGTTTTTCTCAGACAGTTGGCAATGTGCGGAGATAAAGTGTGTATTCCTTGCTCGATGTGATCTTACTTCAACGAATATAATTGATGAACAAATGAGTTTCTTTTTCTTGTGAAATCCAGGAAATTATTTGTAGGTAGATCAACAATGTCCGAACGCAAACGCACGTTGATGCTAGATGTGAATTCACAAATTTTGTTGAACATCTGAAACTCGCATATATGATCTATACATGAGTAGAAATGAGCGCGATTAAAAGAAAACAGGTTCGAGTATCCATGCATCAGCTCGGGAGTTCGATCTGATTATGCGATTCGAATGTGAAATTATTATTCGACTTGCTTGTAAAATAGAATTCAATTCAGCAGTTAACAAAGTTTCTCTTCAGGCAGCATAATTAAATTTAATATGGTATTTACAGTTGTTATAGCCAAGCCGCTGATGATATTTTTGTTTGGCATGTAAAAAGCATGACATGCAATTTCTGTCTTGATTAGAATCTTGATAGATTTCAATTCATAATTGGTTATTCTCTATGGTAGCCTAGTCGGCATAAAATCGTCCTTCAGTAATTAAAAAAACAGTTGGGGCTTTCCTCAACCAAGCGCATCGTGTAGACCAGGAGAACATGACCGGCCGCATAAATTACTACATTCCGACTGCGATGGTTTCTGACAAAATTCTGAGATATTTTCTGAAACAATCAGGGCCTGGTGGCACACAGCGAAGTAATTGCAATATGCTTGTGTCACTCTAAGTAGGGCTGTGGAGCCGATGCGTTATCTCATCGGCTCCGCAACACTGATGTGAAAGGCTCCGGCTTCAAATTCAGGCTCTATCTATGCTGGTTATCCTGGATCCGTTGAACGGGTCATTTGGATAATGGTGTGGCCTTTAGAGGCTTAATTGATACAATCATCAAATTAGTTTTCATCAAAAAGCAACAACTTATTAAGTTAATAATATAAATGTCAATAGGCCTATAGCCTAAATACAATGATAAAGAACATATTTGTCATATAATTTTGCATGAATTGACTATCTCTGAAAGATAAAATAAAGTTATAGCCTGGATTGGTTAAATTAGATAAAGATCTCCCGCAATGACTAAATATAAATTGGCCTAACCTGCAACCTACGAGGCTAAATACCACATGAGTGATGATGATATACCTAATTAGCCGTCACAGGGGCCGAATAGTAGTATAAGCTTTTTAACAAAGCTTGAATATGAAACTGGATAGCGTATGCCTCTAAATAACTTATAGGGTCTGTATCTACTCGAACATGAAAAGGGTATATGTTATATAGCCAAATATAACGTATCAATAAAGATATCAATTGCTTTATTAAATATTAAAGTGTGTAGGCTAGCTTAGGTTGTTATTGCTATTTGTTATTGCCTTATGCCTTTATCCAATATTCTGTTGGTCCATGATCGGTGGGTAGCCCACGACTCATCATCTGTAGAAATTGTAATTTAGATAGTCTCATTGCAGTGTAGGCTAGAAATGTACAATTGAAAATTATACTTCAAAAATTAAAAATATCTAATTTAGGACGAGTTTTGTAATTCTATGCAGCATACTTAATAAGTTAATTAAGGCTTAACTTACATTATGTTAATTTCGTATTTTTCATTATGGCGCAAATTGTTGCACTAAATAATTCATGAATGATTCATGTATATTATTATATTCAAATCATGTATAACATACCCCTATTCCTCTGATGATGGTTAGGCTGATGAAACTGAACTCGGAGTATCACACAGCATGTCGCTGGGTGCAATGCATAATAAAAATTTGACTGCGAGCACCGAGCAGAAATCCCATCTACTTTGCTAGCTTTGGAATGCGCGTGCGGTTTAATGTCACAGACAATAGAAAAGGGAGGTCAAAAGGCGCCTTCCGTCTCAGTCTTTTTTTATTGTTGACATATAAGTCAACATGATATAAAGTGTTGACAGACGGAAAAAATAATAATGAAAATTCTTGAATTCCGCAGGTCTATGACATTTGGGGAAATATTATTGCACAATACGGATGTCCGTTTCAGCTTGAGTGAAGCATTCGAAGTGCTGTTGTAAAACCTACGTGCTGGGTAATTGCGATGTCATAAGTTTAGTCGCAAACTTCGTCAGCAAGTAAACATTGTAATTTGCCTTCTGGTTTTTTCGCATTGAAATTCGCTGGTGATTTCGCATTGAGCCCTTTGAATTTTGAAGTCAAAGGAAATTCATTGTGAATGAGATACCTTTAGAATAATAAGGCGCTACTAGTTAAGTGGCTGGGTCGCTTATTGCATATAGCTATGCGAGGACTCAGGTCATTCGTGTGAGTGTGAAGAGTTATCCCTCCAATCAAAATTGATCAAATTGAATAATCGATTGTTTTGAAAAATGTAGGTGATGGGGGGGGGGACTGCACAAGAGCCTACAATACAATCTAAGGAAATTGGCATTGTCACAGACGCCATAGTAGCTTCTGCCAGTAGCCATACCGATAGATGGTATAAGCTTACATAGTAACCGTATTAGATTTAAGACATTGCGCATAATTCTTTGCTGACTGAACTGGAAATGTGTACATGGCGACGTCTCTAGGAATCTACAATCATCTAAGTTAGCATGCATATAACAAGTCTTCAAATTAATGGATTTTGGAGAATACGTTGTCACTAAAAGCTATGGAAATTAGTCTTACGAAACTTATGTAATAAAAAATATTACACATGTGTGTAAATATAATACATATAATACAAAAGAAAGCGGCAGCTGCAAAGAAAGATATCGTGGAGGACAGATCATTGGTATACTAAAAAAAGACATATCTTTAGATTTCCAATGATTTAATTTTTTTATGATGCCAATTATAATACCTTTCAAAATTCTAGATTTATATCAAAGCTCAAACTATCGGAGCCGGAGCCGGAGCCCTTGTGATAAATCGGCTCCGGCTCCGACGAAAACCATCGACTCCTTAAGGCTCCGGCTCCACAGCCATGACTCTAAGTACCACTCGTGCTGTAGGCATGTAAAAAACATCAATTGAATATAGCGAGGAAGGCGTCGTCGACTGCTCCGACTCGCGAATCACTTCAAATTTTCGACAATCCTCAAGTTGACGTGAGTTGCTCCGATTGCATCGAAACGAAATTGTAAAATTTTATCTGCGATGGACTTCACGTGAAGTCCCTTTATTCTCCTCTTACATGATTTGGAAATGACAACCTATGTATACCATCTTGACAGGAAAACACTGCTGTTGGTACCTATTTGCATTGAGTCTAAAATTCAATGCTACACGCAAATACTTTGGAGCAGATATAGGTTTGACATGAATATTTGATCATCAAAGCATCGGAAATCCCAAACGTGATCAAATGATTTTGTCGAACACTTTTAACTGCTGTACAAATACTTGTTAATAGGACATGCTGCTTGTCTGTTATTACAAGTAGTTTGCGCTTATCCTGAATTTCTAAGAGGGAAACGATTAGCGATGATGATCAAAAATAATTTTGAATGCATTGAGAGCGCTTTTGAGCTGGCACGTGTAGGTGGAGCACGTGCAGTAATATGCAAGATACTAAATATCACAAAACATCGACTAGGTTATGTAGTACAGCTGCGACGATGTACCCTCACGTATTTTAGGTGGGGCATTGTATTTCCTTTTCTCGTAAGTGCGCAAGAAGTACATCTCGTTGTAATTCATCGCTTAACTGCAGTCTAAATTCATCGTGATTTTATCTCAATGTCAGCGATTTCAATTATCAGTTCTTCAGAGTAATGCACTTTGAGCTGTGTAAACACTGCACATGATTGCAGTCAATCAAATGTGGCCTCCTTCGACCGTTGACTCCCTCATTGTTTTATTCTTTTGTTTCGTTATGTTTTCGTTGTTCTAGAACTGCAGAAACGCCTAAGAATGCATTTTTCTAGGTCATGATTGCGACACCATGCACCAAGTTATGTGATGTATAACTACAGAGTGAAATGAAAGAAGGCTACATGCACAGAATTAGATCATTTAAATCTTTCAGTTTACTAGATTAGTGCAGACCCATTCAAAACGATGGTATGTAGGCTACTGGAACTTACACTAGGTGACATTGCCACGCGTCATTCACGCGTAATTTCGGAGCACCCCAAACATCCGTGTCTAAGGATAGCCTACTTCTACGCGCATAGTCAACATACGCGCTACACTAAGAGTCAGCAATCACATGATCTCTACACAGGTTATCACGTGATGCCGTCAAAACATGGGGAATATTTATGAACACGCTCGGGCGAGCGATAGTTCACGTGTCGTCTACGGTTGGTTGCGTTGCCGCTTGAACCACGGATGAACTGCCTAGCATGCTCTGTCTGCCCTGACCATGCAATTTAGGTCCCATCACATTGTTTAGCCTCTGACGCAGACACGTGAGAAGCAAAGATTGCCGACAGATGTCGAAGTCACGAGTAACCGCGGATGCCTAGGGTCACGTGCAATTACGCATCGTTTACGCGTGAATTATGCGTAATTGAGCGTGGTATGTCACCCAGTGGCCGGAGTAGACAACGGCATAAAGAAATTCCCATATTAAATATCCTACAGAGATAAAGTGCTTCGATTGCCAATTGATTCCTTCAGATTTGAGGAAGATTGCAGGCGTACCATATTTCTTCAACTGATGATTTCACCACCCTCTTCTCAGCATCCCTCACTGAATGTAACTTAGAGAGCGATAGAGGACAGCGATGTGTAACCGAAATGATATTTGCATTACAGCAAGCACACCACTGCTGTTGTTCAAAGGCCGCGGCTGACAGTGTTTGAGTTTGTGCCATTTCCAATAGTATGTGATGCACGAATCTTCATACACAACGAAGACTGAACGAGCAAGTTGTCTTAATTCTGCGGCCACATCTGATAAAGAAAATAGTTCTTCCGAAAGCGCACGCACCCACCACAACTACGGCGCCACAATGATTTCACTGAATTGTCATTTCCTACTGTAGGCTTACATAAGAAAAGTGCAGATTTGCTGCGGAAGCGTGTGATTCGCCATGCCTCGATTTCCCGGCCACGTTAAGCAAAAACACTTGTAGTTTCTACAATTATTTATATTTTCACTCGAATTTTGCTGTATAAAACAATTATAGATACATGTAAAAACTCAAATCAATCAGGAATCATTGGATTGACATCGATAAAAGAGATTTAGGCATGGCAAATGATGAAATAAAAAACACTAAAATCATGGCGGGTTACTTACGCGCCGATCTTAGAATAAACCACTGATAGCATCTGTTTCCGGATCATAACAACAGATGTTAACAGCATCATCGACAACATGTCATTGTCGAAGTCTGTTCATGCATGCTTCATGAAAATGTGTTGACCACATCACGACATTTAATACAGTTCCAGTTGTGTGGATATATAGTATAGTTGTTAATTTACCGCTAATTTGATTTAATTTACCTTACCGACATTTTACCCGGTAAAATATGCCTACTAAAAGAGGAAATCTAAAAGTACAAGCGGCTAAAATGCAAGGATTAGTGATGCAAATGATCATGAGGGACAATAACAATGATATGGATATGGTTTGATGTATAATTTCACATTTTGACAACGATGTGAGCACTTAACTTTCAGAAAAATAGTGCATTCAAAAATTCAGATAACTTTTGCGTTTCACTTTGAGAAGTGCAGTGATACCATATATTTTCTAATGGTAGCAGTCATCCAACGCCACGTTAAATATCATAGAACTGCTGCGAGAAGGAGCTGACTGCCTCCGTATTCTTCTTTTATTCATATAATAAGTTTAGTAAAAATTCTGTGAATAAATTTCTGCTAGGAAATTGAAGGAATGAGCGTTAGTTTTGTGAAAATGTTCTCCTGTATTTTCTTTTTTGGTTTATTGACTCTTACAGCCGCACGGACACCCTACATCTTTTACATTTTTGTCAGCTAACACTTATAGTCAGCATGTCTTGCGAAAATGCCATAAATCCTGCACTGGCATCTTACACATCTGCCGCAATATCTTGTTAGAAATTATAAGATCTTGTAATGCAAGATTTTCTTATTTTTTACAAATTAAGTAAGATTAAGGAGAAGATCGATAAGATCTATTGCAAGCTTTGCAATCGTTTTCGTCCTTTTTTCGAACCTTTATTAACGTCCCAACTACACCCTTATGCTGTCTTATGATCACTGGCTATGAATATATCTATTTATTTAGTATTTGGATAATGGCTAGTTCTCCCTTTCTCCAAACTTATCCCATCAGTTTATGCCAATTTAAACCTATTTATGCTAAGCTATGATTCCGGTAAAAACCACGATTCTTGGAAGCAGGAGAAGAAATGCGATTTAGGTTTTCAAAAAAACAATTCCTGTATGCCAAATATTTGAATAATTTCAAAGCATTCACAACAAGTTCTTCTAAGCTTATGTGCATTTTAGGGTCAAATGCTTGTGATACAAAAATGCTTGAACATATTAGCAGATCAGATTGAATGCAGATGCATTAACAAATGCAGTTGATGTACTTACCTTACTACTTATAAAATGAAACACAAGTATTCCCTCATTGCTGTTAGGTGTATTTTCTATGAAGATTCAATTGACAAATTGCAAACATTGGCCTTGATTTTTATTGTATTACACGTAGGTAGCAGAAGACACGACTAATTCCAATATGTTTTTTTCTCAGTGTATCAATTTAAAATTATTTCAAGGATTATGAAGTAAAATTTCAATTGGGCACCTTGTTATACAAACTGTCGTACGTTTTGGCGGGATCAAACTGTGTTACTTATAACTTACACAAAGGAGATGCTTCGATCAGTAATGCGTGTGATCCAAACAATTTTCGGTATCATATATGAGCCCTTCTGATTCACAAAATTCTTTTTCACCTCTGGATCGAAGTGCAGCGCTATCAGCTAGTCGAACTCGGCACCCGAGAGCACGCCGATTATACGTCAGTTAATAGATAGCGTTGAGCACTTTGTGAGTTGTTGTCGAAAATCGAATTACGCGCATATAAAGCTTACAATTAAAGAGTCGTGAATTGTGATCAATTGTGAGTCGTGATCAAATACAGCCTAGAGATCGATGTCACTCAAACATCATGGAATATCTTAATTTATAATGAAATACAGGGTGGGCGCTGGAAGGCTGAAGGATTAAACATTGTAATGATAAAAGGAAAAACAAGTTATTTTTTCATCCAGCTATATTGTCATCAAAGTACAATATCAGGAGTTTATGATGTCTACGAGGGTCATGTCAAAAGTCCGTGCCGATGATGTGTAAAGTAAAACTAACTATTAGAACAACGTATTCTATATTAAAATCCTTCAAAATAGTCTCCTGCCGACTCAATTACACGATTCCAACGATCTGGTAACTGTTGAATGCCCCCAGTAGGCTTTGAAATGACCACATCTCGTATACAGCGGTCGGCAGACGCAACAACGCTTCCAGAGACTCGAAACGAATTCCTCTCATGGGACACTTGAAGGCAGGAAAGAGATGGAAGTCACAGGGGCTGAGGTCGGGAGAGTAGGGAGGATGTGGCAAGGTTTCCCAGCCATAACCATCAATTACCTCACAACAGCTCGAGCTGAATGTGATGACGCATTGTCATGCAAAATGATGACGTCATCCAGTCGTTGAGGTCTCTTCTTCCTGATGGCAGCTCGAAGGTGGTTCTGGAGAAATCGTCGATAATAAGCGCTGTTCACAGTCTGTTTTGGAGGCACTGAATGCACCAACAAAATGCCTTCCATATCGTAGGCAACAATTAACATAACCTTAATCTTCGAAGGACCTTGGCGAAACTTCTTCGACCTTGGTGTTGGGGAACCTTCACGCCTCCACTCTGCAGACTGGCTCTTCAGTTCCGGCTCGTAGCATCTCGCCCATGTTTCATCGAGTGTAATGATACGACGAAGAAAGTCTTCACCTTCGCGACGATATCGAAGTCGAAGTTGACGAGAAATTCGTAATCGACGATCCATTTGCTCTTGTGTGAGGCAATGAGGGACCCAAAGAGCACAAATTTTGCGCATCTTGAGTTCTTCAGTGAGAATTCGGTGGATGGACTTCTCAGAAACACCCAATTCTGAGGATAACTCCTCGCAAGTCCAACGATGATCATTAGACATCTTCTCTTCCACAGCTTTCACGATTTCCGGAACCACTGCAGTGGGCGGTCTTCCAGAACGAGAAAACTCTGCCGTTGAGCTCTCACCAGTCTTGAATCGGGACACCCATTTTCTCACTGTTCTTTCTTTGAAGGCATCTTCTCCACATGCTTCTGAGAGCTGCGCTGTGATTTCCTGTATACGCTGACATTTCTCGAGAACTGAATTTTGATGAACGATCGTTGCTCCTCAGCAGTGAACTCCATTCTTGTGATTGTTCATCGTTTCAGTGAATGATGTTCTGTCATTGTAAAGTTTAAAAATTTGAATTTCAACGTAGCCGACCGGCAATAGGTAGCCACGTATCTTAATCGATCTCTCATTCAAAAGCAAAAGCTATGAACGCGCTGAATTTTTGTATGTGAGCTAGATATCTATGTAAGATTGACAGGGTGAAATATGAACTCGATCACTTCAATGATATCGGAGCTTTAAAATTTCGGCACGGACTTTTGACATGACCCTCGCAGGTATGAAAGATAATGTCCTTCAAATGACCACCATTTTCCTGTTTACAGATAATAGCTCTCTGTAGAGCATTTTCCATCACAGAATTCAGCACATCTGGTTCAATTTGACGCACTTCTGCACGGATATTTTCCTTCAACTCCGCAATTGTTTGCGGATTGTTGACGTACACTCTCTCTTTCAAATAGCCCCATAAGAAATAATCGGGGGCAGTCAAGTCTGGTGACCGGGGAGGCCACTGGAAGTCAGCATTTCTGGATATCAATCGGTCATTGAAAATGTCACGCAAAAGGGCCATCGTCAAACCGGCGGTGTGCGCGGTCGCTCCGTCTTGCTGGAACCAGACCTGTTGGTTGCCTGCAACTTCCGACAGCAAAATATTCTCTATCATTGTACGATAAAGTGCACCAGTCACTCTCTCTGGATGCCCCTCCCCCTCCTCATCCTCAAAAAAGTATGGCTCGATTATTCTTTCAGTCATAATTCCACACCAAACAGTGCATTTTGGTGAATGTAGACGGTGTTGAATTGTGTTTCCTAGGTTGTCAGAACCCCAAAATCTCGCATTGTTTATTAACAAAGCTATTCAGATAAAAGTGAGCTTCGTCGCTCATAATGAGATGGCTCAAGAAATAAGCATTGTCTCTTGCCAACTGTTCAAATCGCATGGCATAATTCAAGCGAGACTGATAATCTGTTGGGAGAAGAGACTGAACTGCTTGAATTTTGTAAGGAAACATTCCTAAGTCTTCCTTCAGTATTGCGAGCAATGTTGTTCTTCTGATGCCAAGTTGAATTGATCGACGACGTGTAGATGCTGTTGGATTCTGTTCGACACTTTGTCGAACAGACTCCACAGCAGCTTCTGTTCGAACAGTAGGCTCAGGTCCCCGTTTTGGAAGATCTGCCACTGACCCAGGATATTCTCAACAGTGTGGTCGTGTGATTTCTCTCTCTCTCTCTCTCGTTTGCAATTTCGGATTTGCCAGTGTTTTGGGTGGTTGCAGGCATTGCTATTGGAAAATTTTTGATTCAAAGAATCGTCTCATTGCGTACAATCGCATGGTTACATCCTTTTTCAAGGATTTGCTTTGCTTATCGGTGTTTTGGCGAATTCCTCATTTGGTCTGTGATCTCAGTTCATTT
The DNA here is from genome assembly GCA_907163375.1 of Prostheceraeus crozeri. Classification (NCBI taxonomy): domain Eukaryota; kingdom Metazoa; phylum Platyhelminthes; order Polycladida; family Euryleptidae; genus Prostheceraeus; species Prostheceraeus crozeri. Next base: position 32,197 of record CAJQUW010006584.1, on the reverse strand, counting down.
TTGACGGCAGTGGTGTTACAATTTGGATTTTCCCTCTCGTCCCTCGGTCTTCGTGTGCTATAAATAGCAATCATTGGCAGTGTCATCGCTGTGCTTGTTCTTCTGTTTGGATTACGGCTGCTTATCTCTGGCATCCGCCGATCAGTGTCATCAGGACGTGTCATCATCAGTGCCTTTATTCTCAATAGCGTGTTTGTAGCGTTGATTGATCAGTGTGGTGACCGGCTGGTATTGTCAGCTGTTCTCATTAACATCAGTTGTTATCGAAGCGATATTCTACCATCTCCCCACGTCGGTCTAATCAACAATATCGATTTTTTTGCACGTGACTTCTACGTCAATCACCTTCACTGTGTGACGTTTTCTAAGATCCATAAAGCATGCCAACACCAAAAGCAAGTCGTGAAACAAGGTCAGGTTCTCAATCTAACGCAATGATAACTGAGATAAAGATGATGATCGAATCCTCCAAAACGGAAGTCATTACATCATTAACAAATGAAATAAAGAGCTTGAAAGATGAAATAATATCATTGAAAGAACGTGTAGACAACCTAGAACTTGAAAACAGATGTCTTAAAGATAGTAATGAGAGATTCGCCTTGCAAATGACAGACAACTTTGTTTCTAAAGACTCTGTTACTGAAATAACAAAGGCCATAGAAGTTCAAGGTTCTGCAATCGAGAGCCACGAGCGCTTTTTGAGGAGGCGAAATATCATCATTCATGGTTTGGCTGAAAGCCCAAATGATCCTGAGTCCAAATTATCGATCTCTTCGATTATGCAGTACTTGCGGGTCGACTTTGACATCACTACTAATTGTGAGTCAGTTCAAAGGCTTGGTAGACACTTTTCAGGCAAAAGTAGGCCTCTTCGTTTAACGATGAAAAGCATTGAGCATCGGGCTTCGATTTTGTCGAGAGCAAAATCACTTCGTTCTTCTCCTGACTTGAAGAAGGTGTACATCAGCCCTGACTTAACGCCTCTTCAACAAACTATTAACACGCGTCTTCACATTATTCGTGATTACACAGAATGAGACCTGAAAATGAAAGTAAAAAGGTTTATATATGGAGAAATGCGATCTACAGGGAAAATGAGAAAATACACGAGGAAGATAGCTATCAAAATTTTCGGCAATAGATTTTAACTTAAATGATGCTTCCTTACCCAACAATCAGTCAAACAAAGCTAGGACTTTGACTTCTCAACTCTCCAAAAAAGTCTTGCCTTCACTGTTGCTCACTAATGCCAGATCTCTATTCAAGAAATTTGATGATCTGTGTTTATTACAGGCTACTCATCACCCAAGTATAATAGCAGTAATTGAGTCATGGCTTAATTCTGACATTGAATCAAATATATTGCAGCTGAAATCATACGTACTTTTTCGAGATGATCGTTTTGAAAGAATTGGCGGAGGGGTTTGTGTCTGGGTGCATGAAAGCTTTCGACCACAATTAATTAGCATTCCAATGCATGATTTGTTCGAGTGTGTGGCAGTTCATGTTACATCTCCTCAATTACTCGTGGTGTCTTTATATTTACCTCCGAACATCTCTGCATCATCCAATATGGAAATATCGTCATTTATTACAGACTTTGTTGACTCATATTCGATAAACTTTCCAGAAATTAACTTTGTTTTCTGTGGTGACTTCAACAACTTCAACACCAGCCATCTGGAAGTCTCGTTCGATCTTGTCAATAAGGTTGTAAATCCTACGAGGGGCAACAACGTTCTTGATAGAATTTATGTTTCATCAGGCATTGCTGATTTATTCGAGGACAGTGAAATCCTTCCACCGTTATCCACATCTGACCATAACTGTGTACTCTTAAAAGGTTCTGCGCCTCCTCTTGGTACGAAAACCTGCGTTGTTTGGGACTTCCGGAGGTCTAATATGCAGAACTATCTGGATGCACTGGCTGGCACTGATTTCCAGGACGTTTATAAGGCTAACACAGTTGATGAAAAACTGCAGATTTTTTATTCAAAGTTGGAAACCTGTTGTACTGTGATCCCAACCACTACGGTAACTTTGACACTGAATGACAAACCTTGGATGACACCGGTTCTCAAGGATTTAATTAATCTCAGATGGCATGCCTTTCGGGTAAAAAATTTTGCTAATTACAACCACCTCAGAGAAAAAGTCAAGAAAGAGATTGTAAACGCTAAAATTAAATGGGCAGAGAAGTGCACTAAATCCTCAAATGAAGCTTGGAAAGTTGTGAATAACATCAGAGGGGCGAACACGAAACCGAGTTTGCTAAATGTCATTTCTCAGTTTTCTAATGAATCTGAATGCTGCAAGTTTTCGCATGGCTGTGACTGAGACTGAGTCCTGGTGTCCACTTACTGATGCATGCGACATCTATATGGAACTTCTAAAAGTCCGCACTAACAAATCGATAGGAAGTGACTCAATTCCACCTAGACTTTTGAGGGAAGGCGCACTATTTTTGTCTGATCATTTATGCAACACTTACAACTCGTGCATTCTTGATCGCGTTGTTCCATCAGTCTGGAAGCATGGCTTAGTAACTCCTGTGCCGAAAACCAGTCCTGCAAATGTGAACGAGCTGAGACCTATCACCGTGCTGCCTGAGTTGGACAAGATCCTGGAAAATCTTGTTTTGGACAGTATGCGCTCTGTGCTCATCAGCAATATCGATCGCAATCAATTTGGATATGTGCCGTATTCCTCAAAAACATGTGCCTTGATACATCTACATGATCGCATCACTAACAAACTCGAATCTAAAGAAGCCATTGGTGTCGCAGTTCTGTCCCTAGACTTCAGTCGTGCATTCGACACAGTTTCTCACAGACTGTTGATTGAAAAATTGTTTGCACGTAAATTGCCACTTGAGTTCATAGAATGGGTCTCCTCGTATTTAAGTGACCGTTTTCAATCTGTGCGTTTGGGTAACTCGATCATTAATCCCGTCCATGTAAGTAGTGGTATGCCTCAGGGGTCAATTACTGGTCCTCTCCTCTTCACTTTTTATACTGCAGACCTCATTGACCTAGAATTAATGGACTACATCAAATATGCTGATGATACTGCAATTATTCAGGCAATTGACCGCGATACCGTGACAAGTTTGCAACATCTCTCCGAGTCTCTCAACAGCATCGTGTTATCAAGTGAGAAGATAAACCTGTGTTTAAATGTCAAAAAGTCAAAATTGCTGATGATATCAAAGAAGAATTGCCATGTGAATTTTGATTCCTTTTCACTTCCACATGTTGAAAAAGTTAACAACTTGAAATTGCTCGGAGTGACAATTTCTTCTAACCTGAAGTGGGATCAACATATCACTGCAACATTGAAAAAGTGCAACTCTCGTTTGTATGCTCTCCGGGTCCTCAGACCAATTGTATCCTTGTCAGTTTTAGAGACAACTTGTAAAAGTATAATATTTACACTTCTTGACTATGCCTCACCCGTTTTTGTATGCTTGCCATCACATCTTCAGGATCGTCTTCTATATTTTTCAAATAGGTGTCATCACATCGTACATGGACGAATATGCAACTGTCATGTTTTTGAGGACATCAACAGCCGTCGCATAAGACTCGCGTGTAAACTTTTCCAATATGCAGAAGGTTTGGCTAATCATCCTCTACATGTGCTCATCCCACGTCGTCTAGGAAGGAGTGATCAGTATTATGTAGAAATGGCAATGACTTCTAGAAGGCAGAGACAAATTCAGCTGTTCGTTTCAAGATATCTAAACAGTATCCCTTGATGTATGCTCTTTTTTCATGATTTACTTACCTTTTCTGTAACCTATCGCTACTTACTTATCATTTGGAAATTTATCAAAGTGTATTTTCTGATTATTATTCCAAAATAAAAACACTTTCTCTCTCTCTCTTTCTCTCTCTCTCCCACTTTCCTCAAATCTCCTAATGAGATTTCGAATCATATTCTCACTTGGAACATCTCTTACACATTATCGAACAAATGTGTTCGATAATCTCTTTGGGTTTGAACGATTGATCTTCCATTTGAATAATAAAATTGAACAAGCTTCACTCCTTTTTCAATATCGTAACTTGACATCGCAGCCTTGATCGCAATCAATGTTGAATAATGATTCAGACTGTTCGAAAGTTAGAACAGAGTTCAGCATGCACAATTGTACGTCAAGCAGTCCATTGCTTTATTGTTCTGCTACAGAAATGCGTGAGAGCAATCAAATTGATTTCATGACTTAATGACATGATCTGGATTGATTTCTTGATATTACTGAATTTCATGTAAATGCATCAATCAATTATATCGAATTACATTCAGTTGCAATAATACGCAAAGCATATAACAAATTGATGCTACAATTGCAAATAATGTAAACTCCCGAACGCATAGTTTCCGAAAAAGACAGACTTGGACTGTAAATAAATCGACAAATGACTATTGCAGAGCTTGAAAATCCTTCAGCCTCCCAGCGCCTACCCTGTACAAGTAGCTTTGCTAAAAAGTCTACCCCGGAGTTTATGAACTCATATTAATGCTCCTCGAAAAGCTCTGAAAGTAATATATAACACAAAATATGCATTGAATGATGTCATGGAGACACAATATGTGTGCTCACGCAAAAGGTTTGAAGTAAATCGTCATTGCAGAAATAAGCTGCGGTAAAATGCGATCAATCTTCCTGGTAAGCTACCGGTAATATTACCGTTAATTTACCACCCCCTTCGAACTATAATGAATAGGCCTAATCGCAAAAGATACTCCCACTATCAAGAGTTTCTTCACATATACACACATGTAATACCGAAGACGTTACGTGCGTGTACGCAATGTCTTTGGTATTTCGTTTATTTAGCTATGCCCCGGTGTCCCCTACAATTAGTAGCCAAATTTGCATGTATAAGGGTAACATATAACTAATTATGATTATGTATCCGTGCCTGTACTGAGTGATGTAATGCAGCACAACGAATAATTGGAATAATTTATATAACCATTTATTCTGAGAAATCAAAAAATTACAATTTCATGAATCAAAAAATTCATATACTAAGTATACGTAGAGTTCATGTCGACTCAAAAAATGTCAGTAAAACTCAGTAGACTCAAAAAAAATTTGCAGTAAAAATTTCTATGTTGAAAGATTCAATTTTTTGCGTAGATTACGTTTCAGCGGTCCAAAAAATATTAGATCTATTTTTGAAAAGCTTAAGTTTTGCAAACCATTTGTTTATACTACCGATTTTGCACTCCAGACTTTTTAATAAGCATGAATTTACAGTAATGAAATTTAATAATTTTTCTATTAATGTCTTAATAAAACGGAAATTAAGCAGACTATCAAGGAAATTTATGAACAGCTATACAATGTAAGTCCTTTTTACAAAAGTTGAGATATTATTGTAATTCTTGACGGAAATTTCAAGTTTGCTAACTTAGCAAATCTATTTAATACCTTTTTCACCAGGCTAAATGAATATGCCAAGCTAAGATTCCTGTCCAAGCATACTGCATTCTGCGGTCAATAAAAATCATTGTATTGAATTGAGTTGTAAACGGCTAGAATGATGGTATTTTGTAGATGAAAAACAGCACCAAGTTTGTCATGATGATCGAATATTTTCGCCGGTTCTATTCATGATCAACACCGGAATGAATCAGATACAGAATTACAACACTGTTTGAACATCATTAACGCAATCGTTTCATAGATCAATACACACTTACAGGACAACTGTCAAAGAAAATTCAGCACAAGAATAATACTGAAGACCAAATATAAGTATACAGTGAATAAAGTAAATTTAAGGATAAGAAAAAGAAAATCGAGTAAGATAAGAAATAATTACCATGGTAAAATTAAATTTACAACTGTCTCTTTCTGAGTACATAAGTCAGGTTGAGTACGCTTTATTAAAATGGCCTCATACACACTCAGGTGCACCTTACTTCTGCACCTTCGAAGAATCCGAAAGCAGGATCTGGCAGGCTTCGTTGGGACACAATCGATCAGATGTCTTGTAATAGCACTCTGTGCCTTAAAGTTACGGCGGGAATCTCCATTTAATAGCCAGCGTGGGACATGCTCTGCTATTCGTTGAGACAGCCGGCGCTCCGTCCTACCGATATACCGGCTACCGCAGGTACAGTTGAATTCATAAATAATTTTTGATTCGGTATCAGGAGCCCGACTGTCCTTCAAATTGCAGTGCCACTGAGGTCTCGTGATGGGCATCACTCGAAGCTGCACCGTTGAGTAAACCGAGGAGACTTCGTGGCGGAGCTTACGAGCAATTCGGTCGTGAAAAGTATCTCCTTTGAAGGGAATACGTAAAAGGATAACCTTTTTCTGAGGCCCGAACAGGGGATCAGCTTTGTACCAGTTGGAGTGTCTTTCAATGAATTCACGCGGATATCCATTGCTGATCAGAGTGCGTACTAAAAGCTCATGCTCATCTGGTAAGGTGTTAGGGGAGCAAATCTTGTTTGCCCTTGTGAACAAAGTCTTGACCAGCGCTACCTTGCGACAGATAGGCACAAAACTCTTGAAGTGAGTATATATCCCGGACCAAGTTGGCTTTCGGTATACAGACAGGGACGTACCGCCAACATCACGTTTCACATGTACATCGAGGAATGCGAGGCAATTGTCCTTCTCTAACTCACATGTGAGGCTGAAATTGGGATGCATGGAGTTCAATCTTTGAAAAACTCGATCAACTGAATTTCGGTCAGGTCCAACAACGAAAATATCGTCCACATAGCGCATGTAAGAGGACAGCGTTTTGTCGATGACTCTGGAAATCTGTATTTCCAGATAGCCGAGGAATATATTGGCTAAAGTGGGTCCCAAAGGACTCCCCATAGCAATGCCGTCAATCTGATTGATGTACTTTCCATTAAACAAAAACTGTACTCCCTTAGTACAAAGCACCAATAAACGTTTGAGAACAGGAAAAGGGACTGACACCGGTACACCACGCTTGAGAATGATTTCTTCGATCATGTCAATGGTGTCGTCTATGGGGACATTGGTGAAAAGTGACGATATATCGAAGGAAGCCATGACTTTGCCTCTGAGGGAAAATTCCTTCATGCTGTCAGCAAATTGGAAGGAGTCTTTCACACAATACCTGCTGACTGACTGCTCTATCGGTTTCAAAACCGTAACCAGCCACTTGGCCAACGAATGTTGAGCTGAATCACACATACTGAGGATAGGTCGAAGTGGAACGTCGTCCTTATGGATCTTCGGCAGACCGTAAAGGCGTGGAATCTTTGAACCATGGGGCTTCACGTTCTTGTAAGTCAGCTCAGTAAAGATATTATCGTCCTTGCACTCCTTCAGATACTTCAAAATCTCAGACTCCAGCTTGTGGGTATTATCACACTGCTTTTCACAAACTTTGAATTTGGTAGTGTCACTCAAAATCCGTTCCATCTTGCCATCATATTCACTCTTGTCAAGTAAAACAACGCCGGACCCTTTATCAGGTTTAGTGATCAATAAAATAATAGTTAAAATAAATAAATAAATAAAAAAATAAAAAATAAGATAAATAATAGTTAAATGAGGATTCCCCGTATTTATTTAGATGTCAAAGTTTATCGACAACTATCATTTTTGCTGTACTTCGGCCTATAACTAGACCCGAAATATAATGCAAACAAATTATTTATTCTCGTGCATATAGCTGCCACTGTCTTGATGTCAACCTTCTCCGTCAAACAAAAGTACAAAGACAGCAGTGCATGCAGAGCTTGTAATAATTGAGGAAATGAACCGTGATAGTGAAAAAGGATTGTCTTTTCACTCGGTGATTTAATAGAGAAGACAAGCCCTCCTAGCCTCGATCTTCACTAGAAAACCTTGTGAAGCATACATCAACAAGATGGGAGCAGCAGAGTCGAATGCATCCAACTTAAAGCGACATTTGATCAACTTTCATCGAAAATGATTGACAATTGATGCAGCAATGATCACTACAAAATAGGTTCAGGAAAGCCTGTAATGACCTATGATGTAGGTTGCCAGTTAATTTTTCAAAAAACTAGGCTTTATATACCTACTTGTCACTCGGAGCCGGAGTCTTATCAACCCCCGGAGTCGGATTCCTATCAAAAAGATAGGACTCCGCATCCTTGCCTTGATTTCATTGCATGACTATATTACTTCACGTTTAATTGATAATTCAATTGATGCTGTTGTGGTTGCTGCCTACGACTATTCAAAGACAATTGACGTCGTAACCGATTTCAATCGGTTAAGAAGAAGTGTAGCCGGTTAACCGATCCCAGCTCTGTCATGAGGATTAATTCAATTTTCATAGGTATATGATTTTATGATTCACTAAATTTATGTTTCATTTCTTATCTGAATAGTAATGTGGACCCATTTATATATTCTAAAGTTAATTATGATCATTGTCTTTAATTTTTAATATTTTGCTGTTTCAGTGACAGGTATAGTTTGTGTCGTGATCACGCTGAAAAATTAAAACACTCTCATCAATAAGGTTCAGCTAATTTAAAAGACATTGCCTCTTCAAGGCTGTCATGACTCGGTGGATTTGTAAACTGCGAGTAATGGTAGGCCTATATGCGAATAAGTGCTCGAGGAGGCCCTCGGGCAATGTTGCCAAAAGATTGCGCATATGCAAAACATTCATGATTGAAAATTGTTGGCTTTCGTCTGCTGCTGACAATTAACTGTGGAAGATCATCTACACCTTTTTCACATGTATTATGAATTCTATGCGTTTGATTTCAGAAAACATTATTTCATTTTCAGAAGTATTACATAATTTTCGGACAACAATAATTGAATTTCGGAAATGTTATTTGGAATTCAGAAAATATCTGAACTCGTCACATGAGTTTTAGAAAGCACAACTTGTATTTCAGATTCGTAAATTGTAATTTGAATTCATAATATGAAATATATATAAAGCAAATTGTATTTCAGAAGCAAAATTTGTAATTTATAAACGTAATTTGAATTTTAGAAGGCAGAGAGAACAATAATTTGTATATTGGATATCATAAAATGAATTTCAGAAGCAGCAGATGTATTATGAAGAACGAAATTTGTAATACAGTTTGATCCTTTGAAATTCAGAAATCGTGAAATGTATTTTAGAAAACGTAAAATGTATTATAGAAATCGTAAAATGCATTTCAGTTAATCAATATTGGTTTCACGACAGTTGTTGGTGGCGTGAAAAGTCAATTGTAATTAAGATAATGTGAGTTGTTTTGTATCAGTAGGCCTAGCAGATGGACCATATGTAAGTCACCTTCTAAGACATGGTTTCTACCAGCAAAATGCAGATATCAGATAATTGTTCTATCTGTCAAACGACTTTAGGAGGAAGCCTGTCGTGAGGCTGAATCCATGCTTGCACTTGATACACTCAGGCTGCGTCGCTCCTATTTTGATTAATGAGCCTAGCCTTTGCCCACTCTGTCGGGAAAGACATCGATGAAACAGAGGAGTACGAACGGCGAAAGTACAAGCCAACGGCATCCCGAGAGCGAGAACTTATAGCAGAGTGCTCAAATTGTGGAGAAGACTGGAAAGTCCTGGCGGAGACCATAGGAGTCAAGTACAAGACTGCATACTCCTGGATACGCTCAGGAGAAATCGCAGGAGCGAAAAGAGGAGGCAAGCCAAAGATCTTGACGGAGGATCAAATCAATCAGGTGCTGCAGTGGATTGAGGATGATTGCTCTCTGTCTCTCGTTCAGCTGAAGGGCAAATTTTTTTCAGCGTTTCAAAAGTTTGTTTCGACGACTTCCATAGGAAATTACCTCAGTGGCAGGATGTATAGGGTGAAAAAAATTCATTGGGAACCGAACACAATGAATAGCGGTAGAAATAAGCAGCTGAGGAAGGAGTACGTCGAATCGCTCACACGATTTATTCAAGACGGGCGACAAGTGATGTGGATAGACGAAACAAATTTCAACTTGTTCTGCCGCCGGAATTGCGGTTGTTCTCGTCAAGGCAATCGAGCCATATCAAGAAGACCTACAGCACGAGGTAAGACCGAGGTTTATCAGTTGTACCTCTAACAAATTAATTACATGCCAGTAAATCTGCAATCATGTTCCTTTATTTTCAGGACCAAATGTACATTTGATTGGTGCCATCACAGCATCCGGAGTGCATATGATTACAAAAAAGACGTGGTAGCTTCACTTCCATCGCGGCTCGGGAATGGATGGAGGAAATACTCAATGGTTGGGTTGAGAGGGGAAACTCTCTCGAAGATCTTGTTGTGGTTTGTGACAACGCACCATGTCACATCTCTTTGACTTCGCTGTTCGAGTGTTCACCAGCAGAATTTCTTCGATTGGGACCATATAGTCCTATGCAGAATCCCATAGAACACATCTGGGCGAAAATCAAATCGCACGTCAAATCTACAATTGGAATCCCTGCAGTTGAAGGACCTGGAGTTGTTCAGCAGAGAATAGTATACCTGGAAAATCTCATCGATGCGGCCGTTGGTACTGTTACGAACGCAGACTGCAAGGTCGGCACAATATTCGGTAACTTTCCATACACCAGCCATTAATTTGCAAGACATGGAACCCGGTAGTTGAGCACGATTTTTTTTCATATAATGTACACGTATAATACAATATATATCTGAATGGAAATTCCGTATTTTCACTTACCAAAATTGCGGCTAGCAAAGTGATTACAGTTATTCCCAAATGTTGTTCTACGAGTATTAACGATAATCGCTTTTAGCAGAACTTTTGCTTAATTTCTTTAAAAATTCGTAATTGCTCGTCGATGAATTTTAATTGATCCTATCTGAAATACATGCAATGATAACTGAAAACCAATTGACATTTTCGATAATTCAATTTGCGATTCTGAAAATGATGTTACGTTATCGAAAATACAAGTCACCATTCAAAAATACAAATTACGAAATTGACTTCATATTATCTGAAAATATATTAACATAATCTGAAAATGAATTTGCGATTCTACAATTCAATTTCTGATTTAGAAATTTTATTTTGTGTTTTCTGAATTATAAATTACATTTCTATAATACATTTCACGCATTTTCATATCTTCTGAAATTCATTTTACTTTGTCTGTAATACATGTGACAAAACTGCAATTCATTTAACGCTTTCTGATTTACAATTTGTCTTTCAAAATTACATATTACAGAATCTGAAAAACATGTGAAAAAGGTGTAGTTACATACATAGTCATGAGCTACATGTACAAATGAGCATCAAATATATAAACATAAATAATGTTGCGATAAGGGTTGTATATAAGTATCATAGTGTCTCCATTCCCGCAGTCTTTGTCTGACGTTCATGCGTTCAATATCACTATTGAAACGAAGGAGAAGAGGGTCTTTTGGCAAGCACTTTACTACTACACGACATGCTACTGCATTCAACTTTATTGCCTAATTAAAAGAGCTGTCACCAAATTGCATTTGCAAAATATACTCCATCAATGTCTGGAGCCTAGCTTGAGCGACTCAACATGAACATAAACATACTCTGTGAGTCAAGAATCTGCTCTATTATCTGACAAAAGAATCTTGTGTAATGATTTCACAATTGAATACAGGTGCTGCTTGAATGAAGGTGTGGCGGGCAATAAATCTGTTGAGCACTTGAGTAGCTAACTTCAAACAGTGAATTCCTCGGCTGCAATGGCACTTCCAAGTTTCATGAAATGGGTTGTGTTAGTGATCAGTGTTATCAACATCATCCTGATCGGAGGAGATTCCAGAGCGTTTGGTGTATTTATTGCTGATTTGAGTACTTCTTTTAATGGAACTATAACGATTTCTGCATTAAACTGGATCGGCGACTCTTCCTTGTTTTTTGAGTACCTTTTAACTGTTCCTTGCTCAGCCTTGGTGTTGAAATACAGTCGTCGATTTCGTCTTTTCCAACTATTGGGAGCAGCATTCATTCTTACATCTTATATTTCCAGTGCATTCGTGACTCGGCCATATTGGTTATTTGTCACCTACTCATTATTCCATGGAATTGGAGCAGCATTGATTCTATCGGTTGCAGGATTAATTGTAAGTGAGTATTTCAAAGATACTCAACATGAAATACTCGCACGAACTTTGATGGCGGGCAGTTCGCTGATAGCTGTGGGTATTGTTGAATCATATGCGAAATTGATTGACACATCTGGATGGAGTCATTCTTGGATAATTATTGGTCTGGTTTTCTTTATCATCATGGTTCTGTCGTCAGTGCCATATAGCAAGAATGATACCCTTGAGCCTTACGTGGAAGCGAAGTGCATCATTCCTCAAGTTCGAGGATTGATTCATCGACTGCAGGGACCGTTGTGTTTTATGTGGACCATTGACAGGATGTTATTGAGTATTGTTGGATTTGGACTACTAATGAACATGACTTACATGATGGAGACTATGAGACATCAAAACCTGCTGGGTAGTGCTCAATTAACAAGTGTGTTTGTAAGTGGAGAAGTAACAACTTATATTCTTGGAGCCATTGTTACAGCTGTTAACGAAGATTTTTTCAGTGAGCGATTGCGTCATGTTTTGCTTATTTCTACTTCTGTTTTGGCGCTATCAATTACTCTATTGTCTTTCTTCTGGGACAATGACTATATACTATACATCAGTGGCTTCACTGCAGGTGTTGGTATTGGACCGTCATTCACATTTTTGTTCCCCGCCGGAGTAGAAATAACAATGCTCTCCGCGCCTCTTGTTTATCCTTTCACATTATCAGGTATGTGCGTTGGCTTAATCATCTCTGCGATGATTTCTGGATTGCTGACTCATGGAATCACTGCTCAATGGTACCTTTTTGTCCTTGCCTGCTTGACATGGATTAGAGTTATCAACATGGCATGTGCCATACAATATCGCCGGTGTAGGAGAGTTGGATTAGATCGTATAAATTACTACACACTGCGACAGTGTGATGAAAATCAATAACCTTCGGTGTTTGGATATCAATAACACCTGTAACTAAATGTCTTTTTTTACTAACGATCGAATAAATGTAAATTAAAGCTGTACCTATACGTGTAAATACGCTTTAGTCTGTGGATTGCAGTCGTACGGGACTTTGTTCAGAATAAAGCGACATTTTGCTATTCCGAATCTGAATTGTACAATTTCATAGTTTTCAATATATGCATGTTGTCTAGCACAAGTTATTTTTCTGTCAGAATTAACGAACTAATTATACATGTATATACGTATATGACATAAGCTTAACATTCGTTTCATTGATTGACTTTCTAAACTGTAACAGCATCTGCAGATTCTTCATTTTCTCACAAGTGAATAGCCAATTTGAAAGCATTCCTGTCTCTGACTTGGGACATAGGCTATATGTCCCTATCAAGTTTTAAAAGGAACGGAACGGAACCCATTCTATAAAAATCAACCCGACGATTGTCAGGATGCTTATCTAACTTAGTCTTTGCGCAACTTTTGACGTCATAACAAATGCAGATTTTATAAGAGAGAGAGAGAGAGGAAATGTCTTCCATTTCAAATTGAAAATCAGCAAAATAACACTTTAGTTTCAAGTCACAATCCGAAAACAGTATGCTAATTAAGTAGTGCCAAAAATACGAATTTTCCAATAAACTCCGCTCAATCAGATATCTACAAGGTTTGGCGCTATAGTGATCAATGTCGATTAAATTGATTGACAATCGATCATTTGTATGAGGCTATTTTGAAAAAGTTCTGATACAAGAATCTACACCTTTTTCCATTCTAATTAAAAGTTGTTCCGTTCTATTAAAACCAGTTCCATTCAATTTAAAATATTCTATTCAGTTTAAAGCCTGTTCCATTCAGTTTAAAACATTCAGTTAAGAACGAGCTCTATTCTACTACAAAAACAATATGACAGTCACCAATGTAACTAAATACCATATTGCTAATCGAGTATTCGTTGCTTAGCGATGCCATCAGTTTTCTTATCAGGGTTGCCAACATTTGAAAGTGCCAATGCGTGAGATCTAAAAATTAGCCCCATGTTGCATTTGACCCTATATTTATGACTAAGACTATAATTCAAAAAGCTTTTATTGCCTTATTGACGCTACAAGGCAGATATGACAATTACAGTTCCCCCAAGCATTTCCCCTCACAATAATTATTTCACATGCAACAATGTATTATTGTCATGGTACTGATCACAGTGCACTGGTGAACGAATTCGACAAACTAGGCTGATTTCTATGGACTGAACGCACAAGAGGGGTGGGAACATCAACAATTTATCACACCAGGAACATAGCTGCATCGTACAATAGTACAGCCAAAATGTGAGAATGCGTGAGATGGGTGAGAAATTTTCGCAATGCGTGAAATTTTTTTGGCCTTGCGTGAGAGCGTGAGACTCACGCCGAATGCGTGAGAGTCTATAAGACTTATAGCTTCTTAGAGTACCTGGTTCAACACCACGATTTTCCATCATTTCACTCAAATATCAGTGTCTGTCAGATGCACCGGAGCTTATTGACGTTGAGATTGCATGGGAAGTCATGATTTCGTCTTCGTATACATCGAGAAACTTTACCAAATGAAACAGACTAACTAACTCAGCACTTGATATTATCTGCTGCTATTCATACCAAACACACGGAGCGAGCGGGTATCTTAGCATAAAAACGTTAGATCGCGCACTCAAAAAGTGTGTGCGTGTATGATGCATGGGATGATGGCGCGATAAACCGATCTGATGATTCTTACTTTTGCTATTGTTCGATTTCTAAGAATGACTCATTTTATCCGATAATATAATGATGTAGTTATCGAATGTGGCTGTCAACGCTAAGGTCTGACGAGACTTACAATACGGTGTTACATTGGTGAATTGATGAACACTTTTAAAATAAAATGCTTCATTGTTTATTGTTTTTTCATGTTCCTCTGATTAGGAGGTATTATTATCCGCATTATTATATTCATCAGATTCCATGTTGTACATAAGTATATCATGAAATATTATGATATCATTGATTGTTTCTATGTCATTTTGTTTTTGTAGTAGAATAGAGCTCGTTCTTAACTGAATGTTTTAAATTGAATAGAACATTTTTAAATAGAATGGAACACGCTTTAAACTGAATAGAACATTTTTAAATTGAATGGAACTGGTTTTAAATAGAACGGAACAACTTTTAATTAGAATGGAAAAAGGTGTAGATCCATTCTGGATACATATAGACAAGTATTCTATATAGTCATCTATTCAAAATTGAAAATGGCTCATTGCTCAGCATTGATCTGATTGATTGTTTAGTTAGGCCTTTGTGTGATAATCCTCCTACATAACTTCGAACGTCAAAATTTCAATTTGACATGCAGTCGAAGCTCGATAATTCGGACTCCGATAATTAAAATTCTGGCCGGTTGATTTAGAGACTTATGCAGTTTTTGTAGCTGAAAAATATGGCCACAGTTTTTGAGCTTTCATTTCACGACAAGTTTCGGCCAGCTCTCTTCCATGCAACGCTGGGCTGACAGGCATTGTACAAAATCTACACTTTACAGAATGAATATCACAACTGACAAAAGGCACACCAGCAATATCACTGCATGAGCCACAGAACAAGCAAATGTAATTAGAAAATCAATATAGACACAATGAATGTAGCATGACGATGACAAGCTAATTGAAGTTAATCACTGACACTCAGATGAAATAGTGAAAAGTAAGATAGTAACAAGCTCAATATAATATTGAAAGTGGACAATTTGAATACAAATTAAATTATAAATGAAAGTCAGTATAAGACATAGAGTAAGTATATTAGGTAGAGTAGCAACTCAGCATTTATCAAATCCCCAATGTGTGTACAGTTTCGATTTCATTAAATGAACTTGAGATGATACCCAGTACCACATGTGAGATATGCAGATTTTTGCACTTCTGGAGAAATGTACACGAGTTTGACTGATTATGATAGCAACATAGAAGAAAGAAAAGTAAATTACAAGTCCTCCATGTCATGACAACCTTGGAGAGGTAATATAGTTTGTTGAATTAGCAATTCGATGGGTGACCATTATACTTTAAAGTCCAGCCTGATTATAATAACATTATTTTTTTCAGCGTAATCATATCACAAACCACCTTTTGCTGAAAGAGCAAAATATCATAATCAAAGAAACGGATTATAATTAACTTTAAAATATTTAAATGGGTCCACATTGCTATTCAGATTCAACAATGACGCCTTGTGAATCATAAAATCATGCTACTGAAAACTGAATTAAAAACATGACATCTCAGTCAAGAAGCTCTCAATAAGATTTCAACTTTTGCTTCAAGACTTGCGGGGACTTGCATTATAATGCAGTTCATGAAATTTCCTTGATCATCAGCTCAATTTTTTCTTTGGGAGATGCAGCAGGAATCTTTACATTTTGAAAAGTAACCACTGGTTTAGCTGCGTTGAAAAGACCTAAATGAGTTTTCTTAACTTAGCAAGCTTTAATTGATGCAAGAAGGCTATACACCTGTCTAGATCATTAACAAAGCGAATGCATTCTTAGATCAATAAAGATCTTTTTGTAAAATTGAGTTATGAAATTGATAGAATCACAATGCTCTCAGGAGTTGATAAGCATATTTATAGATCCGGATACATTCAATTTTCTTAGGTATGATTTTGTGATCCACTAAATTAATTTTTATTCTTGTCTGAGCAAGGTGTGGACGATATCGCTTGAAGTTTGTGAAGCTTAGGCCCCCTAATCTTTTAGTTGATAATTAAGGCATGTTTCACTTCCTTTATGAAACTGTACTTTTCAAAATGGTGCTTTATTCTTAGCCAACATTATTAAACTCATCATAGAATTTAGTGGTGAAGTGCTTGAAGCATGTCTAGGACCCATTTATGTGTTTAGCCTAAAAGAAATAATTATGATCATTATGACTTTGATTATGATGCTTATTCTTTCAGCATCAGTTAATATGTGACATGACAAACGCAAGCAGATACTTTTAGTCTTATTAACTCCCATCTAAGCTGATTAAAAGAAAATATCATCTTTCCTAAGTAATCAGTAACTCAAAGGATTTATGAATTCTTTCTTCTGCATTGCTGTTATGATAGCTAATTCCTCGATAATTTCTACAAAGCAGCATAAAAATGGACCCCTCAGATGTGATGCTATTTGAAAAAGATTTCATTCAATGAAATGTCGATGCAATTAATACTAAGTTGTTACTATACCTGAGCACTCACTCCATGCTGTAAATCCTCATTAAAATATACCAGATAAGGTTTAAAGAGGGTGTGGTTGAATGATTTTTGTCATGCGGTTCAAAGAATTGTGACAGACAGCTTAGGAACGTGCGATTGCGAAAACTTGCCACCAAGATTTGCGGAGCAGCACTTCTTTCTCTATGAAGCTTCCAGACACAAAATACAAGCCAGATTCTGCCGTTGAAAGACTGATCCAAAAAAAAACTGACAAGGATCGGTTGCAAGCATCGTGAAAATGGCATTTTATCGAGATTTCGAGATTGAGTTCATTGCATGTAGATTGCAAACTCCCTCCTTCGTTCATACTCATCTGAAAATTGCAAATGTCAAACTACCGACATAAACTTTAATGATGCAATTGCATGAAACAGCCGCAATGAGAAATCTGCAGTCAATGTATTGAAACTTCTCAAGGCCAGTGGAATCTGTCATCACTAGAGCATCATGTGTTCAACTGTGTTGGCAGCTAAAAGGTTTGTCGCGTTTATGTCATTTAGATCATGTTCATTTACTTGCATTGAATCGATAAGCATTAACAAGGTTCATAAACTCATACAGTCTTGCCGAGGTTTTTAAAAACGGCATGATCTCTGCCAACTGAATTTTATTTGATGAACCATTGAATACATTTTTGAGGTCATTGATTATTTATTTCTTTTTTATCTTTCACTCCACTTTTTAACCTGAAAGAATAGTTAATGGTTATCAATTGGATGATTTAAATGAAGATGCAGGTAAAGAGTTGATAATATCCATTGTTTCACT
Source organism: Prostheceraeus crozeri (assembly GCA_907163375.1). NCBI lineage: Eukaryota > Metazoa > Platyhelminthes > Polycladida > Euryleptidae > Prostheceraeus > Prostheceraeus crozeri. The sequence continues at coordinate 14,157 of CAJQUW010006584.1, read as the reverse complement.
GAACATATAATGAGGTAGTTTTTGTTTCATCAGGATCTATTTGTGATGAGTTGCGAGGGAACAAAACTTTGATCATATCTCTATATAAAATGCGCCCCATTCTGACAAAATTCTCTTCATTCATCGTCTAATTTGCAATGAGTTTATTAGGTTCAATCGTCTTTGTGGTGCTAGTAAGCAGAATCATTGGTAAGTGGTATATCTTGTTCTGTGCCAGAGATTTCAAGCGAAAGTCTTAAAATTTCACATTCTTTGGAGACGAAATAAAATACATAATTTGAAGTAAGAGACATTTTGTATCAAAATATCAAAGCGTTTGTCTCTCAACACAGAATACAAACTAAGAGCCATGACAAATAATTAGGTTACAAATACGCATGATAATACAAATAAGATTAATGAGAGGGCTTACAGAAAGATAAATTGAAGCATAATAACATGAAGGATGCATTTACAATATGCTGCTGGGATATAATGATGTCAATGAAATATACAAATGAAGGCATCGTGAAATTGGCAAAAAGATAGCTGAGAATAACAGTGCACCCCTAGAAGGAGAGGACATCTAAATCATTACACGAGTGGCATTTGGATGAATTTCAGATTCATTCAAATGCCGCTCGTGCAATGATTTAAATGTTTCATGAAATATATAGGCTTATAGCATGAATTAATGGCCTGACATTGCATTGTTAATCTTTTTTTGATTATTCAGGAAAACTTCCCACAGCAAGTTTCATATCTAGTAAATCCGTGTTGTCATATAGGAGGTCCAGAAAAAGATTATTAAAGAAAAGTGCGCCACTACATTATCCGATTGGCGATTATCCGTTTCGGCGACGTCGAGGTTATGAGGGATGAATGTCTTCTGACGAACCATTTTGTTCTATCATCTATGATTGCGCCGTTGATGCTAGGACAGTGAGATAAAGAGGCCTGCGGATTTCACCTATCGAATCTGTCTGTAAAATTCAGTGCAATCTTTATGAAATGACGATATCGCTTGAAGTTAGTGAAACTTGAAGCCCCTAGTCCTTTAACTGATAATCAAAGGATGTTTCACTCCCTTTATGATACTCTACTTTCAAAATGGTGCTTTATCCCTAGACAAAATAGTAGAAGATAGTGATGAAGTGCTTAAAACACATCTACATGTAGGACTGTGATTTTTTGAAATTGCCGTAAATCACAGGCCAAATAGGCTATCTGTAGGCTATCTTATAGCCTACATATACCTAGGATAACCGAACTTCATTTTCCTCACTGATGCTTCAACGAAAATGAACGGTCAACGTCGACGCTCGTGATCGGCGCAAAATGATAGGTTGCAGCATAGAAATAAAGGTTTTGTTTATCTGCTTCGGTTTGCTAGAAGTGTGATTAGTTCGAAATCGCCGGCACATCGAAGAACTTAGTAGGAGGGCAAAAAGGAATTCCTAATACCTTACAGAGAGAGGAAAAAAGTCGTGCGTCGCTTGCGGATTAATGTGAATTCCAGCAAAGTGCTTCGATTGCCACAATTCCTTCAGATTCGAACAATTCGGATCACAGCACGCACGCCTCTCTCACTGGCTCTGGTGTCCTCTGCTGACAGCTTATTGTTTGTCATTTCCAATAGCAAGCGATACACGAATTATCCATTCGAGAAGGAGCAAGTTGTATAATTCTGTGATGTGCCATTTCGATATTTAGGTTACATACAACCTATCCTTTCTAGGAAACCGAAGACGCACGCAGATGAATCTAATTCTGTGAAACCGACTCAAGGAAGTCTTACAAATAATAGTTTCTTAACTCATCCTCGGAAGTGTAACTGAATACAGTATTCGCCTACTCTATTAAAAAAATATCAAAATTGGAGATTTAGTGACATTTTTATCATCGTAGGAAAGCAAATATATTTCACTCTCTATCTCACTGAGCGCTCACTTCGACTACGCTGCAGCTAAGACTTCTGATGTGCAGTTTGTCATGCGTTTCACTATGCATCACGATTTGCTAAATGATTATTCAATTTGGTTTGTCGAAAGGGTGTGCACAATTACAATTTTAACTACTTTTCAATACAATGTTATATCTGATTCAACGTGACATTTTATTTGTCATCAAAAAGCGATCATTATGACTTGGTTAGCTGAATGTTTCACTTGCTAGACACTTTGAATATCCTAACATCGAACGTATCGAAAGTTGTTTTCGAAAGACATGTCGTCAGTGAGTGAGTTCTTGCCACCTGAACACACTAATTCAATTAATATTCCTTTTTCCGGAAAAAGAGTGTGCCTCTGGCAACTATACCACAGGGCTTCTTAGAAATTTGATGTAATATGGTCAAAGTCAGTGTAAGATGTTCATACATGTCTTAGAATAGGGCGATTGCCGATGCATCCTGATTTTCAGCATCTTGCTTTTTACATACATGAATAAATTAAAGAGTTTTTAACGAAATGAAAAGTACTTAACATAGAGTAGGCATATTAGAGTGCCTATGTATCCCTATGGTACTTAAGTAAGCACAAATGTATTTCAGTCCACAAACCTTAGATATATTTGAAAAGGTTTGCGAAAATCAAAATACTTAAAGTACCCCAAAAATTCAAAAATATTTAAAACCCTACTGATTAAATTACGTTCAGAAATTTATTGTATAATTGAATTTTAATGAAATTCTTGTTCTCATTTCAGCTATAGAAAACTGCTATTCGTTTCATGGAAACCCCCTGACGCATGATGCCGCCGCATCAGCATGCCGAAATACAGCGGGTCAACAATTGGCAACATTCCAGACAGATGAGGAGATTGATAAAATAATCGGAGTTATGAGCAACGCTGGTGAATCATCGCAAGCATGGATCGCTTTAAGAAAAGTTCCTCAAAGGTGCTTTCTTGCAACAAATAATTTGGAATTATCGACTATGACGCATTGGAATGATGACACAAATAACGCTACCAGTTTGGCATTATGGCCGTCCGTTCGTGTTATAGTTCAGCATTGTAGAACGGACCAATATGCAAAACTCTGTTATCGAATTATGTTCAATGGAGGGAATGTAACCCTTAAAGATAGAAGGTGCAGTAGAACAAGGGCAAGGCTGTGTATGAAACCATGCGGTGAGAGTTACCAACGAAATTCATGACTTGACTATACTTCATCCTTTTTATTTGCCAGAAATAGATTAAAGTGGATCATAAAATCATCGATTGAGTGGCAATCTGTCAAAAACAAAGAAGCAGCGAATCGTTAACATTCTAACAAATGCACTAAATGGTCACAGGCGTTTCGTCGCACTGTTAAACGTTTTATATACACACAATCCGTAAAATTAACATGAAATTCGATAATTAGAGCTGTTTCTTTGAGGATTTTTTGATCCGTATTTCGTGAGGATAGCTACAGATTAATGACAAATTTGATAAGTGTCCTTTCTCAGTAAGAAGTAATCAAGTAATTGCTATCACTTCAGCGAAATATCAAGTCAATAAGAAATGAAGCTATTTTCAACACATTGGTTTATGTTTACTTTTATTTAACGATTTAATGATTGATTTCAATGCAATTTTGAAAATTAACAGGTTCAATAATTATTTGAGCTGCACTATTCAAATTTGCTTTCACAATTACCGAAATGCTATTTGTCACATCTTTCAGGAGCAATTGGTTACAAAAATATAAAATATTGCTATACTACATGTTTGGGTACAGCATTATGCGCATAGTATTTGAATGATAATAGAAGATTATTTACGTGATGGCTGCTTATAAAATAATTGATTGTTACGTTTAGCTGGCTATTTGTATTAGTTCAATCTTTTTTTGCACATCTATCACATTGACGTGTTGCCACTATGGAAGAACCAAAGCTTATAAAACACAATTAGGCTATTGCCTTGACTGATGTAAGAATGAATCATCCGACCTACATAGTTTGGTTTTGGACAAAACTCAGGAACCAATTCGCCGCCAGATCGACTGGTTGTGGCTTACGTTCGCCGCAAAAATGTGGACTCATAAGACGTTGGTGTATGACAGGTAGAACAGTAATTGTAACCGAGGATGGTCCTGTGCTGTATAATTCTGCATAAAGCTAGACATTCGCATGCAGGTATCATCAAATAATAATGTCGTTGAAGTTAGCACCAACTTCAACACCAACTTTTTGAATAGAGTTTGTACAAAATAGAAAACCACATGTACAGGTACTATTAATGACGCAGAGTTTGTACAGACAAAAATTTTTCCAAAATTCGAACTCCTTCACCTTCAAAATTCAAATTTAAATTCAAAAAATTGGTGCAAGTATTGGTGCTACCTAGTTAGCGAGTTTGTACAGCATTCCGATGGAAACATTTAGATACAAGCACAGAAAACTGAGTTTGTACAGCAACTTCCAGTACCTTCCCTACACGAACAACCAGTAAAAACCACAAAAAACCGACTTTTTCAAGAAAATGATAAGATTTTCCAGAAAAGTACTTGGTGCTACATGGAAAATGAGTTTGTACAGTGCTCTAACCGGTGGAAGAGTGTTCTACTAATCTAGTCTGAGTTTGAACACACACTTCCCGACACTCCAACACTCCTACGACCGGTAAATACCGGTTATTGTACAGTAATACTGCAACTATATACTGTTGTGTAGATTATGTCAGGATACGATCATCTGGCGCATTGAAGACTCATATTCCATCTCTCTCAATTCACGCGTAATTTTTAACCAATCACCATCGTCTTATCAAACTCGAAGAAAACTCGTCTTATCAAACTCATCACAATCTTCGTCTAATTGTGTGTGCATGCATTTTGTGTTATCAAGAAAAACAAGGATGCTATATTGAAACAGTTCGAGGCTGATGGAAAACATACACGAAAGTCCAGTCAAAAAGGCATCGATGAAGAACTCTATCGATTTTTTCATGAGTGGTTTAAACAGGTCTCAGCGGAGAATGCAAGAATTAACGGGCTTCGTTCTACAGCAACAGGCGATCAAACTTGCTACGAATGCCAAGGACACGATAGCTGTTTTAGTCGGAACCAGTGCCAACAATGTGCTAAATTAAAATTGTTTCATTAAAATATCATGAATGACACGATTTTTTGAAAATTTGGGTTTTAGTAACAAATTGGATTTAGCAACATATTTTGCCAGCACGATGGCATGTTACTAAACCCGAACATTACTATAATTTGCTAACATTTAATAATTCAAAATACCAATCACGGATTCGAAAATTTTATGATAGGTGAGCTTCCGAGCGCTTTGCTCGTCTTTAGGCAGGCAGAGGTAAAAGTGAAGCCACGAAACAACACTAGTCACTCGCAGTGTCAAGAGTAAAAGTCAATGCAATTACCTGTGGATTGACACAGACATTTCTAAAGTACTATGTACTAACATTCAAAGTCAGGCATGCCGATATCCAACTGTGTAGCAGTATGAAAGAAAATAAATGTGAAAATAGGAAAATCTACTAAAGTAAGAGATAGATGCTGAGAAAGCAGTCAGTGAACAATAGCCTTCCATCTTTGATCCACCAAATATCCTTTGTCACGACTGAACGTGTCGTTGGTCATGATGTGCAATCCTTCTTTGATAATTCCAGTTTTACTCAATATCAATAATTCGGAAACTTTGAAAGTTGGGTCTGTGATTCGCTGTGGGGCAATATTCACTGATAGCCGACCTAAGCCGAATATCTCTGACGTCCACTTCATGCTCCTTCTTTCCATCCTTGGCTCTTCTTCCTGTCTGTCCGATGCACACCTTCTCACAATCTGCACACTGTTGCTTGTACACTACACCACCTCCATCTAATCCATCGATCTTGTCAAGTTTCTTCCTGCTGATCATATCTCCCAAGCTCCTTCCTTTCGAGTACCGTACTTTGAGCTCTAGTCTCCAACCCACAGCTTCAATTTTCTCCTAGATTCCTGGAACATATGGTATTCTCAAGATTGTTGTATTGTCCTCTATCTCTTCCCGTTGCCTCCTGACCGAATACAGCCGCCTCTTGACCTGTCTTTCAGGATATCCATTCTCGACAAAGGTATCGTACGACTTCTGATTTTCAGCTTCTGCTTCCTCTCGTTTACTAGCCGCTCCGCACGCTTCCTGAGACACTATGCCACTCCTCACTTTACTTGATTGCAAAGTGAGGATGAGACATCCAGGCATCGGTCAGTATCAGTCGGCTTCCGACAGACTTGCGTTCTTATCTGTCTTCCTTCTCTCTGCAAGGAAAGGAATCCTCCCGTCAAGTTCATTCTCGCAAGCGAAGACAGTACTTGGATAGCCCTGGTTCAAGCGATTCAAAACCTCTTCTTCGGTCCCCTTTTTCACAATGGCTAGTGTATCATCTACAGAACGCTTCCACATTCGCACTCCAATGTCACTTCCATTTAAAACCCTTGATTCGAATTCCTCCATGAAGATCGAAGCCAGGGATGGTGACAATGGCGATCCTATTGGACAGGTTGTCGTCCGGTAGGAAATGCGTGGATTGATCACAACTCAAGTAATCATCTCAAGGATAGAACACTCATGAATATCTTCTCTCCCAACGTGGTACCATTCGTCTGATCGCAATCTTCGCCGCTTCATCCGTTGGAACAAAGCAAAACAAGTTAACTGCATCGTAGCTCATGTTTCTCTCATCTTCTTCAATTCTTAAGTCTCTGAGTATATCAACCATATGCCCCGTATCCATGACATAAGCTGGGGTAAATCCATAAAGGGAGGAGAGTAAATGAGCCAATTCTTTCGACACATTGTATGTTGGATTTCCCACAAATCAAAAATTCGTTCTCAAAGGTACTCCGTTCTTTATGTAGCTTAGGAAGACCACACACTTCAGGACACTAAGACGCTTTGACTGTCAGTCTCAACCTCTCATCCCTGCTCAGTTCGCCTTTCTTCTCAATTTCCATCAGGAGATCGTCTTCTTCAGAAGGTCCTCTCTTTCTCCTAAAGAAAGACATCATTTATTCTCTTGAAAGAGTGCATGTGAACATAAAGAAAGGAATAAAGCCATCTAGATAAATCTGTAAATGCGATTTGCATCGACCAAATCAGAATAGAAAGAAGTAATTTAGCGTGAGAAAAGCTAGTTTGATGTGATGAAGTAATCAGTTTCAAAGCGTCGAACCAATTTTCTGATATTCACTTTCTTCTGTGATTGCGCATCACAAGGTTGGAACCGTTTTGACCGGTTAATTTCATTAGGCCTATATTGAGCATTGACGACATTCACTCTAGAAGAAATCGCTTGGTCAATCAAGAGAAGATCAGCAATATAGGAGCATGTGTAATAAATGTAGCATGTCTTAAGAGTACTTACCTATAGATGCGTATGCCGTGTGACAAAAATGTTGCGAAATGCTTCCTAAATTGCTAACTAACACATGTAATCAAACCAACTTCATCTCAAATAAAATTCTCAGAATCCTACTTTCTAGCCCATATGAATAATATCAAAGCACCAAGCTCCCTTTTCTTTTAAGGTCCACCTTGCTTCTAGCGACCATTGAAAGTGCGGGATGCCGAAATGCCGTCAACTTCTGCATAAGTTTAGCGGTAATAGAAGTCGTCCTCAAAAGAAAGCTTGATTATTCGAATTTTGTAATAATTATGTGTTCAGCCTCTTTTTTCAATACAACCACACGTAATACCAGTAGCGCCTATTGCCTGTGTACTTGACAGTGGATCGTAGAGCATTGTCTGAAGTCTGCGATCAATTTTGATTGACGATTCATGTTGTCAACCGCGGCCGGTCCGTTTTGATTACAGAGTGCCGGCCGGTTTCAACCCTGACACATCGTATATATTATGCAATAGAATTTTTTAGCAATGTATTCTCAACTTATTCTGTTTTTATCTAGATTTTATAAAATGCTTTAGATACAGATTTCGTTATATATCAGCAGATTTTCTATGTTAAAGCGGTACTTTTGCAATATTTTCCATGGATTTAGGCATGTATTTTAGCTTTCCGAAATTATGCCCTGGTGCATACTTGTGGGTACAATTTCTGTGAATGGTTGATGTTTCTGGGTACTCTGTATTTATTTCTGTGGCAAACTTACAGAAAAGTCCTAAAGAATGTGTTTCAATGAGAACAGAATATTTTGGAAATCGTAAAACAAACCACAGGTTAAAATTTTGGATAGGTACCGCTTTCGATAAAAAAGTGCATATTAAGCCTCTGGATCTTATTTAGATTTTCAACCAACATAATTATTTTGTTAAAATTGTTAAAAAGTTGCAAAGGTCCTCTCCTCACAGTATAATTCTATTTTAATTAATCTGATTTCTATAGTAGCCGACTGCAGAACTAGCTGACCACAAAGTTAATCAGATTTATGATCTGACCCGCTATTACAAGCTTTAGCCCACCTTTGAGATAGATGGTTCGCATGCAACATGCAAGACTTGCAAGATAAAAGTCATAGCATAGATATCTGCATTTAAGAAAATTGCTTTCTTTGCCCATGACTCGGTCTCCTACAAAATTTGATTCATGACTGGCTTACAGTTTCTCTGCTTGAATTACATGTGCTTGTGTGTTCTCTGTTACAGCCATAGAGTAAGTATACAGTAGGTAGAGTGTCGACTCAAAAAAGTATCTGTATACAGTGATTATTTGAAATTATTTCCAAAAAATTATTTGAGCAGCTTTCAAACTGCTAAATTTTGGCAAATTTATATACTACTGACATGAATCCTTTTATAAGTAGCATGAAACAAGTTGCTTAATGAAAGGAATGAATATTTGCTAACAAGCTTGTGGTGTCCGTGGCACAGTGGTTGCGTACTTGGACTAGCGATCTCATGGTCCAGAGGTCGAACCCGGAAAGTGTCACTGGAAGTCGGCAGGAAGGGCATCCGGACTACAAAGCACCACAACGCTCCAAACAAAGTCTGACTTCAGTCAGCACCGTCCAAGGCCCCAGTAGGGATAAAAGTGACGTAAAATCCGTAAAAAAAGCATCTTAATCAAGTTGATAAATAATTAAATTTCATAAGCCCACTTCCTGCAAGTCTTCAAAGAAAAGCTGAGATATTATTGATAGCTTCTAAGCTAATATGTCATGTTTTTAATTCAATTTTCAGCGGCATGATTTTATGATTCACAAGGCATCATTTCTCGAATCCGAATTGTAATTTGGATTATCTATTAAAGTTAATTATAATCCGTTTCTTTGATTACGATGTTTTGCTCTTTCAGTGGCAGTTTGTGATATGATCACGCTTAAGAAATTAATCTTATTATAATAAAGCTGAGCTTTAATGGTCACCCATCGAATTGCTAATTTAACAAACTATATTACCTCTCCCAGTTGTCATGACATGGAGGATTTGTGGAATACTATTCCTCATGCTATTCCTTATTCTGTATCGCTATCAGTATCAGTCAAATTCGCTTACATTTCTCCAAAAGTGTAAAAACTGCATACGCTATCTCACATCTAATGAAATCGAAACTGTATACACATTGGGGATTTAATAAATACGGAGTTACCACTCTACCTAATATACTTACTCTATGGTTATAGCTTCATGCACATGTATTAGTCTTGCAATTCCCACTTCATAAAGGCAGTGGCAGCAGCAACTCAACGCATCACCTTGACCTCCAGACAAAAGTAATGGCGCACTGATGTATAGGGTGAGCAGTTCTCGGCGAATGTGCACGTAGAGTATAATAATTTTTTTATAACGCAAGTTGTAATTGTCATCATCTCATTGCATCCACTCTACTGTCTGCTGCGTTATTAATTTACCTCCTTTCCTGCCTACAATTTGTTTTAAATTCACAAATCAAGAAAAACAACTGCACATTTGAATTTAGAACTGCGCAAATTGTAACGTTAAAAACCGTGCTACCTGTAATATTTATGAATGAAATAAGAATTGTATTCAAGTGACATTTCACCGATGACTTCAAGGCCACTTTACATTCAAAATAAAACAAGTTAGTCAAAACATGAGACTAAAAGATGCTGCTTTCAAACTTTTTTAAAACCTTGTGAGTCTGCAATGTCCGTGATGTGATCAGGTAACGAGTTCCATAAACGGGCTCCTGCCATTGGAAAGGAACAACCCCGATTGTCGGACGCCGAAATGGTGATGCAATGAGTGCCTGAGTGGAGGAAGAGCGAAGACCAGAACGACGGGAAACCGATACCTTTCTGAGATCATCAGCCAGATAGGAGGGGGCATTTCCATAGGCAAGCGTGGGTCAGAACAGCCAGACGATACCGGGTCCTTGTTTCAGAAGGAAGCCATTCTAATTCGCGCAAAAGAGGAGTACAGATGAAAAGAGTGAAACACTGAAATTCAGCCGAGCAAAAGCATTGAGTACCGTTTGTAGTCGATACGATACATTTCGTGGAATCCCAGTAAGTACGGAATTGCAGTAGTCAAGCAGTGGGATGACCAGCGACTCTACAAGCTTGATCAAGAGAGGACGGGACAGAGATCGAGGAACAGACCATATTTGCCGCAAAACTCTGAAACAAGACGACACAATATGCGTCACATGCGTACGGAATGAAGCCTCCGCATCCAAGTAGACAGACTCCAAGGCAGCGAACTGAGATCTCTACACATGTCTTCAATGATGTATATCATTCTTCACTGATAAAAGTAAGCGTTTGCTGTCTCGCGCGAGGATGATTTTACGTGGACTTTTGATATAGTCAATGAGGTCAATGATATAGTTACTAGTAGCATGACTTTTGGTTTGATGAATTGGTTATTCCAATCTAGATTTTCGGCTGTTTGGAGAAATATAAAATACATATTCATACTAGAAATGAAAGTTGGCAACAGGCTATGAATTTGGCTTGCATAGTCTTCATTACGAATTTCGCTCTTACATGTCAAATGCGCCTTTAATCAAAATAGTTTTAACTAGTGTCAAACAGAGAATACTAGTATCCACAAAGATCAGCACATCGGTTCTTTAAATTGCCTTGCAGGTTGTTACGAAAATTCCAACGAAATGCAAAAATCTGTGCAGTAAATAGAATGATAAATTGAAATGGTTGCTTCAATGGCTTTCACATGAATTTGCTTTGGAGACGAAGATAAGCAGCTGAGTGAATATAGGCAGGCCTAATGACGGCTCAATATAGACCGTAAGTTGTCAAGACACCATAAATGCCAATTTGACCTCACAAATCATGCTTGAGATATAATAGAAAATCCTAGATTTTACTGTAATTAATCCATGTCGATGAATAGATCAGCAAATAACAAGAAAACGACCGAGGCGGACAGGTTTGCAAAGATATCAACCATCAGAATGTTTTCGGTGGCCAACTCCCGACCTGTTAATGTAAATTGGCAGGGGTCAAGTTCCCCTGTTTCCATCCCCGATGTCGCCGCCCGTGATCACAGAGCAGCCGTTCTCATTGGTAAACTGAGCATTGGACGAGGTAAATGTTTTTGGTCACACGGGATTCTTAATAAGTAAAATAGCGTAGCTTATGTGCTGTTGCTTTCACAGAGTTTAGGAGGTTACGTTTTCAAGTATTCATGTTAGTGATCAGCGTCCGGCGTATTCAGTGAACTGATAGGTATCAAAAAGCAATAAACAAGGCTAAATTCCTCGGTTCCATATTTTATGTTTTTGGCAGAAAACCGTGGTGCAAGTAGAAATCAGGAATCGCATTATAGGTTTGTAGGTGGAGCTTTGCACTGTTTAAAGAAAGCTAAATGGTTTCATGATTACATTTTCACTTTCCTTTCTTAGTACTATTAAAGATTTTTTGTTGAATCAGGAGAGCAAGCACTAAGGCCCACCAGTGACCCAAAAAGTCGAAACTAGAGGGCACTTTAATGGGGCTGCTTAACCCAAGTGCCGATCAATGACTGGAAAAATATGCCTTGATGCGTGTTGGACTGGGCTCAATGCCACATTCCAACAATGCCCCCCTTTAAGTAATACTCACCGATTGTCAATGTCCTGAACACTGCATAGCCTCTCTGAACCAGAGATGAGACATTTTATGTGATCGATTTCTGAAGGCAAGGAAAACAAATCACGTTTTGAATTATAGTTATTACCAGAGAGATCTGAATGAGGCCGGACTATGCTTCCAGTTCGGAGAACTTGTTACCGCGAAAGTTTCTTCATTTTGAAAGCTCGTAGCTGTTGTAATCATAATCATCAGCGCAGTTAAAGTTAATTACTTTTCTGCAATTTCATTTTATTGTGTTTTTGATCTTTTTGAAACAAAGCTTGATTTAATACATAACTTCTACGTAATTCACTAGTCTGCCACGTTAGCTTCGTATAAGCATAATAGCATAACAGTATTCATTTAATCGTCTTGACTTACATATATATATATATATATATATATATATATATATATGATCATAAGTAATCGCCATGAGACTTAATAATAAAGATAAATTAAAAAATCAACGTAGTCTCAAGATAGAAATTGTTTATTCACGAATTTTCGTCTAAGACTTCATCAGGTGAACGAAGTAAATGTTTACAACATTTAACAACATTTAAACATTTACTTCGTTCACCTGATGAAGTCTTAGACGAAAATTCGTGAATAAACAATTTCTATCTTGAGACTACGTTGATTTTTTAATTTATCTTTATATATATATATATATCAATCAAACATAACTATTTTTGCATTCATGAATTATAATGTGCATTTATTTCGGCTTGATAATATGCTTAGTTTCAAAATTATATAATGCATAATTGTTGATGGTTGAATACACATTGATTATTTATGAAATGACTTAGACTTACGTGTATTAAAATCGGATTCAGTATTGAAAGTATGACTCTTGAATGTCATTCTCTCACTACTTACAAAACAGTAGTAACATTAGTGTGATCTTTATTGACAAAAGGCCTTAAATCAACATACTTTGGACATGATTGATGCTTTCTTTTAACATTGTGCTGGTATGGCTTTAGTATGCAAAGCATACCACATTTGACATAACATACGAAAAGCATACAAATATATCCCTAGAGAATACAGAAATATGCCAAAAAATATTTTGGTATACATCCTTCGCATGTGATTGGTATTGAGCGACTTACAGTTTACCTTAGGCCTCAGCCACACTGCGATCTTTTCAAGCGTTTCCGAGCAAAGGTTTGCAGCAAATATAAAGTCATCATTGCAACAATTGTAGACTACCACACTGCGAGCAAAGCAGAGCGATTAATAGTTTGCGGAAATACGTCTGTTCGGGACATTGGTGCTTGCTTTGCTTTCAGTGTGGCTGAGGCCTAAGCCTGCGTTCAGCCAGTTTCATATCAACAATGGCCAGAATAAAAACACGAAGAAAAAATCATGAACTAGATAAAAGTCTGACGCCACTTTTGGAGTAATAACAGCAATTGCCGTGCAAATAGGAGCAGTGTAACAAGTCTTTTCTCGTGCTGGTGTGCGTGGATTTAGCTGAATGAACTTTTGTTATCATTTGATTTTGTACTTCATTGTTTCACGTATTTTTATTGTGTTTTATGAGAAGCATTTCTATAGCTTCAGCAGTATCTCAACAATGGGTACATCAGTAAAACATGTTAACTATTGATGAAGGTTATTGTACAAAGGCGGACGCTGTTTTATCACTTTCATTGGATATGAAAGCAATATATCCTACTAGCCTCTGTAGATATGATGAATTCTTATCTTATGTCATCTAAGACCTTTGAGATTTACTGTTTACTCACTGCTAAACCGCAGTACTGTTCATCAATAATTAAATGTCATCTTTCCTCACCCGCACTTCAGTCCTTGCTTCCAACCGAGATCGCCGTCCAGATAAAAAAACTCCAAGGCATAGATCTAAGGAGTGTAAACACTTCATCTCAAACTTTCAGAAGAATTACTTCACTACTCCGGCGGATAAGGCCGCCAACAATTTTGTCATTGTGTGTAGGAAGTATTACCTCATTATCCTCTTGAACGAACTAGGCTTTGACCTTAGAAGTTTCAATGCTGTTGGTAATCAGACTTACGCACCAGTAATTTCTTCCATTAATGACATAATTGCCGAACATTGCACCACCCTCAAGGATTCCTTTGGCATAACGGCTAAAGATAAGTTTATGGTTTTTCCTAAACTTTTCTGGATACCTAAATTGCACAAAAATCCGTATAAGAGTAGA